>CP136882.1:2886316-3191316 GCA_033000465.1 Sciaenops ocellatus
CCAGAGAGCCAGAAAACAAAGAGTATAACGTATTTAAAGCGTTGTCATCTGTCATTTTTAGCCAAATTTAAACACAAAATGTCGTTAAATCAGCTCAAAATGGATTGTGCTAAGCTAATGTATCGTTTCAGGAAAATATTGAAACTGTACAGCCCCAAAAAAAATAAATAAAATAAAATTAAAAAAAATCCAGAAAAAACCCAAATATCGTGAAGGTCCGAGGAGGGGGTGTTACGAACACGGGGGTTACGAGCTGTAGCAGGATGCGCGCTATAAAACTTTCCACCAATTTGAACAGGCACCAAACCAAACACAACACCTCCTCTGCCCGCTCTCTCCCTCAGCTAGCTCCAGACGAAAAAACTTCCATGTCCCGGTCGGTGTGTTAGCTCCCCCCTCCCCGCTCGCCCGCTGTCACCACCGGGGCCTGCCTTCCCTTCCCTTCCCTTCCGTCTTACCTGGCGGTTGGTCCATTTCCAGATAAAATATCAGCTCCGTGGAGTACGGCATCATCACGTCCCTCCAGTCTCCTTCCTCGCCGGCTTTTTCCGTCGTCCAGACCGTGTTGTACATTTGTGGGCTTTAACCTGACAATCTTTCTCCACGAAAAAAAAAGCGGGAACGGGTGAAGACGACAAAAACTAACCGACGTAAGTTAAAAAAAAAAATCTATCTATCTACTTGGAAGTCTTTTATCTGAATTCCCGCTTCAGACTGGAATAAATAGACGAACTGTGGACAGCAAGCACCGGGCTGCGACTGCTCCCGCCGACATATTAATAGTGTTAATAACTCGGGGCTATTCATGAAGGCCCCTCTTGTATGTGTATATATATATATATGTATATATATATATATATTAATATAAGCGTCCTTCAGTAGATGCCAGCTCTACGTTCAGTCCCCTCTCCGTCTCCTCCGCAGGTGCCGCCGGCTCGCTAGCTCCATTTTAAGAAGAGCACTGACAAGAGGAGGCTGGAGGAGGCTGACAACGGCTGGGACAAACCATTCACAGGGAGAGAGAGAGAGGGGGGGGGGCAGAACTTATTCATCTGTGACGCACTACAATTACAAACAAAAACACTCACACTGTAGTGTATAACAATACACCATCTCTAAACATTACTTTTATCTAACATATGGGGGGTTTTATTCCACTCACATGCTCAGCTTTTGTTTTATTTGAATGATACGTCACCCCTCCCCCCTTTGGTAACGCGTTTCTTCCCGCGGTCCGCCGCTGACCAGACCCCTCTTTGTGCGCAAGCTCAGAAGCTGAATTTCAAAGCCAATAGGGAAAGTACAAGTGATGGGAAGTTCGGTTCCTTTTAGGGAGTTGGATCATTCGACTCAGCTCACTCAAGACGAGCTCAATCAAGTCAACTTTATTGTCAATGCTGCCATATGTACAGGACATACAGAGAATTTAAATGGTGTTTCTCTCATATCCCTGGTGCAAAGAGCAATATACATGAAATATGAAATATAAAATCTAAAAAAATATATACAAGTTAAAAAGATATCTAAGAAAAATATGGTAAATCTAAAAGATATAAATAGTATAAATATGGCAAATATAGAAGGATTCAGCGGTATAAACAGAATGAACAGTATAAACAGTGAGATCTATCAGAAATAAAAGATGTGTACAATGTAAACAGTATTGTAAACAGTTGGTGTACAGCAATTGACTGTACATAATGCAATTGGGTTTTTTAAAGTTTGTAAAGTGGTCCCAAGTGGCTCTTCATTTTACCACTTACACCTTTTACAATTCAGCCAAATTTAGCGCTGGTTTTACTTATGATCTGTATGTGTACACATATATCACTTCACTTATTCAAAACATCCTTTGTACTGAAGTATTCAAAAGTAAAAATTACATTTTCTAATATCAATAGATTGCTGTAGCTAATTGTTTCCATTGCATTTACAGACAACGATCTGTGAACCTATGAGCACTGCTATGCTGGACCCCCCGCCCCTCCCTGCTTGATGGTATCCCTGTCTAACCTTACATAATTGGTTGCACAACACGCACATGACATTCAGTCACTGCATGCATGGAGCACTCGTAGCACACTGTACAAAAAAACAAAAACGTCTCGTGGACGGGAGCCGGCTCCCATCGTTCACTTAAAAGAGCCGGCTCTTTGAACTGGCTCGTTCGCGACTGGCACATCACTATAGGGAAATTACTTCAGTCTCTGAAGAGCAAGTTACAAATTCTGTGGTTTTCCAGTAAGATCCTCTCTCCCTCTTACTGACTGGTTGTATGTCACTACAAACTGCTGGCTGCTGCAGCCACATTTGGATATGACATAACAGGCTACATGAATAATAAAGCGGCGATAATCTGTATTTTTCCTATTGTCAACTCATACCATGAACCAACAATAAAAGTGATCATTGGAACAAATGATGATATATGTTATTCCTCTGTGCCATTATTGTCCAAAAACTTTAAAAAAAAAACAAAAAACAGGTCCAAGTCTCAAGTCATGTATTTTTTTTCTTGGGCAAGTCTAGTCACATTTTCTGTTAAGTCATGTTGATACTGCAGTCTAACTTTAAAGTCAGTGTGAAGGCAATTCTGAGATTTCTTTCAAAACACATTAAATATGTTGGAAAACAGTTGCTGAAAACACGTGAAAAAGACTTTGAACGATGTATTACTGAAATGTGGAGTTAGGTTAAAACTGTTTTTCACCAGTTTTCAGTCCAGGATTTTTGTGGGCGGTCCCTAAAGGGTGTCTCGATGACACACTGAAGCCACCCTGAGTAGAGAGATAAGAGATGAATTCATTTCGCTCAGAATGTTTCAAAGTTAAATAAAAACCAGACCTTGCATATCTTAGTAGGCTTAGTAAACATAGAAAAACTCCTTTTATTAAACCCTTTTGGTTGTGCATCCCACCACACAGCAGCTTTTAGGTGAGTTTATGTTGTTTGCTAGTAGACAGAAATGACAAGGAGACACCTTCACACAATACAAAGTCAATGGAGAGCAATGAACTGTTTTCCCCTCTGGCGTGGGCGGCACTTTATTGCGCTCTGTCTCTATACATTTGTGAGCTGTTGTGAGGTACCAGTGGGCTTGACTTTGAGAGCCACAGACATTACAGGGAATTCAGAGAGCATTCAGAGGCCGACATAAAATATGAAATAATGAAAAATCCACAAGTGATCACTGCATGGTAATGCGATGGAAACTTCCCAAATGAATCTACTCTTTAAACTGCATTAACATGCAAAGCGGGAACAATGGTGGAATACACAAATCAAGCAAGTCAAGCTGATTTTCATACCATAGTGAAATGATTTCAAAGAATGGCTGACTGACAGGTAGGACACATTCAGAAACCCAAATCACCGCAGTCTGCTTTGGACAATGTCAAGCATCACCGAGACAGTCCAGGCACCAACACCAGCAACTATCACAATAATTCTACTAACTTTGTTAAAAGATCCAAAAACAGTGTCAAATATAAATCCTCTTTGATCCTAATGTCCTTTTCCGCTGCAGTGATGTGTTTGGATCTACAGTTTGTGTCTTCAGTGGGCTTGTTTAACTCCAGCGAAGGAAAAGCAGCCATTTACAACGTGAAGCGAGCCGCCTACAGTGAGGTAAGTACAGTTACAGTAAATGATATGGAAGCTTAAACATGAGCTTAGGGATGCTAGAGAGGTGCAAACATGTATTTAGGAAGCCTATAATACAGGGATTACTGCACACACATCAAAACACACACCTGCTAAGATGGATATTATGGATTTACAGGATTGTGGGTTCTGGTTTGTGTCAGGACGTCTATGTGGGGCTCCTTATTCTCAGATTTAAAGCTGCTGTAATCAATATTTTAGACGAACAACTGATGACATCATGTGTGTTAGGGGACGTCACCAACGCACAAAAGACTATCACTGACTCTGTAGTCCCCTGTCAGCTCTACAGAGGTCTATGGTGTCTTTCAGCTCATTGTTTTGGTTCACTCTCACCGCTCTCATAGTGTTGTTTTCATCTGCAGCAGGCAGCTGTCAGACAGGTCAGACCACTGTGTTAACTTATATCTTTAAACATTATAGTTACATCTGAAAATGACAACACAAATAAAACAAATTTACAGATTTTATTCGTCCACCTTTCACCTTAACTGTAGATATGCTACGTGCTAGGCTACGTTGAAAATACACCAACCAAACTGATGGTTCAAAGTTAAGTAACAAGTATACAACTATACTGTATATAGTCACATATTAAGTTAGCTAATGATGTGATTCGTTCTATTGTTGTAGATCTGGAGTTTAATTGTAATTATGTTTGAAACATTTTAGAGGTCTAACTACCCTCTGATGTCTCTCTCTGTTTTTTAAATGTATTTTTTGCATGTGGGGTTATTTTTAGAGAGCTAAAATCTTTATTTTCTATCTGCAGAAGCATATTTTGAGTGTGCAAACATAAAATCTGTGCATGAAAAACAAAAAAACAGATCCTATCACTGCATCTCTGCTTCTGCTCCTGTGCCAAGAACAGAAAGTAGAGCACTTAAAAAAAACCCACAACCCAACAACAACAATGGCACCATCATAATCAGCTGCCCCAAAAGCACACAGTGGAGACCCAGACTGACCCAGACCACCACCACCACCACCACCACCACCACCCCAGTCATCCACATGGTAATCTCCTGTTAACAGCCTAATATCAATAGAATATCTTCAGATGGGGGCTGCTGCCACCGGTAATTACAGCTGCTCTGTCTATCTATCTGTCTGCCTGGTGTCCTACTTCTGGGAGCAACTATAAATGAAAGGTCTGCTCCCCAATCTGCCATCCATCCACTCTGTCCTCCCTCTACATCCACCCACCCACACATCCATCCATCCGTCCATCCATCCGTCCATACATCCATTCCCCTCCCCAAACTTGTGTGTCTCGTCTGTCCATCACAAGAGAAGCAGGAGGAGGAGGACAGAGGGTCGTCTTGCAGGGGGGCTGGGGGAATGTCAGTGAATGAAACCTATTTAATGCAGCGGACACACACACCACACACACACACACTGCGAGTGTGTGTGGGTGGTTGTTTCACAGATGGCTCGTGCCGGACACACACCCCAAAGCCCCTATCTGTCGAGTGTGTCAAACAGGTTTAATTGCTGCTGCTGCTGCTGTGTGTGTGTGTGTGTGTGTGTGTGTGTGTGTGTGTGCGCATGAGGCCGGGCAGATGGATCCCTAACAATGACACAGGAACTGACTCTGCCCCTCGTCATACAAAAGAGAAAGAGAGAGAGAGGAAGAAGGAGGGGGGAGGCCGAGTGGGGAGGACGATGATGGGAACAGCAGTATTAATCTGCGCTGTCCCCGGCCATCAGCACACTGCTTCCCATTTAACCTTCCCAACAATAGAGCCGAGTGGCATCAAGTGGCCTATTTGCATAGCGTATGCATAATCACATATGAACCATAGTCACATATGAATTAACCCCTCCCACAACGCCAAATAAAACTTCCAGCTCTGTTTGTTTCCATCCACGGTGCATCTTACAAAAACAGAAAGAGGCAATGAAGACATTTATTTAAAGCAGCTTTCTGTAACTTTTCCTTCATAAACTAACAGAGTTTAAATCCTGTTGATCTACTCTGACCTGTGATCAGGTGAATGGTGTCTCTGTCATTCGTACGTCTGTTCTCACACTATGTAACTTTGGGCTCCGGGTCGGGAGAAGTACGTAACGCTTTACGGCACTAAGTCACACACCACCAACTATTTCACTGATTTTGGTGAAACTGGATCATATTTTATGGAGAAAATGTTTTCTGCTTTTCCCTCTGATGTCCTCCGGCTGCTCCGCCTCAACTCTCTGTGATTTACAGAGTTTCCTGATGGACAGTGAAGTAAACTGCTGACAGCTGTAGCTGCTGTTAGCTAGTTAGCCATGCTGCCTGGATGGTGAGCTCCAGGGCAGTGTTTGTGTTTAGACTGCTAGCACAGGATGAGGTTATAAGGCCTAATGCAAATCCGGAGCCGGGTGACATAACCGGGGCACAGCGGAGGCACAGCATGGCAGAGGAGAAGAGAGTGAAGAGGACGCTGACGGAGGAAGCTAAGAAGAGAAAAGGAGAGAGTGAGCGAGCAAGAAGCCGCCGGACAAGAGTAAATCTGGGACTGACTTTTAGTGGTTGGTGAGAGCTTGGTGAAATAAAAGGCTGAAAGACAGACGCCGAGCTGGGCTGACTGCTGTTGGACTAGTCAGTAATATTAGCTGGCTGCTATGTCTGCTGTTGTTGACCTTGTTGATGTTTGGCTCTTAGCAGGAAGCAAAAGTCAATCTGTGAGTGATTGTGAGGGCTGCTACAGTCATCCATGGCCGGGCCTCACTGATTACTGTACAAAAGGCTATATTTACCACAGTGGGATTACACTCTGACACTGGTGAGCTTATCTGTGTTGGTAGTCTTTCAGACAGGCTGATGTTTTCCCCCTGCTTCCAGTCTTTATGCTAAGCTAGGCTAACCGTGTCCTGACTCTGTACTTAATGGACATCACATTGATATCTACGTTGAGCATTAGCTTTAAGCTCCCCGTCAGAATAATAAAGTTGCTGACGTGGAACCAGCTGGACCAGAAACAACATTAAAGATAATTGGTTACAGGTTCACACATCAATAATTCAGCTCGCAGGAAGGGAAGCATTGTTCAGAAGGAGTGCTGCTACTTTACATACTCTAATACAGTTTACTGTTTGTACTTTTACTTCAGAAAACCAGTAAATGATGCAGACTTTTACATTGTGCTTTTGTAAATTTTACTTGTACTTCCTCTGAGAAAATAATCTGCATGTGAGTGTGTGTGTGTGTGTGTGTGTGTGTGTGTGTGAGCGAGAAGCCCAGGTAAGCTCCCGGGAATCAGGTGTTGAGTTTGCCATTTCTGTCACCATAGAGACCGAAACGTCCAGTGAGGCGCTAACAATGTCTCTTTTTAAGGGGCTTTTAGCACAGACAAAGGCGCTGTCTGGGAGCTCATATCATATGCCACCTACTGAGTTAAATGCAGCGGGGAAGCACAAATCCATGCATGCATGATTTTTTTTTAATCACGATGACACGTCAGAACTAAAATAAAATGCTCTTTAACATCTTTTTTTTCTATTAAAATTTCGATTGGACTTTAACATCCTGCATCCGCTTCATGTTGAGGGTTAGAATAAAACCATCAAAAGCTGCACCAACCTGACGAACATGGTCGACATGTTTCCAAGAATGTGTTTGAGACTGAACAATGTTCGGCCATGAAGCGTGTATTTAAACTCATCTGAACTTGTAGCCACCTGTTTGTCTATCAGGGTTTCGTCTGCTGTGCTGCAGGCTGGCAGATTGTATTTAAATTGTAAGAGAGCAGACACAGTTTCAGATAAAACTCTAAATATGTCCCTCAACTGCAGCCGTCGTTCCTGAAGAACAAGCAGTTCAGTAAACTAGATGTAATCTGCGAGTCTCTGCATGTGTGTGTGTGTGCCTGTTTTAAATAGTACATTATCTGTCTGTGCATGGGTGAAACACATTTAAGGTCACATGCCACCTGCGCCCCCAATGCAACGGCTTCTAAAAGCCACATCAGAACACGGCGCTGTCCTCTACAACGACCACAGCATCGTTTAACTCAAACGCTCTTTTATTAGCAGCTATTGTGCTTTGTGAAATGAGATAGAAAGCCAGACGCCACGAGGGAAAGGCGACGCACGCCGTCACGGCTGAATGGAGCATCGTGACCCTCCGACACCTGTGAACCGCCGGCTTATCTGCACGACACGTTATGTGTCTGAGAGAGTGAGACAGAAACACTGAAACACGGTACTGTATGACTAAAGTATATGGACGTGGCTGTCCACATACATCTGGTCATATAGGGTATAATGTGTGGTGTACAATAATATTTTACAACTGTTTGAGTGGCCAGCAGGGGGCGCCTCCATTGGCTGCAGTAAAAAAGTCAGATTACATTGAGTCTTGTGGGAAAATCAGTCGACTTCTCAGTTGATTTATTAGTTTCCTCATGAGTTTATAGTCTCAGTCTCTAGTCTCAAGTCTTCTTCCAGACAGCATGATGTTCATTTAGTCACCAGCTCCACACTCTTGTCCAAATATGGTCACTTCTGGCTCCAAAAACAAAGATAGCGTAACAACATTTGTACACGAACCAATAGGGAAGGTCACAGTCGGTTTAGACCGAGGGGCAACTTCCGTGGCTGTGAAGTGAAGCCAACGCTGAAGTGCGAAACACTGCAGTTCCTCAAACGTCCACTTGAGGCTGGTTCCAGAAGTGAGTCAGTCTCCATAAGTCCCCATGTTAAAATGTCCAACTTCACAGCAGAAATAAACATGTTTACAGCCTGGTACAAAAAACAGTTTTGGTCTCTATAGCTAATTTCCCCGTTCATGACAACTGTACTGAGGGTGAAAAGAGACTACGTCCAGGTTTTAGACGGTCTGTGGGGAGGTCACGGAGACTACGTCCAGGTTCACGTTGGTTCTTTACATGTTTCTCTCTCTCATGTGAGTCACCTGCATCCATGTGTGCGATGTGTTGAAAGTATCAACAAGTGTGAAGCATTAACCGTATTGTCAGACGTGAAGTCAGACTTCACACATGCAGGTTTCAGGTCAGGTTTGGGTCTAAAACTTCCCAGCATTAGGCGAGTTCAGCCAGTTTGGATCTGTGACATGAGGGGACGGCTGAGTGTGGGTCTAATGACGGTCTGTAGAGACGCTTGACACAGGCTGTACTGGATATGTATGACGTCTCAGCCTCTGCTGCTTTGATTTAGACCATTCTTTAATTTTTAATGTCTTTCTTTCAAGTCCGCCAACTTTATGTAAGTGCAGTATAACATCGCTGTAGTGTCACTTAAAGCAAAATGCATGTGTACAGCTCATTAACAGCTCGGCAGACACTCTTCTGGAGCCATATTTACTGTCTTCTGCTGCTCTTTGTAACAAGCGAACAGCCTTTGAACACAGAAATGGAGTTTTTCTTCCACTGCTCGTGTCAACAAATGGGCATATGTGCAGTTTTCAGTCTTGTGTCTTTTATAGGTTTAATTGGTCCCCCGAGTGGGCATGTATCTATCTGTGTGTGTGTGCTGTAATAAAGCAGTGATTCACACAGAGACACAATAGTGTTGTATATCTTCCCTGACGTGTTCCCCGGTGTCAGGGAGTCACTACTGTACAATCTATCAGCCACTGAGCATGTGGTTAAACCTCCTTTTTTTCTGTTTAAAGGAAAAGCCTACAGATTGAACATTTGCTGTCATGGGAGAAACAGAAGTGGAGGACTCGGGGAAGGATGGATGGAAGGAGGCAGGGAGGGAAGATCCTAATCTGCCCGGCTGCGGTGCTAGACCGAAGCAAATGATGCAGGAGAGGCAGGACGAGGAGGAGGAGGACGGGATGAAGCTAGACGAGAGTCCCATTTGTCCTGAAGTTTCAGTTGGGACATGTTTGTGTCATGGATTTAAAAATAACAGTCCATAAATATATGAGTGTGTGTGTGTGTTTGACTGTACAGTGATGATGAGGCTCCTGCTCTATTTCTGTGCTTATTATCCACGGCCCTCAGCGCTTTTCATATTTCGTCTGCCGCTGTAATAACTAGAGTGGAAAGTACAATTTAACTGTAGACACGAATAGGCTGCTCAACACAGACATTGGTGGAGTGGGGTCTGGAAGTATGGAAGAGCACACACACACACACACACACACACACACACACACACACACACACACACACACACACACACACACAGAATGGTTGTGTAATACGGCACGGCACTTTTGGATATATTATGCATAAGCGTTTTTTTTGGAGGGTGCAGGGACATCCGCCTACATCTTTGCTACAATTATGGTTGAAATGCACAATGTGAGTGAGCAGTCGCCTCTTTGTTCGCTTGTTTTTCTGTTAATATGGCAACATTCATGCCATAAAATACCAGAACTCTGCCAGGAACACCATCTTTACAAAACGCATGTTCGGCAGACAATCTGTCCCAAAGTTTCCAAAGATGCCAGACAGACTCAGACACAAAACTTGAGGCGGAGATGAACGGTTTGTTGCGTGGTTATAAAATGATCTGAATAACAATAAAAATGCAAATGTAATTAATTAAAACTAGAGACAGAAAATAGGTTCAGTAAGGAGCACAGACAGAAGTTAATATATATAAATACAGACACAAAAAACTGAGTCCAGTGTTGTCTGATGTACGTTGGAGGGGGGAGAGTTCAGTTCAGTTTCTATCCTACCACACACTGTGGACGGTTGGTTCAGTTAAATATTTAATCCCAGCTTTGGGATTCATGGTTAGCTCGACATCTCAGGTGTTCCAGGAAACATCTGACATAACCAAAACCTACAAAAGGTCACGAGAAATCATTAATCATAATGGGTTTTAAGTTCTTCAAATTCAAGGTCAAGAATCTCATTTAAAAAAGAAAAATCAGTATTAAAGTAAAAGTAAAGACCCCTTTAGTCAAGGCTGTAGATACTTCATTCATATAATCAATCATTTACACCAAAGAAGATTAAACCCAAATACACACAGGGCTAAAAATCAAAAGCCCTCAACAGGTTTAATACAAGACATGAAACTCTTAACAGTCAACTCCATTCAGTCGCTAACAGTCTTAAAGCAGCTGTTTCTTTGTGGGAGTTCTGCATTGCAAGCTACCATGAAGCTAGCAGGAGCAACACCAACCGCTACGTCAGCAGGAACTGTTGTCAGTATGCAAGCCTATTGGTCAAAAACAAGGAAGTGACACACCACCAATAAAACGGAGAAAGACAGAATGAAAAGAAGTGAAGGGAGGATGGAAGTGTTCAAATTCATCCATCCAAAGTTACGCCTCCGTTACAAACTGCCGTTCAAACAACCATGACAAAAAGAAACATGACGACGGCGGTTCTATTTGGACGGGTCAAAACGACACGAACTGAGACACCATCTCCTCAACAAGGCAGTGCTGTAGTACTGATTATTTGTCTTTGTCTTGACCCCTCAAAGTCTTGGTCTTGTCTCGTCTTGATGCAGTCTGGTCTTGGTCTTGGTTCAGGTGGTCTGGAACACAGTCTTTGCGTAGAGACGACACTGAAGATGACAAGTCTATCACTGCCGTGTCCCATTTTCCCCTTCTGGGGTTCAGTAAAGTACTCTATGTACTGCACGTCATGTATATCCAAATAAATAACACCAACAGTTTCTTCAGGGGGCACATACCTTAAAAATATGTCAGCATCTGTTCTTTTGCCAAATGTCTTCAACGTTACCACAGAAATAAGGAGGAAAAATGGCCTGGCTGAACTCCACCTGATGTAGCTATATGTTAGGCAGTGTACGAGGGTTCATAATTAGGATGTGGGTTACGGGGACAGGGAATGTCAATGAGGGTCCTCACAGGTATAGAACAAAATGTGTGTGTGGGAAGCATGTAATCATGGTGTCAGTGGGAGCGAGCCACTGCAGCGAGCCCTGCAGAGAGGCCATATTTTCTGTTACATATGGCCACTGAGACACTGTGGAGGACACAAAACCTCCCAATGCTGCTGCTGACATGTGAAGGACGGTTCAGTCCGGTGTGTGCTGACTGATGGCCCGGGTCGACAGAAGACGACGTGAACAGAGAACGAACTGCAAAATAACGTCTTAAATAAAGAACGTCAGAAATAAAGATGCACTCGAACTGATGCCTGTTAGCTGTGCTAAACTCAGTGAGCGGGGCCGGACCGGGACCAAACTGAGCCTCAGATGAGTACCGAGGTGGTTTTCTTTTTGAGTTCGGCTCCCAGCACCCTGATGCTGACCCTGACACAACCCTCAGGCCTCTGGGGGATTGGGCGCTGACTGATGCCCGACCTCCCTCTCACTCCTCTCTCCTCCACTTCACGCCTCCCTTGTCCTCGCCTGAACCTGCCGTGTCCTCGTTGTCCCTGGAGTCCGAGTCCCGGTCGGAGCTGTTTTCTGGATTGTCAAACCTCTGCTGGCTGTCCATTCACATTCGTCACGTAAACCAGCCGTCCTCTTTTGACCTCGTCACGAGTAAAGTTGTGATTTCACAAACATTTATGCAGTTCTCAGGTACGGAAAAAAAGATTCAGAACAAAGAAGTTCAGGAGACCCCGCTAAGTCTGTTTATTCTGAGTGAATGAACACCTCCAGGGGTGAGGCCGAGTTTAAACATCATGTTCTGGTTTGATCGGGCCCGTTTGATGCATCGCTGCCTCTGCTGGATCCTGCACATTGGATTTTACATCGGCTGCCTGGTCTTAGCGAGCTCCGACTTGAGCACGCCGATTAGCTTTGCTATCTCAAACTTTCCAGTTCAGCTAATCCAATGAGAAGCTCCCCCTCTTCTGCTTTAGCTCTCCCGACCTTCCCCTCCATGCAGCAGGCCGGTGGACTCATTATTATTCAGGGTGGATTCAGTTCCTTTCCTGGCATTGACTGATCCTGCCTCGACAATCGAAACGAGTAAAACATGCTCCACCTGTTCAAACTGTGCAGACAGGCAGAAGTCTCAAAGCAACTAAAAGGATTTATATTAATTATTGAAGCTCTGTGTCGCCGTCTTCGCAGTCTACTGTAAAGCAGCTGATCTAAGTGTTACTATACATGCATATGTAACCATAATGCCTTTGAAAGTTTATGAATAAATGAATAACTAATGGCTGACATCAGGTCAGGAACCCCACAGGACCTCTGCAACGTTCCCGTGATACAGGACTGTAATGCAGTCGTACGCTGTAGCTCCATTATGTGATTATTTGCTCTGTTCATCTGGAAAATAACTACAGGATCAAGAATGAGGGTCAGGTTCAATTACACAAGCTGATTTTAACACAGGGTCACGATGAGTTGATGATTATTCGCTCAGGCTACGTTCAGAAAAATCACATTTATACTGGGGAACAGCTGTAGGATCTGGAGTGAAAGTAACAGGATCAGTTTGCAGACTGTGGATCGAGAAGACAAAGGCAAGATTGGAAATGAAAGAAGACATTTAACATGATGGGCCATGATGTGTTGTCATATTTTAAATATATAGCCAGGTTCTTTGGACAGCACTCTCTGAAGCCATCGGCCTTTAGCCTCTGGGGGCCAAGCGGCCAATGTGTCGGGGTTTCCTGATAAACAGGTATCTGCATATGAATATAGATCAATTAAAAACAGCTAATTAAAAGCAAAATGGTCATCATGGTTCCAACACTGCATTTCGGCCAAGAGTTCTGCATCTTTTGCACTTGTAAAGGACTTTTCAACTGCATGCCACCAAACCCAGCTCATAGGTGATTGGTCAATACTACTCAGACTACAAACATAAACTAAAATCTTTCTTGGTCTTTGTCTACCAAGCCTGCATTCATGCACAGACATCTGATTACACAGATTTTTTGGATAGAAGCTCTGAAATCGTCACATGGAAGACATCAAACAGGAAGTAAAAGGCAAGACAAAAGCACAATTACATAACATGTGATTATTTTCTCAACTTAGATTAAGAAAATTAGATTTATACCTCTGATGGGTAGTGAATGATTTTAGCACGAGGTCGTGATGTTTGATTATAACTGTACTGCACCCCAGAAACTGTGGACAGACGCTGTGGACGAAGCCACATGGGAAATAATGATACTGTAACAGGGTTAAGGTGAAAGTAAGCCAAAGTTAACTGGACAGGACGAAATAAACCGAGAGAGAGAGGAAGAAGAGTTCACTCGTGCACATTTTAGGTGGTGAAAGGACAAAAAATCTGATTTTTACTGTTGCAGTCAGAAAAAATGACGTCTTTCCTCTGAACCTGCAGCAGGGAGACAGCTTTAGAGCATGCAGAGAGGGGAGGGCTGGAGACACACACTAACACACACTAACACACACTAACACACATTAACACACACTAACACACATTAACACACACTAACACACACTATCCAACTGAAACCCAAATCTTTACACCCCTCCTCCTCTTCCTCCTCTTCCTCGTCTCTCTTTTTCAGATTGCAATATCACGCTGGCTGAAACTCTCCATGAGCATCTGCGTCTTTTTCTAACCCGCAGATTCACCGTTTGTGTCGATCTGCCTCTTTGTCACTTTCTTTAAGATGATGAGACAGACAGACAGGCAGACAGACAGGCAGACAGGCAGGCAGACAGACAGGCAGGCAGGCAGACACACAGGCAGGCAGGCAGGCAGACAGACAGACAGGCAGACAGACAGACAGACAGGCAGGTAGGCAGGTAGACAGACAGGCAGAGAGTCAGGCAGGCAGGCAGACAGACAGTCAGACAGTCAGACAGACAGACAGACAGGCAGGCAGGCAGACAGGCAGGCAGACAGACAGACAGACAGACAGACAGACAGACAGGCAGGCAGGCAGACAGACAGACAGACAGACAGTCAGACAGACAGACAGACAGACAGACAGTCAGACAGACAGACAGGCAGGCAGACAGTCAGACAGGCAGGCAGACAGACAGACAGGCAGACAGACAGACAGCAGAACAATCCTCATCTCTGTCTCCCTTTCTAGGCAGGCAGCAGACGAGAGCTGACTCGGTAACGGGTGATGTCATTCTGCAATGCGAGCGTCCCCCCCGGTCCTGATCCCATGATGCAACACTCTGGTGACACTGTGAAACAGGTTGCTGCTGCTGCAGGCTGCATCCAAAACTGCTGAGCCGCCTCCTCTTTCTCCTTTGCATCCTCCCTCCGTCTCTCTCTGCCCTAAATAATCTCCCTTTATTACTCCCTCTTCCTCTTCCTCTGCCCTACATTCTCATTGTTTCACTTGATCAGATCCCCCACAGCTCCGTCCTCCATCCTCCTCCACCTCTCCCCCCTTTTCTCTTTTCTATATTTGCTTTCTACCCACACAGACCTCCTCCTCCTCCTCCTCCTCCTGCTCCCCTCTCCTCCGTCCCCCTCTCCTCTCTCCGCTGGTTGTCAAGGCAGCAGGGCACCATGGCTCAGCATTATTCATGCAGCAGCACAGTCAGGCAGCCGCTCAGACAGACAGACAGTCAGACAGACAGACAGACAGATAGACAGACAGACAGACAGGCAGGCAGACAGTCAGACAGACAGACAGATAGACAGACAGACAGACAGACAGACAGTCAGATGGGCAGAGAGCCAAGCGGGCAGGCTGCAAGGCCATCAACCGGTCGAGCAGTCAGGCGGATCTGCTTTGGGAAAACATTTAACTCTTTCCTCGCTCTCTCTCTCTCTCTCTCTCTCTCTCTCTCCAGTTTCATATGAGCTGGATTTTGGGAACATGCTGACGTCGTTACAAGACGTCTAACAGGCCAACAAACACAGAGGTGTCACAGCTGACGGGCAAAGCTGCAGAAACATGATCCGAGCTGTAAAACACTGGAAATATCTGAAGCATGTTCAACTGTGCTGCAGATTACTGAACATCAACATGCACGAAGACTGCAAGCAACATCACGTAACTTCTCTCTCATAAACTAACATGTAACTCCGGGTTCCAACTGTAGCTGCTGTTAGCTCAGTTTGTTAGCCGTGCTGTCTGGGCTGTGAGCTCAGAGCACCGGGGGAGTGTTAGTGTTTGGACCACAGGAGGTTTGGACCACCGGGAAGAAGAAGAAGAAGAAGAAGAAGAAGAAGAGGAGGTTTACAGGGAATGCTGACAGGGAGCCGGTGTCGTGCCAGAACCAGAGCCAAGCAAGACGGCAATGTAACCAGGCTCAGCAGCTTCTATGGACATAATGGCAGAGGAGAAGAGAGTGAAGAGGACGTTGACGGAGGAAGCTAAGAAGAGAAAAGGAGAGAGTGAGCGAGCAAGAAGCTGCCGGACCAGATGGACAGTGATGTAAACTGCTGCCAACTGTAGCTGCTGTTAGCTAATGTTAGCACAGTTTGTTAGCTCCATGGCAGTATTTGTGTTCACACTAGCAGAACAGGAGCTTTGGACTGCTGGGAAGAGATTTTAAGGTCCAGGATGGGCATGGCAGAGGAGAAAAGACTGAAGAGGACGTTGAGCTGTCCATATTTACCACAGTGGGATTACACTCTGAAACTGGAGGCAACAAATCACATCATAATGTTGAAAATACACTTTTTTTTTAATGTTACAGGTATAAAAGCCTAAATGCACACAGGCCCATTTGAGCTTCAGAAGAACTGTGTGTGTGTGTGTGTGTGTGTGTGTGGTTGTGTACTTCCCATTCAGTCCTTTGAGGCCTTGTTTTATCAACAACTAGCGAACAATGATGAAGCTCTCAGAGAGACAGCAGCACTGAGGCAGAGCAGCCCTGGATGAGATTACAGCAGAGAACAAACACTCTTTATCTGACGTCTAATACAGTGCATCAGTCAGGAGGACGACCTCCATCCTCCCCTGCTGCTCCACCCACACCTCTCCTCTGACTCTCTGTTATCTGTAAAACTGCATCTGAAACCCGCTGTGCAGCAAACGCAGAGCTTCCTCCGTACAGCATGAAGATGGATTAATACAGCATGTGTTACAAAGGATAGAGCTGTCTCTATATGTGACTATTTACAGCACGCAGGCCGGAAGAACTCCTGTTTACATTTTCACTTGCTAAGATTTACATCGAGCAACATGTTAGCAAGCTGGAGGACATTTTATTGAACAAATTTAACTTAAATTTTAACAACAGACAGAAGAAAAATAAAAGTTCAAGTTTTACTCACGATTGTTTTTATTTGTTAAAGCAAAACTGCCAACTGTAGCTGCTGTTAGCTCAGTTTGTTAGCTGCTGTTAGCTCAGTTTGTTAGCTGCTGTAAGCTAATGTTAGCTCAGTTTTTTAAGCTGCTGTTAGCTGCTGTTAGCTCAGTTTGTTAGCTGTTGTAAGCTCAGTTTGTTAGCTAATGTTAGCTCAGTCTGTTAGCTGCTGTTAGCTAACATTAGCTCAGTCTGTTAGCCGGGCTGCTCAGACTGTGAGCTCAGAGCGCCGGGGGAGCGTTGGTGTTTAAACTATGAAACACAAAGCTGCCGTACTGAAGTAAAGATGAACCGTCAGGAAGACACAAAGCATCACGTCAGACACTCGTGAATCTATTAAACTCATCACAGTCGGCTTGAACGCTTCATTACAAACCAGAAACACAACCAGCGTGACCTCCACCCTCATGAGCAGCAGATGGATGGAAACCTGTCCGTCTGTTGCTCCTCCATCCAAAGCCCGACCCACCAAAAGTCTGAGCGTTTGTCCGGACTAGAATCAGCAACGTGGCTGAAGTTGAGACTTTTAGTGAGTGGCAAACATCTCAGTGTATCGATGACCCAGAGGGAACAGACCACACGTCATGTAGCCCAGCTGAGAGCAGCAGCAGCACAGTTAGAGCTGTGTCATTACTCCGACTGGAGCTTCCTGGAAACGGATACATAGAAGAGCTCTTGGAAGCTGAAAGCAGCACAGCAGGTCATTTGAATGGACAGACAGTGAGAGCAGCAGAAGCAGCATTTACAGGATGTTGGTGTGTGTGTGTGTGTGTCGGGGTGGTGGTGGTGGTGGTGGGGAAATCTGTGGCAGGTGTACAAACAGATTCACCCCGAGAGCCAAAAGGGACGGACAGACCTCGTGTTTGTCACTCTCACACAGTGCCTGCTGTGAGGACAAAGGTGGAGGGTCACCTAACAACAACAACACACACACACACACACACACACACACACACACACACACAGGGCTAGTGTATGTCCACGACATCCACAGCTTACACTAAACTAAATGAAACACGTCAGAGTGAGCCAAGCCGACCGACGCCGCCTGACATGAGAGGGATTCCAACAGCCCCAGGGCGGAAATGGGCGAGGGGGAGTACAGAGGAGGAGGAGGAGGAGGAGGAGGAGGGGGGGGGAATACAGAGGAGGAGGAGGAGGGAGTACAGAGGAGGAGGAGGAGGAAGAGGAGGGGGGAGTACAGAGGAGGAGGAGGAGGGAGTACAGAGGAGGAGGAGGAGGAAGAGGAGGGGGGAGTACAGAGGAGGAGGAGGAGGAGGAGGAGGAGGAGGGAGTACAGAGGAGGAGGAGGGAGTACAGAGGAGGAGGAGGAGGAAGAGGAGGGGGGAGTACAGAGGAGGAGGAGGAGGAAGAGGAGGGGGGAGTACAGAGGAGGAGGAGGAGGGAGTACAGAGGAGGAGGAGGAGGAAGAGGAGGGGGGAGTACAGAGGAGGAGGAGGAGGGAGTACAGAGGAGGAGGAGGAGGAGGAGGAGGAGGAGGGGGGAGTACAGAGAAGGAGGAGGAGGAGGAAGAGGAGGAGGAGGGGTGGAGTACAGAGGAGGAGGAGGAGGAGGAGGGGGGAGTACAGAGGAGGAGGAGGAGGAGGAGGAGGAGGGGGGAGTACAGAGGAGGAGGAAGAGGAGGAGGAGGAGGGAGTACAGAGGAGGAGGAAGAGGAAGAGGAGGGGGGAGTACAGAGGAGGAGGAGGAGGAGGAGGAGGAGGGGTGGAGTACAGAGGAGGAGGAGGAGGAAGAGGAGGGGGGAGTACAGAGGAGGAGGAGGAGGAAGAGGAGGGGGGAGTACAGAGGAGGAGGAGGAGGAGGAGGAGGAGGGGGGGGGGAATACAGAGGAGGAGGAGGAGGGAGTACAGAGGAGGAGGAGGAGGAAGAGGAGGGGGGAGTACAGAGGAGGAGGAGGAGGAGGAGGAGAAGGAAGAGGAGGGGGGAGTACAGAGGAGGAGGAGGAGGAGGAGGAAGAGGAGGGGGGAGTACAGAGGAGGAGGAGGAGGAGGAAGAGGAGGGGGGAGTACAGAGGAGGAGGAGGAGGAAGAGGAGGAGGGAGTACAGAGGAGGAGGAGGAGGAAGAGGAGGGGGGAGTACAGAGGAGGAGGAGGAGGAGGAGGAGTAGGGGTGGAGTACAGAGGAGGAGGAGGAGGAAGAGGAGGGGGGAGTACAGAGGAGGAGGAGGAGGAGGAGGGAGTACAGAGGAGGAGGAGGAGGAAGAGGAGGGGGGAGTACAGAGGAGGAGGAGGAGGAGGAGGAGGAGGGGGGAGTACAGAGGAGGAGGAAGAGGAGGAGGAGGAGGGAGTACAGAGGAGGAGGAAGAGGAGGGGGGAGTACAGAGGAGGAGGAGGAGGAGGAGGGGTGGAGTACAGAGGAGGAGGAGGAGGAGGAGGAGGAGGAGGAGGGCATGTAGGGGGGGTAAACACGGCCCTGGATGAAAGTATGCGGTGACTCTGCCAGCAGGGCCGGAGCTGCTGAGCTGTGCTTGAGAGACACCTGAGCTGGGAGGCAAACATCACTCTGTCTTCACAGTTTTTATACAAAAATATTACTGACTTCATGATTTTACACTTAATATTGAGTTAATATTAATATCACATGTAAACAGCCGAATGAATCCAAGTAAATTCATCAAAAAGTGATTCAAAGAAACTTTTCTGACCTGAGTGTGTCTGTCTTTGAGATGACCTCGGTGTGAGAGCCACTTAACTTGCATACGTAAAACACGTTGTTATGACATGTTAACTATGTTCTGATGTTATTGATGTGTAAAGTCAGTATATCGTCTTATACAGCTGCTGATTCTGATGCAGACCAGGTGGTCACTACACTGAGAGAGGCTGCCAGACTGACAGAAAATAGTCTGACACTGTAAATGTCAAATTCAAAGTAATTTACTGTAAACCAATACACAGCAGTATACTGTGTATTCAGTCAAAAACTACAGTAATTGTAGAGTTACTGTGACAATTACAGTAACAATGTACTGTAGAGTTACTCGTCAACAGCTGCCAGTTAGTGTCAGCAGGTGATGTTTGCTCAGTTGTCATGGAGACGGAGACGGATGGAAGCTCAAAGCATCAAAGTTCATTCTTGATCTTCTACTGACTGGCTTTTTTCTCCAGGACTGCACATGGTCATCTCCAAAGCTCTGACAGAAGCTGAGCAGACTCTGATTTGGGATGTTCGTTATTTTTCTGCTCTGTATTAATTTAAGTTCAGTCTGTGTGATCAAAGTTCATGTTGTCATGATGTGAACAGTTTGTAGTTTGCTTGTTCTGTGAGCTGCTGTAGCTCACAGAATAAAACACTACAAATCTGTAATTTATGCATCAAATAGTATTTCCTGCCTCAAAGGTGACTCCAACAGTTTGTAGTTTGCGTGTTCGCACAGGATGTCAGTGAAATAGTGATATCTGTCTTTCATGCAGCCATAAACCGGACCAAAACGGACCTCTTGTTCTGACCTTCGGCCCACAGAAGCGGTACGCTCCTCTTGGTTAGTACACCGCACTAATAATCCGATGTGTAGTCTGCAAAGAGTTAACTCTGGCACGCCAAACGGAGGGTGAACAGAATGCCTAACTGAGCATCTGAACATCACTGTGACAGATAAAACAGCAGCGAGCCCACGTCTCTCCTCCATCATCATCCACCCAACGCTCCACCTCGGGTAAGAAAATCCCCCGTGTCCTGCTGCGCTGATCGGAGGTGCAGCGTTTTAATGAAACCCTTGATCTCGTTTCTTTTTTTAAATCATTTTAAACATTCTAACCTCGTTACTCATCAGATGTCACGGAGGCCCGCTGGTGAAGCTGAACAGTCGGACTGAGATGACCTGAGATGACTTTCAGCTCGACATGAAACAAAGGCGCAAAAAAACTGGCTGCTTGTTCGTGTGTGTATGTGCGTGTGTTTGAGCAGAGTGTGATGAGCTTGTGATTCATTACATATTAGATTAGAGGTGTGGCAGGGTGCGATCAGGAGTGGGAGTACGAGCACAAAGAATTGCTTAGTAATGTGGAAACTGCTACCCTTTGATTTTATCCCCGTTTTTACCTCAAATCCTCTCAACTCAGCAGCCAGAGCAGCAGAACAGGCGGAAGAAACCTTTACAGAGCAAGAAAATACACAAATGCACGCAGTAACAGTTGTACAGATATTTAAAAAGCTCAAACAGGACGCATAAAAAGCAAAAGAAATCAAATCTTTGGACAAAACACAGAAAATAAAGTCCTGATCTTTGTTTTGTCGAGTTGCATCAACAACCAGGACCAGAAATATACCGCATTATGTTGAAATCTATGATTTTATAACAGATCAGAGGAAGGTGTTTGATAATGTGTCTTGCTGTTTCTGAAAAATTGAAATGACTGTAAGAAAAGAGGCCGAGCTGTGCAGCAGTAAATGGACACTTTAGCTAACGGCTAAATGCACCGGTCCACTCAGTCAACCGGGGTCGAGTCCTGTTACATAAGCTCTCCATAAAAGTTAACAAAGCAACGTCAGAGCTATGAAAACAGCACAGTGCCAAATGTTTTATTCCACCAAGTGGTGTATGAAGGAGAGAAAAGCCCTTTGCAGCCAGAGGCGACCTAGTTTTCCACCGTGGTTCAGATCAGGACGGAGCAGAGAGCGCAAAGGTAACCCAGGTGAGTTCGTCTCGCTTCAGACTGATGGACATTTAACAGTGTATCTCGTCTACGCCTCAGCATATTTACAAACACACTGATCCGGGGTAATGAGAGCTGCTTCAGCAGCCATTTAACTGTAATGAGATTTTAAGTGTCTCCTCACTTAGTCTGATTAAGACCTTTTGTTGTCTGCAGGGTCGAGTCTGCTCATCTACTGTAACTTCACTGATGTGATACGTCGATACAAAGCGTACATGAAAAGAAGAAGAAGGTAAAAATAACTGAATACAGTGACGCAGCAGAAAGATCGTGGAGGTAACTGGTGTTTGCAAAGGTAGAAATGGTGGCCAACAGATTGTTCTTGGTGGATCGACTGTTTTTGAGAGGCTGCGTGAAGTTGGAGTGAAGTGCATGTATCTAGATGACCTGCTGACCTCCACTGGCACCAACCACGTCATGTTAGGTTGTCGGGAAGGACGCCAAACAACGCTCCAGATGCAGGGTACATTTTGGTGAGGGAAAACCTGACAAGGTAGTTTTAAAAAGAGTCCTCTGACCTCTGACCTCAACATATCTTAATGAAAATGAGTTCTTTGGCTGTCAGAAGTCTCTTTACAGACGTGCCCGCTTTGTGCTGATCACATGATAACCTGCTGTGACCTGCAGCCTCGTGAAACTGTACAAACACAAACTAGAGGCCGAGGGCGTTCAGAGGATGGACGGACTAAATGTGGAAAAACACAAATCTCCAAACGTCAAGTTTTTCTGTTGTTTCTGGAGGTTTTGGTGTCTTCATGCAGGATTTTGGAGGATTTTTGACCATTTTAATCAAGTGTTTATAAACAATTATATTTTGCACCAAATCTGTGTAATGAATGGTATGAACACGAAAACTGCTGCTACAACTTATAACACAAAACAGATCGTGGAAATAAGCATCATATACTTCTATCATATATATCATAATGGACTGAGACCTTAAAAACTTTTACTACGTCAAAAGAAAACACAAATTTTATTACATATTTATGACTAGAAAAACTCGCTGAGCTGCATCACAAATGAATCTTCAGGTTCCAGAAAAAACACTTCAATGACCTGCTGCCTGTCACCGCCCTATAAACACAAAGTTTCCATTGTTGGAGGTCTGCAGTGGAATATGTTAAAGTCTCAGTCGTGCAGAGAAAACATGCACTACTTTGAAGATAACACCAATTTTGTGAATTTAAGTCAGCGACCTAATTTTGCTGCTCGCTTCAAATTTAACCAATAAAAACCAGTTTGTGCGGGTTTATCTGGACAAAGAGGCGACACGGGGTCAACACCTCATCCTTCTTCACCATTGGCCAGCTGCTTTACTTTAGCCCCGGTCATTTACGGTGCCCCCAAGCCAATCAGGCTAAGAGGCTCCGTGTCACCAAGGAGACGGAGCGGATGCAGTAAATGTCAGAAAACGAGGACCTGTTTGCTGGAAAGTCCCCGTGTCTTTGTCTCGTATACTGTCCCCTCCTCCTCCTCTCTGACATACATTCAGTCTCTTTCATGTGTCTCTTTGTCTGCACTGTACACGGGGACCAGGCGGGCGGCGTGCTTCACTCCAATCTAGGCCACGCTGTCACCCACATGTTGTGTGTTGAATAATTATAGCGGCTGCGACGTGGGTCGACAGTGACATCCACAAATCCTGAGCGCAAATTAAAAAAGATGAATGTAAACGCAGGGAGCGTGGCGCGAGGCGGGAGCACACCGGGGCAGGGCCGCTTCATCTGCTCGCTCCTGTACATTCATATTTCATGTCTGCAGAAGCCTGAAAGGACCACAGCACTTCCGGCATGTTTTAACCTGTTTGGATCATTTACATTTTTACCAGACAGTTTTTGTGTTTTTAATGATTTTTGCAGAGTTCTCTACTGCAAAAAAAAAATCTGATTTTTGTTAAAAATAAAATGCAAATCAGCGTTTGAAGTGTTTCTAAAGTGAAGCTGTTAGTTTGGATACTGAAATATTTTGTCAGAATAATAAATGTGCGGAGACGGAGTGACGAGGATACTCAGTATATGTTTACCCATCCGCACTCGTTCATATAATAAAGATGCATTCAGGGACAAGGTGAAATCTTATATGCATCCTATGTTATGTTTTATGACACTCTGTAACATCCCCAGAGAGCGTCAGTGAAGACAGCTCCCACAGTTAAAGGTGGAGTCAGCGATTCTGGAGAAACATTGTTCATATTTGGGTTTCAGCGCGTTGGCATGTGCCAGATTTACCGTGGCAACCTCATGACAAGTCCTCATGAACCAACATGAGAAGTGCATGCAGTTCCTCTCCTCGTCCACTCGAGGCTGGCTCCAGAAGTGAGTCAGTCTCCATAAGTCCCCATGTTAAAATGTCCAACTTCACAGCAGAAATAAACATGTTTACAGCCTGGTACAAAAAACAGTTTTGGTCTCTATAGCTAATTTCCCCGTTCATGACAACTGTACTGAGGGTGAATTTTTATACAACTCACCTGTTCAGATTATATTAAGGCTTAAAGTTATGCAGGATTGATTGACAGGTGAGTGCTTTGCGCATTGTTGGATTAGCTTGGAGCCAGTAGAGGGAGGACTGCCAAGAAGAATCACTGAATCATCTTTAAAACTAAACTGAAATTCAGATTTCTTTGTTTGTACTGCTCCAGGCACAAACGTTACAGATCCGGTGTCTGCATTTAGAGGCATCGAGCAGAGAAGGTGCAACCACCTGACCACAGCTGACTTCCAAACATGAAGGGGAAACTATGAAACTCTCAAAAATCAAGAGCCAGTGTTTGATTTTTAGTCATTAAATTTACCTGCTGCTGTTTCATGAATCGAGTGTGTGTGTGTGTGTGTGTGTGTGTGTGCTGGTTTAGCTTCTCCTCTTTGGCCAGATTGTGTAATAAGATTAGAGAGGTCAGCTGTAACATGTTTTAATCAGGCTTTACATAAAGAGAGCGACGCCATGAACTCTGTGTGTGTGTGTGTGTGTGTGTGTGTGTGTGTGTGTTGGCCTGGAGGCATGATTAAACACACAGTTTGGATGTTTTTCATGTCTTTTGTCTTCCTGCTGTTCAGACTTTTAATTTGAGGTTTCTTCATATTTGTTCCGGACACGTAGAGTTCAAACTAACGTCCATCCTCATCATCTGACTCTGGAGTGTGAACAGCTCGGCGGTGAAGCTGAGTGAGCCATCAGCTGTGTGTGTGTGTGTGTGTGTGTGTGTGTGTGTGTGTGTGTGTGTGTGTGTGTGAAGGCAGGTTTTTCTTTCTTTCTTTTTCAGCCTGGAGCTACAGCGTGACGTCCGCTCAGCCCACCAGATGACTGACTCACAGCTCAGGACAAGGAGATGTGTTAATCTACACACACATGATTTGAAATGGACTGTGTGTGTGTGAGTGTGTGTGTGTGTGTGTGTGTGTCCACGGTGGTCTTATCAGGTTCAGCAGCTGTTTCCTGCTCATACGCAGTGGGCAGAAACACCACACCACAGTATACTGTACAGTGCACACTTGTGTGTCCAAAATGATGGATTAGTGCTCCAGGTTTGGATGATTGGTGGAAATGTAGCATGAAAGCTCTGCCCCGAGGCAGAGACGCTATGGACAACTGGTGACCAGTGTGTGTGTGTGTGTGTGTGTGTGTGTGTGTGTGTGTGTGTGTGTGTTTGTGTGTGTGTGTGTTTGTTTGTGTTTGTGTGTTGTATTGTGTACATGGCTCACTGAGGCATCTGTTCATCCAGATGAACAGCTACTATAATATGTAAATCACCCTGAAAACCTGGCAGACGTTTAAACTTAAAGCTAAATTATGCACAAATTAGTATTTTTGTGTTCTACGTCCTCTTCACTCTCTTCTCCTCTGCCATCATGCCCATAGAGGCTGCTGAGCCCGGTTATATTGCCGATTTGCCCAGCTCCTGTTCTGACACAACACCAGCTCCCCTGTCAGCATTCCCCTGCACCCCTCCGGCCTGTAAACCTCTTCTTCTTCTTCTTCTTCTTCTTCTTCTTCCCGGTGGTCCTGTGTACAAACACTAACACTCCCCGGGTGCTCTGAGACCTGTTTGAACACACGAAGCAAGCAAGATGTGTGTGTGTGTGTGTGTGTGTGTGTGTGTGTGTGTGTGTGTGTGTGTGTGCATTGTCATGACTCAGCTCTTCAGATTAGTGTGTTTACAATTTATTTCAGCATTCACTGCTGTCAAAGGGCGGTTTGTTTGTGTGTGTGTGTGTGGTAGGCTAGTTGATGATGATGATGATGTAGTGTGTGTGTGTGTGTGTGTGTTTGGCTCAGGTTGCTGTTTACACTCCTGTCTAAAGTGGCTGAAGAGAAAGTGTATGTTTGGTTTTGAATATAACCTTCCCCAGAAACACAAGTTACAGAGTTTCCTGACGGACAGTGAAGTAAACTGCTGCCAGCTGTAGCTGCTGTTAGCTCATGTTAGCTCAGTTTGTTAGCCGGACTGTGAGCTCAGTGCAGTGTTAGTGTTTGTACCACAGGAGGTTTGGACCACCGGGAAGAAGAAGAAGAAGAAGAAGAAGAAGAAGAAGAGGAGGAGTTCGGTGAACATATTTACTTCAGTGGGATTACACTCTGAAACTGGAGACAACAAACAAACACTGATTTCTATGTGATGTTGCTTTAAATTCACCCATTCCTCCATCTATATACATCTACTTCCATCTGTGTGTGTGTGTGTGTGTGTGTATGTGTGTGTGTGTTCTGTCAGCCTGTCATAAGCTTCACTGTGGGAACATCAGTGCAACATTAATGACAATGACGCACTGGTGACATCTCTCACACTGACACTGGACAGATGCACAAACGTGCCTGCAACATCAATGAATGACAACCGTGTGTGTGTGTGTGTGTGTGTGTGTGTGTGTGTGTGTGTGTGTGAGCGTCTCAGATCCCCTACTGTGCCCGAGCTGGAGAAAAAGAAGGATGACAGAGAGGAAGCAGAGAGACAGATAGATAGAGAGAGGAGTGGAAACAGAGGAGATACTGATTGGAAGAGGAGGAGGAGGAGGAGGAGGGAGGGAGGATAGAGGATGGAGGGAGGGAGGGAGGATGGAGGAGGAGGAGGAGGATGGAGGATAGAGGATGGAGGGAGGGAGGGAGGATGGAGGAGGAGGAGGAGGATGGAGGATAGAGGATGGAGGGAGGGAGGGAGGGAGGATGGAGGAGGAGGAGGAGGATGGAGGGAGGGAGGATAGAGGATGGAGGGAGGGAGGGAGGTTCACAAAAAGAAAATGATGATATGGAGATTCATCACTGAAAAGAAAAAGAGAGCGACATCTGCTCCGACTCCCTTCAAACCAATGTGACACATGAGGGAGGACGTCTGCCCGGCCGCCTGAATTGATTACACTAATAAGATTCTCCGCAGAGCTCGACGTGTGTTAAACAAACAGTGTGAAATAAACTCTGCACTCTTTATCTGACCTCACTTTAACCACTGTTTGACTTACATAGTTCTTAAAACGGGAGAAGACTCTGGAAGTTTGCTCAGTTATAATTCAAAAGTTTTCTTTTAACTGAATTTTCATTGACACTGAATATAGTTTTAATTATTTCAACTCTCAGAGTTTCTTCTGTTCTTATAATAACTGGAAGTCTTTTTTGTTTACTATGACTGCATGATTTACCTTTTGAACGCTGAGGCCGTTTAATGGATGGAGGAGAGTGTGAAGGGTTCAGCATGCTTGAAATTTAGAGTGTCAGGATCAAGTCAAGTCAACTTTATTGTCCATGCTGCCACATGTACAGGACATACAGAGGACTGAAATAACGTTCCCCTCATATCGTATTTGTAGTTTTTGTAGATTTATTCCAAAAAAAGACAAAAAACGTACAAGAAGAGTTTAAAATAAATTTGCCTTATAGTATCTACTTTTAAATTTTATGTAGATATCGTGATTATATTATTATCATGAATTCTTATGGCCACGATAATCGTGCAGTTAAAATCTGATACCATGTCAAACCTACTTGAAATGAACTAGTTCACATAACGTGTCGCCCAACAATATGTTCTGAATTTGTGTACTGGAAGACTGAGGCTGAAACTCTGCCATCACAGCCTCCTCTTGGCTTCATCCCATCGCTGAGACCTCTCTGTGTTTTTGCACGTCTTTGTGGTCAAACTGAGACGGAATAAGTCCAAATAACAGTGAACACTTCTGAAAGGTCTCTCCTGGAGGACATTCATCATGCTGCATGAGAGAGAGAGAGAGAGGTTTTAATCTCGGCACACCTGCTCACTCCAAGCATAAAGTTTTATAAGAACCATGTTGATTGGGTTATTTATGCAAAATGTGACTAACTGGACTAATTTATTATAAACACAAGAAATCACAAAGGGTGGCAGCCTGTGGCCTCATTGTTGGTCTTTCTCTGCTGCGTGTAATGATACGTAAAAGTGACGTAGTTAAGGCTTCAGCATGCTAACGAACTGCACGTTGGGAAGTCTAACAGCCTTTGAAAGCCCCAGCAGGAGACTCTGACAGTTTTGTAACTTTCCACTACAAATATTCAAGTCACTCTTCAGAGACGCTCAGAAAGTGTGCACCACATTTGCACAGTTCATTGTGTCGAGACTACAAAGACAGATTCACCTCGCCTTCGAGGGTGGACACAAGTAGAAAAAAAACTTCAAACTTCAAACTTTAGACGTGGCTGGACGACAGGTCGCACAACCTACTTATGAAGCACGCTGAAGCCTTTTACTCCACCACGGTCCTTTGTAGTTCTCTTTTTAGAGACACCAATTAAATCCTGAAGGTGACTCTGAAACACCTTCAGGAAGGGTAACGAGAAAAACCTGGAAAAGTGGCAACTGATCAGAGATGTAAGGTTTTTGTTGGACCACCATCAGAAGCATCCCTGACGTCCGTCCAGCTCACTCCTCCCTCCCACACTGTACCACCAGTCACGGCCCGAGTCTGATTTTATCATCACGGGCTAATTGATTGTCAACAACATAAAGAAGCAACATGCAAATGAAGCTAAACAGCCCATTGTGGCGGCGTGGGGATAATTAATGACGAGGAAGGAAAGAAGAAGAAGACGGGATATTAGAGAACAATAGAAATCCCAGAACGTACACAACACCAGGCGAGGAGAGAGAGAGAGAGAGAACAAAAGCAATATTACAGAGAATGAGGTGAGGCATCAGCAGGGAGGAAAAGGGGGGAGGCCGGAGGGTGAGAGTATGTGTTCAAGGGGTACGGGGGGGGGGAGATGAATGAGGAAAAATGGTGAGAGCTCAGGCATTAATAATTAAGAGTGTGACACACACACACACACACACACACACACACACACACACTAACAGGACGGGTAAAGCCATGACACAGATAAAGAACAATGCCCCCCTCCTTCCCCTTCACCCCCCCATATTGCTATAACTATATTGGGCTTATCGCCTGGACACAGGGCACCATTCACCACCACAATATCATCATTATTTACACCCAGATGGAGAGGGCCTATTGTTAGCTAGATGTGTGTGTGTGTGAGTGTGAGTGTGTTGTAGATAGGGTGGGTGGGTGGTGGTGGTGGTGGAGGGGGGTTGAGCGGCTGGTCGGGGGAGTCGAGGGATGGATCACGAGGCCACAGATTTATGTCCACCCGTGTCTTGACCTCGTGCCCTCGTCGTCCATGGGAAGCCTCCGCGAGGGGTGTGAAGGGAGGTGGGTGTCTGGGGGGGGGCGAGCGCCACCGCTAACAATGGGCTGGACAGTGTAAGAGAGAGAGAGAGAGAGGTCTGGAGATCACATATGGAGGCTTGAGGTGGGGGGTTAAGGTTGGGGTGCAGGGCAGGCAGGCAGACAGAGTCCATGTTCAAAGTAATTGAAGGATCAGCATTTGGCATTTTCAATCAGTGCTCTGACCTCGGTGTTACAGTCTGGTCTTGTTCTCAGACGTAAGAACCTTCTGATGGTAAAGCCTGCTCACAGTTAAGGCCGGTCTGGGACAGGTGTGAAGCGCAGAGTCAGGTTTAAGATACGAGACGTCTGCTGTAGAACCAAACATGTTCATCAGCGTGGAGTTTATCACCGTTATATTTGTATCAGGACATCTGAAATAACATACTCTTGTCACTCTCTCCTTTTCTCTTCTTAGCTTCCTCCGTCAACGTCCTCTTCACTCTCTTCTCCTCTGCCATTATGTCCATAGAGGCTGCTGAGCCCGGCTCACCCAGCTCCTGTTCTGGCACGACATCGGCTCCACTACCCGTCAGCATTCTCCTGAAAACCTCCTCCTCTTCTCAGTGGTCCAAAATCTCTGGGGTGCAAACACTCTCTTGGCTAACAAACTGAGCTAACATGAGCTAACAGCAGCTAACAAACTGAGCTAAGATGAGCTAACAGCAGCTAACAAACTGAGCTAAGATGAGATTGATAATTTACCAACAGCTTCAGTTTATTTTGCTCTATCCTGACGTCCAGATTGGGAACGGTCGACACTGACTGCAAACACAGGGACATGTGTTCGTGAGCGCACTCTGTCTCTATTAGTTCCCATTAGTTGAATTTTGGCAAATTAGAACAAATTTGCACTAGATGTTTCTGACATGTAGGCACAGGCTGGCAGGGTTATAAAGATTTCCAGGCCTGGGGCCGTCTGCGGGGAGATGTTAGAGGAGTGGTGTGGAATATTCATCGGCTGGGTGGAGAGGGAAGAGATGTCAGCCTCCATCTGAGAAGCAAGATTACTTAGAAAGAAGTTTTAGCTTCTAATATGCTTCAAGTGGAAAGCTTTTGTGACAAAGTCAACAAGCCGGATGATTTTTCTTCAAATCAAATGAAAATATCTTGTGAGTGAGTGAAGAGGCTGCGTTCAGATCTCACCCTGAAGCTGTGTTCTTACGCCTTGAGTGGCTGAATACTTTGGGGAGGTGATCTATGGATAAAAAAAAGGCCTCCTGAGGCCCCGTGGCAATCAAATGTGGGAGCGCTTTTTATCTGCGTGAGCACAAATCAAGTCCACATGTGCTAAAATAAATGTTGGAAAGAGGAGCGAAAGGTTATCAGGCAGATCTGAGACGAGCTGAGGACTCTGGGAAAATCCCACGACTGTGTTCTCATGGCGACTTTATCATATCGTCACGACTGTCTGCTGGATTTAAACTACTTCAGAGCGTTCACACCTCTGCAGCATCAGTTTGTTTTTGCTTCATCTTAAATCCTCACTGAAAAACACTGATCGAACCTGAACAGCAACGTTTCTCTGTTTAAGTTCACGTTTTAATACAGAGAGCTGCAGGAATGAACCTAAAACTGGAAATGAGTCACTGTTTGTCTCAAACTCAATGGTTCCTGTTAGACCCCTGAAATATTGTTCTACGGCACAAAATACATCAGCAAATATCTCACTGAAGCCGTTACTTGTCTTAAAGGGTGTTAACCAACTGTGGCTGGGAAATGAAGTCAACACAGATGTACCAAAAACTGCAGTTCCTCTTGTCGTCCACTTGAGGCTGGCTCCAGAAGTGAGTCAGTCTCCATAAGTCCCCATGTTAAAATGTCCAACTTCACAGCAGAAATAAACATGTTTACAGCCTGGTACAAAAAACAGTTTTGGTCTCTATAGCTAATTTCCCCGTTCATGACAACTGTACTGAGGGTGAATTTTTATACAACTCACCTGTTCAGATTATATTAAGGCTTAAAGTTATGCAGGATTAAGAGCGTGGACGCTTTGATTGACAGGTAGATGCAGTCACAGATGGCTTGTTTGAGCCATTTCAGATTAGTTGGGAGGCGGCAGAAGCAGCATCGTCAGCATGGTGGCGGACAGCGCCACCTCACTGAGCTCCAGAAACCTGTGCGGGATGTCGTGCATACAGCGTCCATTCTTTACTGTCATTAACAAATGGCTAAAGGAGGCTACAGAGGTTGGCGAGGACATTAAACGTCATCAAGCTCAGTGGTTGTTGAAGCATTTTCACTTCAGCGATGCTAACTTCATCCTACCTGCAGGACTGGAAGTTTTCACCGGATAGACGACGACTGTGAGTGTTTCCGAGGTGAACAGAAGGTTTGCAGATGTGTTCTGTCTTCCTTTAACTCATGCTTTAGCCTGATGTTGTCTTTAATATCGACGGGCCTCACAAATCTTGCCGTCTTTGTGCTGTTTGTGATCCAGATGTGTCGAGGAGGTGCAGAGACATCATATCTAAACTCTGCACCACAAATCTGCTTTTAGTGCAAACAGCAGGCTGAAACAGAGCTGGCTCAGCACATGACGGACACGTGAAGCAGCAGCTGATAAATAGTTTCCTCGAATGAGTAATTTGTGTCTTTCAGCTACAAATCTCCCAAAAAAAAAATAATTTGTGCACTTAACAGAGCAGCCTGCTTCAGCTGTGACCCACTGTACTTACTGTAGTGCATTAAGAGATTATCACAGATATTTCAGCTGTGCTACTTTCAGTTAAAGTGTTTTTAGATCATCTGGTTTGTTTCCAGAGTTCAGAAATGAACAAATGTTGCAAAGAAACTACAAAAGTTTGAATTCTTGAGTACCAAATTGCTCAAATGTTGGAAGTAAATGAAGATATTGTGTCAGGAAAAACACTTTTCTTCTTGAGAGCAACCAGTCGTCTAATCTAGGATAGCCTCGTTTGTTTTTACCCTGGTTCACCTGTCTGTCTGCCCACCTGTGAGCGGTGATATGCACACGTGGCTGCTCTGATGGACAACCCCACTCTGTAATTTCCCCCGTGCCTCCCCTCGCTCCGTCTCTCTCGCACGAGGTCAATAATGTAAATCTGAAAAACTTGACTCTGCACGCGAGCAAACACACTCGCAGCGCTCTGCGGGCAGCAGCATGCTTGTGTTGGGGAGTCACAATTCGATTACACAGATTAGAGTTACACAATCCTGCCCTCAATAACAAAAGCAATTTTGATTTTTGGAACACGGAGGAGGGGAAATGGAAAGAAAAGGAGGAATGTGAAGGAAAAGAGCCTGCAGGAATCGAGAGGAACATTTATATTTATCCATGAATGAGACGAAGGAAGCGGTCCTGAAGGTCGCCGACCTCTGTGCCGTGTTTTGTAGACTAGCTTAAACAAATGATCTTTACTTTACAGATTATTTCGTTTGAAATGTTTTTGTGGGGCCAAAAATGTCAAAGGATTCAGAATGTCACAAGAAAAATGCAAAACAATTGTGTAACAGATGAATCTGTTCTAAGGAGAAAACACAGACTCAGTGTGTTACACCGCCGAGTGTTACAGATCTGTTTTCTGTAGACAAGATGAGAAATAAAGCGGCGATCTTTCATCTTTGAGGAAACCGCACAACTCCATCGAGATACATGGATGGATGTGGACATACGGTACTGTGTGTGTGTGTGTGTGTGTGTGTGTAACAGAAATAGAGGGAGAGCTGCAGACAGGAAAACAAATGGAGCTCAAGAATTTCTTTACATTGGAGCTGAGTCAGCACATGAACACAACATGTACACACACTTACACACACACACACACATACACACACTACATACATGTACACACACACAGCTGCACCATTTTTTGTCACGCAGGTGGAAGTGAATGTTCCACACATGTGTATAGGTCTATGTATCCTTCATGTGTCCGGGGTGCATGTGGCGAGCAAGTCACACACCGCCAACTATTTCACTGATTCTGGTGAAACTGGATCATATTTTATGGAGAAAGTAAACTGCTGACAACTGTAGCTGCTGTTAGCTAAAGTTAGCTCAGTTTGTTAGCTGGGCTGTCCGGACCGTGAGCTCAGAGCACCGGGCAAGTGTTAGAGTCAGTGTCGTGCCAGAACCGGAGCTGGACGAGTGGGCAATGTAACCAGGCTCAGCAGCTTCTATGGACATAATGGCAGAGGAGAAGAGAGTGAAGAGGACGCTGACGGAGGAAGCTAAGAAGAGAAAAGGAGAGAGTGAGCGAGCAAGAAGCCGCCGGACAAGAGTAAATCTGGGACTGACTTTTAGTGGTTGGTGAGAGCTTGGTGAAATAAAAGGCTGAAAGACAGACGCCGAGCTGGGCTGACTGCTGTTGGACGACGTGCGATCTACTCTGACCCTGACCAGTAATTATCTATGTTCTATGTGCGTGTGTCATGAAGGGACTCTGACTTGTGTTGTATAATAAGATAAATAACCTTTGTGTTTTCATGTGTATTTATGTCTTATGGTTTATTTTCACCTGTCTCTCTTCTTCCTGTGGAGGCGATCATCGCTATGTGAGATGAAAGATGAAATATTTTCTGTCAGACGAGATTAAAGATGATAAAATGTAGTTTCATGAAAGATTTTTGCTTTTTACAAATCCACTTTCTATCTTTAAATAAATCTTTCTTCCTGATTAAGTAAAAAAATAATATATATTAAATAAAATAATTTATGAAACGAGTCTTCTAATTAAACATTTTCTCTTTTCATTTTCTTTCTGGGTGAACTCGTCTCGCCGTGGCGTCTCCTCTCCGGCTGACCCGCCGCTCGGTGTGAAATGAGCTGGGCTCACAGACAGGTTTACATTTTAATCAGCAGACAGACATAATGAGAAGGAGACAGGCTGTACATTTTAATTAGAGGCTCTTCAGTGAGACAGACACACAGACAGGACTAATATCCCCCCTCAGGACTCCCCAGCAGGCAGTATGGGGCTTATAGCCGCCCGCCTCGCTGCCTGATTGTCCATTTTATAGGCCTATTGATTCCCTATCACCTCCTCACATCAATACACCTCAGCTCATCTCTCCCTCCTTAACATGCATGGAGGCCATGATAAAAGATCTAATGGATGGAAATCCTATTAGAGGAGGAAAGGGATGGAGGCAGGAGGGGACAGGCCGGAGCTGAGGCGGAGGAGGTTCTGGATTTTTCTATTGTCTGCAGCCGAGCTGCTCAATCGATCCTGAAAAGGTCATTTTAGTGTAAATAATAGTGAGTTTAGAGGATGCTGGTCTGATCCAGAAGCTCACGGGTCTTCACACGATGAACTGTGCGATAAGTGAAGGAGATCGATGTACAGGAGAGCTCAGATACGATCAATTTACTCTGACAGGAATAATCTACAGAGAAGATGTTCTGCATTTGTTTTCAAGTTAAATAATGAATTAGGAACTATGTAGCGTCTTTACTCACGGTCGAAGCACACGAACCAAAGAAGAACGACCAAATCTGAGCAAGTTAACAATCACTAACATCAACGTGCTAACGTGCTAAAGCATGTTTACAGATGGTGTGTAACTATAACACTGCTGCTAATGGATATTTCACTCTTGTGTCACAATGCTAACATGCTAATGTTGATCAGTTAGATACTGTTTAGCATCTTAGTTTAGCATGTTAGCATGCTAATATTTCAGGTTGCACCGCTAACAGGTAACTGAAGCTTCTGTACCGTATGAGTCACACCAGAAACAGCAAAACTTCTCCGAAACGCACGCACAAATTAAAAACAATACACGTCCTTCAAAAGAGAATTTACTGCGGTTACTTCACCGCTAATATTGTGAAACTGAGCTGTTAGCTGTGACCGGCCGCTGAAACAGAAACAGACTGTTCGCTCTAAATACGAGCAGGTGCAGCAACATAAACAGACGAAGACGACGAAGACCGGAGGATGACGCTGCAACATACTTTGTAACCAGAGACAACTGAATGACTGTAAGTGAGAGACTCACTTTCCAACACACACACACACACACACACACACACCTCATATCCAAAAACAGTGTTCGAACAAACCATCAGAGCAGCATGAGACAGAAAGGAATAAAGAAAATGTTTGTTCAGGTGTTGATTCGGCGTCTTCGTTAACTGTCTCGTTAACGTCCGTGTTTACGTCTTTTAAAAACATTGGCAAGCGTAGAACAGCTGACTTTCTCTTGGTGGCATCAGACTTACATCACTGTATATTTCCCCACTTTAGAAAGTTGTATACTCTTACACACACACACACACACACACACACAATCATGGGAAATGGGATCCTGGTGTTTCCTGGGAATTCTTGCCAGAATCTGGAGCTATTATTTAAACTGTGGGAAAATGGGATTTGTGTGTTTACGTACTGAAAACAATCAAACAAAGAAGCTTTCTCTGAACCTCGTTACTGACTGTCCAGCGCTGAAATGCAAATATCATTATGACTGCAGCAAATTCTACAAACGTCTATGATTGGAGTATAATTCAGGTTTCAAAGTTCGACAGGTGGAGCATCTTTTACATCCAATCAGACGCTGCCGGAGCGGAGTGCTTCCTGTTTGATCCAGTCTATGAGTGACTGTACAGAACCACAGCTTCAGAACCTTATTCAAACTGGATCAGATTTTATTCACAATATATTTGCTGCTTTTCACCTCTGATGTCCTCCGACTGCTCAGCTTCAGCTCTCTGTGATTTACACACTTTATGACAGACAGATAGCTTTAGCATAACCACTTAGCTAAAGTAGCTAACCGCTTATTAACTGCTGCTAACTGAATCTGCCGTTAACAGAACCGGGCTCAGCAGCCGGACCGGACCGACCAACAGGGAATCAAACATATTTTCCTCAGCTGCCACCAACCTCAGGTCAGATGCTGTTATCACAATCTAATATACATCAAAGACATTAATTAATCTGAATCACCTTCAGTTCTGGGCTAATTATGAGACTTTTCTTTCCTCAGAAAAGAGTTCAATATTCCGAAGAAGTCATTTTCAAACCACAGAAACATGAAACTCTGATGCACGTGTACACAGACGAGGATGTTTGGTGACTCATCGCTGCTGAATGCAGCTCTGATGTAAACGAGACATTGATTTCTGGGCTCACACACACACACACACACACACACACGCACACGAGCATTATCATTAGGACGAGGCCTTGACCGTCCAGTTGGAGACTGCGGGCCAGCATGACTGAGATAAAGGTCCATCAATCTACGGGCCGGGTCCACCTCGCTCCCTCTCTCTCTCCACATTCATAAGATTCATGTGTTCCGGGCCTGATGGCTCCCCCGTGGCTCACACTCCACTAGTTAGCACGGTGGCTAATCCGTTAGCCGCGGCCTCGCCGTGTCGTTACCTTGGCAGAGGTTACAGTTCAACCTCATCATCGCGGAGAGGACACTCGTTCATTCCCGCGTCTTTCAGCCCGTCCCCTCTCTCTGTCTGAGCTCGGCTTCGGTTAGCATTGTGGCGGGGTCAAAGGTCGACGCCGCCAACCGAAGACGCCCCCATAAAACAGGAAGATTTATTCATTTATTATGCTCCCTTTGTTTTGTTTGGTGTCCTTCCCCCTCGTCTCCTTTCCTTTTTCTTTCTTTAGGACAACTCCTCTCATCTCACTTCTTCCCTCTTCAATCATTCTCATTTCCATTGTTCCCTTTTTCTACATCTTTCCTTCCCTTCTTGTTTACTTTCCATTTTTCCATGCTTCCTCTTTTCATTCCTGTCCTTTCTTTTGTCTCATTTCACTTCCTTTTTCCTTGTCTCCTATCCCATTTCCTTTCTTTTTCTCATATCTCCTATCCTCCTAGTCTTTTGTTTCCTTTCCTTTGCTGTCCATTTCCTTTCTCTCCCTTTCTCCTTTTCCTTTCCTGTTTTTTTTCTTCCTTCTTTTCTCCTCCCCGCTTTCATTTTTTTCCGCTTTCCTTTCCTTCTCTTCTTATCTGCTTGTTTCCTTTCCTTGTCTTACTCCTCCTTGTCCTTTCCTTTCCTTTCTTTTTATCCTCTTTCCTTTCCTTCCTTCCTTTTCTTCTCTTCTTATCCTCTTGTTTCCTTTCCTTCTCTCTTTCCTCGTCTATTTCCTGTCCTTTAATTTCCTCTCCTATCTGAGCCTCATTACCTCTGCAGGGTCAAAGTTCAGCATCATTGTCACTCTTCAGTAGACGCTGTATATTTGTTTCACCTCTCTTTTTCTTTTTATACCTCCTCTTCCTTCCTTCCTTCCTCCCTTCCTTCCTTCCTTCCTCAGTTCATTTGCTCTGCCTGTATCACAGCATCATTACCTCGGCTCAGGGTCAATGCTGAGCGCTCATTAACTGCAGCCTCTTCATCCAGATCACTCATCTCCACTGTGATGCTATCTGTCTGTCTGGACAACGGCCACGGCGCTTCACTTGTCTCTATTCTCATGACATCTCCTTTCCTTCTCGTCCCCTCCACCCCCCTCCCTCGTTTCCTCCCTCTCTTTCTCTTTCTAGGTTAACCCCTTGTTGACCAGAGGCCGAGTGTGTGTTGAGTCAGACAGCAGAGTTCAGATTAGACAAAAGCCAGACGGCATTATGCGGACAGCTGAACTAAGCCCTGTTAGAGAGTCATTACCCGTCTGTCCTGCACGCACGCGTAAAGAGCAAATTATCTGGAAAAAGAAAACGACCCGATGAGTCCGAACTAAACTGTCTGAGATCGTGATCTGCACTCTGATCAGAGAGACCTGCACTGCTGGATGGTCTGTGAGGGAGAGAAGAAAGGAGATAGGAAGCAAGGTCGAAAGGAAAGTTTGAAGGAAGGAAAAGTAAAATAGAAGGAAGGATGGACAGCCTGACAACAAGACACCTTTTTTTCACCTCACTATGAAGGCTGAAACACAGGAAGTGCCAAAAACTGCAGTTCCTCTTGTCGTCCACTTGAGGCTGGCTCCAGAAGTGAGTCAGTCTCCATAAGTCCCCATGTTAAAATGTCCAACTTCACAGCAGAAATAAACATGTTTACAGCCTGGTACAAAAAACAGTTTTGGTCTCTATAGCTAATTTCCCCGTTCATGACAACTGTACTGAGGGTGAATTTTTATACAACTCACCTGTTCAGATTGTATTAAGGCTTAAAGTTATGCAGGATTAAAAGCGTGGACGCTTTGATTGACAGGTGGGTGTCGTCACAGATGGCTTGTTTGAGCAACCAGGCGTCATTTGGCCCGCCTCAGGTCCATCCACGGGAGCCAGTGGAGGCCAAAGCCAGCACACTGCACAGAGACTACGTCCATGTTTCATACAGTCTATGGATTAACAGGCACAGGTGTCGTTCCTCCGCTCCAAAAGAGTTGGCTGTCGTTGGATACAACCTTCTTGACTCTCAGGTTCTCATTAGGCGTGCTCCAGTTGTTTTTCCAGCCATGGAAACAGATGTAAATGACCATAACACCAGAACTATTTGTACTGCTGTTAGATCTGGGTGTGTCAGATGTCTGGAAATCGAGCTTTGTATCATTTATTGTACAATCATAAACTTATTCCACTCAAATAAGTATGCTTCAATCACATAAACTACACCCATATGGGCTCTAACCATCGAGAGGTGACAAAAACTCAAATCCTGGAACGGTCGGACCTGATCGAGATGCTTTGGTGTGAGTCCAGGGTAATAACCAGCATGGGTGGAGTTCGATTGAACTCAGGCCTCTCTCATCTGTTTTATGATGTCTTGTTCACAAATCAGCACAAATGACAAAACATCATACATGGTGCTGTGAACAGAAGTCATTTTCTGGCAAGGAAAGAAAACCGTTAATCAGCTGGACCTATCCGGCTCTCACTGCCCAGACGGAGGCTGTTTTCTGGGGGACAGTTCGCCGAAGAGTCGTCAGGGAGGACTGAATGGGTCACATGACGTTTCCACATAAATCTGAAGATCTTTTCTCAAATAAGTTGCCAAAGACACTACCTACTACCACATTACTGTTGTTTCATCATGCAATCACCATCAACAACAGCGGGACTTAACCAGCTGTAACTGCCGTAGACGGTGGCTGTTTTCTGGGGGAGAGTTCACCGAAGAGTCGTAACGGAGGACTGACCGGGTCACGCCAACTTATCCGCGTAAATTTGAAGATCTTTTCTTATATAAGGTTACCAAAGACACTACCTACTACCACATGACTGCAGTTTGTTAGAACAATGTGACTTGCTTAAAATGGGGGAGAGTTTGCCGAAGAGTCGGTTGGGAGGACTGACCAGCGACGTGGTGACTTTTAAACATATAAATTGGCATTTTTTTTTTTTTGTGACGTAGCTGTACTGTTGTTTGTTCTTATAAAGGAAATATCTATTTACAACAGTTTTAGTAATACTTGTTGAATCAAACTCTGTATTAAAAGCTACAAATGCTGCATATTTGGTATCAAATCAAAGAGGAAGTTGTCTTTTTTAAAATGAAAACAACTTGTGATTGTCAATTTTTCTTTGTTTTTGTGATCGAGCTGTTTGTTGATTCTCATTTGAGTGACGGCTCTCAGTGAACTGCAGCAACATGCTAGAAATCTACTGGGATCTGGAGGGTTACGGTTATAAGGAAGGAGATATTGCAGTGCATTGTGCTAAGATGCTAGATAACATGCTGCATGCACACAGTTTACACACACACACACACACACACACACACACACACAGCCTGCTGGTTATGACTGAATGAGGAGATGAGAAAATGGATCAATGAGTTGTGATGAAAAACCATCAATAAACTTTAATCCTGTAAAAGCTGAGTCTGGTCTGCTGGCCGGCTTCTGCCTCTAAACACCCGTCACTCACATGCTCAGTATTTATGCATCGTAGCAATTACTGCATTGTTCCTCGCCGGGCCTTCATCACATTAATGTAAAACCGGTCTGTCTGGTTCTGCGTGGGTTCTGTGCTGGAGCGTGACGGAGGATCTCTCGGTGATCTGTCACCTTGTGATCATGCTTTGCTGTTCGGTCGCCGCCCGTTTAGTCTGGCAAAGCAAAGCCAAAAGTGTCTCTTGTCTCATTGTGGTTTGGAAACGCTCAAAAGGTGTTTACTTTGGTTAGAGGGTGTTGCCAGGTTATGTCACAGGAGACTGAGAGATGCAAACCAAATACAGAATTTGGTTTTAAAGAGTTCAAACTATTTCTTTGAATCAGATACAATAATTTCTTGGATCTTTGGTAATATACTAACACACTGGTTCTGGAAATCCACCTATAATTATGCTCTGCATGGGCTCAGAAAGCCAAGGCAGCTCAGGTTTAGTAAAATATTTAGTAGTCTACCTTAATTTTTAAGAAAATGAAACAAAAATATCATTTGCCATGACGAATACGTAACACACATTTGCCAACGATTGTTGCGTCCCTGACAAAAAGGGCGATACCCGTGGTCACGTCAGCGTCTCGTTGCAGCTCCGTTCAGGCGTGGTGTATATCTTTTGGGCACTTGCACCTGTTGCATCCAAACAAACCTGTTTGCACTGAGGTGGGTGGAGTGGCGCAGCTGTGGCTGTGTTTATGTGGATCAGACGGTGCAGTGCAATTTTGGTGCTTATTTTGGAACCAACTACCTCTTATCGAGCCTGGGAACCAGACAAATGTGTCCAGTTTTAATTTGCTCTGGCAGATGCGTCTGGCCACCCTTACATTCAAACTGAACTCCAGCTGTCCTGGATCTGGTTGGGCCAATCACAGCCATCTATTTAAGATGGGGTGGGTTTATACAGTGATTGACAGAGGAATGTCAGCGGTCCAGATTTGGAAAGTCACGTCACGTCTGTTCATGCATTGACTGTTTCTCGCCTTAAACGTTTCAGAAACACTTTTCAGTGAACAGTTTATCTGCACAGTTTGTGACTGCCATTGTGGTTTGTGCCTGTTGATAACGGCCCTTGGAAATTGAACAAGAATTCATGAATTTGCATTTTTTAATTACGAGTTGAGTCTGGCGACGTACACAAATGCAATGCAAGGACATTTCCGTGACGCTGGTTGGCGAACGCGCATGGACAAACCTCTAAATCACAAGTATTCAGCATCTCTTGTATCTTCCTTGTCACTGATGATGAGGATTATTAAAACCACAAAAATTAGTTGGTCAAACTCATGTAGGCCAGCAGTGGGACTTGTGGCTTGTGCCTAACTTAGAAAGTCGGCATAATAACCCTGCCAGCGTGCTAATCTTGGCTGATCCAATCATCCTCGTGTCTAGTCAGTACAAATGTCCTCCCAGGAAGACTCAAAGACACCAAGTAGTCGTCATTTTATCCCTAAACTGAACCAAGTTGTTTTTGTGTCTAACCCTAACCAAACCCAAACCATACGGTTGTTCTAGAGGGCATGGACAAACAGAATTTGGAGGACTTGTGCAAATGAACACCTGTAAAAGATTTAAACGTTTAAAACAAAAAAGTTACAAGCGGACACAGAAACATCACGTTGTATAGATTTGTCACAAATCATTCAAATGGGTTCCAGTAATTTTCTGTTTTCGGTCAAATCCACTCCCAATTTTATCTGAAAACGAGCACACACACATGGTTTTCCTTTAAAAGATGTGCACACACACAAACTCGCACTCTCACAGCCGTTAGTCGTGTCCTGACTTCACCTTCTCGGAGAGAGAAACCCAGCGGCGCTTTCATCTGCTGATCTGGAGCAAGCTCCACTGACCCGCAGAATTAGGATGTATAGAAAACACACTTCCTGCTTCATCACAGTAATCTACTTTGCTACAGATGGCTGCCATTAAACCCCAGCGTCTTTGTCATGGATGTGGGTATTATTTCTCACATGAGTGGTTTGTGAGTCTAAAGACAGTGAGGATGTGTGAGGATGAAACCCTCAGCGGAGCTGATCGATGAGCTGATCCAAAATAATCTGAGAGCTTTGATGAATTTTACATGTTTGCGATCTTCAGGAAAAACTTATTTCTGGTTGCCGATGAGATCGAGGAAGAAATCTAAAGAGTATTTCACGATCCGTTACCTCGCGTTCATGTCAAAGTCATGTCTGCATGTAGGCGACATAAATAGGGGAACTAGTTCATAAAAACATTTTCCTCTCAGCGTTTTGTCATGGTTCATTTGATGCCACACCAAACAGACTCAAACGTATCAGAGTTCGAAGCGATGAATGTGCTTTTCTGTAGTGTTCACATGTTTAGGCGCTGAGAAACAGGACAGTGGTGTAGTAAACCAGATGCTGCTGGTGTGTGTTGCCAATCAGCGTCGTCCACTGCCATCATTCAAACACAAAATGCTGGAAGAGGTTTTGGAAAAATGCTGTTCATCGTCCCAGAAGACTTCCAGAGAATCTATCGCTGTTTTCAGACTCAAGGAACAGTTGGAGGACCCGTTGTTGAGTCCGCACAGCACTGGGAAACTTTTTAAAGCTCGTACTTCAGAGTTGGTACTCATGTAGACAACAGCTACAAAACAACGTGGCTACGTTGAGTCCGACACGGTTGATCGTGGATGTTTTAGAATAGACCATAACTTCATCCCGGCCCTGTGCCCGGTGTAATCCAGCTGTTCGGTGGCTTGTGAACCGTGTGAATGCAACATGCGGTTAAAAATAGCCCCTGTGCAGGTGCTCCGGCAGGAAAAAATATTGATTTAGAAAAATATAATAATAATAAAAAAAAACCTTTTTATGACTCGCTGGCTGGCTGCTCTCCACTCACACTCAGAAAGCTTTAAGTGCTTGGCTGCAGTTCAGCTGGGGACACTGAGTGGCTGCTCGACTTGACCCCAAGTGTGAACATTTAATCAGCTTAGCATGACATCCATGCAGCCCTCCGCTGCATCTAAAACCATACAGCAATACTAAGCCATACCCAGTGACCCACACTGATCCCTGCCTCACACACACACACACACACACAATGATGCACTCACAACACACTGCATATGATGTATGAATGTACATAATATAATATCTATAGATAAAACACACACGCACACACACACACATCCACAGACAGCTGACACAGCTGAAAGCCTGCGGAGCTTATAGGGGCAGAAAACACGGCAGACATGCTGAATCCTATTTAGCCAATGCTTTTAGTAATGTAAAGTGCATGAGAGTGCACGTAAAAGCATGGGTACGTGTAGCGCAGCGGGAGCTTAGGCGACGTTATGAAACTGAGCTTAGGTTAAAGTGCATTAGAGCAGAGAGATTCAGGGAGAACATAAGTCCACAAAGAGAGAGGCAGGTTTATTAATTCAAGTAATTGCATGTGTGCATGTATGTGTGTGTGTGTGTGTGTGTGTGTGTGTGTGTGGTAAAGCATTAAACCTGTGGGACAGTGGTGTCCAACCATTATACCATTCCCAAATCCCAGTCTGTCCCATGATGAGTTGCATAAAGCTACTGTTGTACAACATTTCAGGGAAGGGAGTGATTACATTAATGGGATCTTTGGTATTGGGTGGAGGATGCTAGTTTCTCATAATCAGGGGTGTAGCAGCTGGTGGTCATCCGTCATGGAGGATGTGAGCTTGGCCTTTATGGTTTTCACGTGGGAGAAGGCAGATTCGCAGAGGTAGGCTCATCCAAAGAGGGCGGACAGGCAAAAGAGGCTTCTTCTGTTAGCAGGGGCCAAAATTCACCCTGGATTTCATCTGAGCGTCATTATGAAGGGTGAGACGTTCCTTCTCCACTGCAGAGGCATGCAGGAGGAGTAGCACTGTTCAAACTTTGGATGTCATCCACATTAGTATCTGTGCCAAACAGGATACACATGTATGAGGCGACCGGCTTCGAGTGATGCAAAGTCCGTGAAACGTCTTTCAAACTCTGATGCAACGCTCTGAACTTGGCACTGTTGAGTTGAACTGCATGTTTGCCCTGATGCTCGAGTTCTGAATGCAAGCAGGCCTTTGAAAGTAGCGCAGGTCCTGGTAATCGTGTCGATTATAGTTTTGTTTTTTCCTGCAGCTCGCTCAAAATGTGCCCCTGCTCAGCCACTGCCCGTAAAGATAATCCTTCTGATATCGATTCTGATACCTGAACTTTGCATGTCAGCAGGGACCAAGTGCTGATCTGATACAACCGTGTTTAACAAAATAATAAAATATGATTACAAAAGCAGTACGACTTGGCCAAGCTGCTAACGATAGCTAATGGTACACTACTGGACATCAACTCTTCTTCACCTCTCTAAAACAGTAGTTACCAGTACCCAGTGGCATCACATCACACATGATCCTCTGATTGGCTAAGGTAGGGTTGGTTGGATTGGTTCCATTGGATTTACAATGTCAGGGTAAGCCAATCAGAGTCAGAGTAGGGCGGGTCGTGTCTTTGCCATCATGGGAAAAAAAGGTGTTGCTTCATTTCGGGGCTGATAAATCATGTGGAATCAGATCAAATGGTTACTTGGCGTGGCCTGGTACCGATCGGCATTACCGATCAGTACCTCAGTATCTAACTGTAAATCCTTGAGAGCTGCCATGATTTCAGTTTTATTCTTAATATCTCCAAACAGTGAGTCTGCAGCTTCTCCATCTTTGAATGCCATTTGGCTTTTTTCAATGCGACTGTGAATCGATATTGTGCCACGATAGCTGCCTTCCCTGCTGAAGTTGGACCTTGTGAAAACACATTATTGTGCTGCTAGTTTAGATTTCACTTTTTTGGTGGGAAATACCTCTCATCGGTCTGGTGCATGGCTTTAAAATGACACAACAAAGTTCTGTGTTAGTGATACACACACTCAATATCCCAAAAAGGATTTTATGATCGACTTCTAAGCACCCCGTGGTCAACTAGAAGATTGCGATCGACTGGTTGCTGAAAAAGGTGTGTGTGTTTACGAGTGAGAGGATGTGTGGTAAAAGTGGAAAATTCCCACTCTCAGTCTCTATTCCCCAGAGGGGGGGATATGTGCAGTGAACGCCTCGTGTGCACTTGGCAGACAGAGCGGTATATATTCCTGCAGTAGCACGGTGTACATTATAGACAGAACTCCTAAACAGACAGAGGATATCTGAGTGAATTGGTTTATGGTTCACCTTGAGGTCTGCACCTTGAACCGTGTTGGACAACTGATGTCTTTTTAGATTGGATATTTTGTGCATGAATGATATTTTCTACCTTTTTTTTTTCTCCTTGAAAAGAAAAAATCGATTGTTTAGTTCTCGATGTTTTTTTCCAATCAGACTTGGAATGTCTGTTTCCTTCTTGATAAAGGCCGGTGCACTGAAAACATCAAGGACGAAGTCTGATATGTTTGTGAAGCACAGTGAGGCCAATTAATGACTACAAAACTGTACAATGAAGAAAGCACAAACGTGATCGGCATGCTAACTCTTTGAGGCAACAAACTGTGATGAGAAATAAGATTTTTATCGTTGTTGGTCTGACTCTTCCGTGTCTGTTTTATGCAACAACTAAACAAGAACAATACACAAACGTAGATCATCAGCGACGCAGGAAAACTCGACATTTTCCCGCTGCTTATCGTCGCTGCTCTGGAGACTTCTTTGATAACGGGGTTGTGTTATAAGAAAATGAAAGAGAACATGAAGAGAGGTTTGTCTCAGACTCTGAACGTCCTTTGTGTCGAAGCGCTCGGTGGTTAGGAAACACAGTCAACGATACGGGCTGTCTAGTCTGGAGACAGGAGGCAGGAACATCCTTTGGGGGTTTATTGTGAACTAGAATGTAGATACACAGATACACTGTTGTATTATACTGCACTCCATGGGAGTGTGTGGTTTCTAAATGAGGGGGAACCTTAAGATGAACCTCACAAGCTGCCGTACAACAGGTACTAAAGACTGTAATCTACAACAGGAAAGATGCTCGATGGATTACGGAGAAGGATTATCGCTCCTAAACAGCTGATAAACTTAGAAACTAAATAAGTATCTTCACGACACACAAAATAGTCGACTGTCTAACTTTGAATCAGACTCACATCTGCTGTCTACAAATTAACCCCATGTCAGTAGATCGTGTCGAGGTGGTGACCCCAGATTTGCGAAACTCTTGCAACTCTCTGTGCACACGTGAGACGTTAGCTTTCAGGGTTTTTCAGCAAGACAGCTGCTGCTGCTCGTGTCTTGCGTCAAAAGTAAGTGTTGACTTCATATTTACCCCAAACTTTGATGATCTTGAAGAAGTTTTTGGTGCCTAAATCGAACTATGACTGTTGCTTATTATAAGCCGACCACGTTACCTGATTTCTTGCAGGCTGAAGCGCTACTGTGCTGCTCTAGTGTTACCATTCAGACACGACCCCGTCCATACGTCTTCATGTTTCTTGAGCCTTTTGCACACCCTTTTCTTAGACGTACATTTTGGCATCTCGTTGATCTAGAGCTGGTTCTTCTTTCATGACCATCAAAGCTAATAAACTGCTGTTTAAAATACAGTAGATGTTCTGAGTCGAGGTGATTTGGGATTTGCAGCCTGACCAGTCAAGACTTCTGCAGTTTAAAGAGAAAACACAGAAGAAGAAGAAAGAGAGCTCGTAGGAGAAAGTTCAGATCGGATTCATCGACCCGTCCTCTTGTCTCGCTGTTTACTCGCTGTTTACGCTGCCATGCACGCAGGCCACAGCAGATCAATCTACATCCGGTGTCACGCGAAGAGCGATGTCAAGAGCTATCCCTCCTCCGCCCGGCGCTGCCTCCACCTGACAGAGCGAGAGGGAGGAGGACGACGACAGGGAGAGGTAGCGTGAGAGGGAGATGCAGAGGGCACGCAATCCCACCCCCCGTACACTCATGTTATATCAGCCTCTCTCTGTTGGAGGGAAAACTCCAGAGAAGAAAAACACATGTGCTGAAGATTTTCAACACACACACACACACACACACACACACCGTCTCTGTCTTTCTCAAACACTCCTGTGGGCCAATGAGAGATCTCAGAGCTGTCAAAACCACCAGGGCCCCGAGGGCCATCCATCATGAGAGATGGAGGGAGGAGGAGGAGAGGAGGAGAGGAGAGGAGGAAAAGATGGGACGAGAGAACCAGAGGGAGGGGGAGAGAAAACAAGAGGAGACGAGGATAGAAAGAGGTGACGAAGGGAGAGTAAGAGGAGGAAGGAGAAAAAAGGGATGGTACAGAGGAGAAAAGGATGAGAGGGAAAGGAGGAAGGTGAAGGAGAGGAAGGGAGAAAGAAGGATGGAGTAGGAGAGAGCATGGGAGGAGATGAGAGGATAACAAATAGGAGAGAGGAAATTAAAAGGAAGGAGATGGAAGAAGAGGAGACGGGGGACAGAAGGAGGAGGAGAGGATGAAGGAGAGGAGAAGAAAGAATGAAAGGAAAGGAAAATAGAAGAGGGGGGAGGAGGGATAGTAGAGAGGAGAAAAGGAAAAGGAAAGGGAAAGGAGGAAAGAGAAGGAAAGAGCAGAGGGTAGGAAGAGGGAGAAGAAAAGAGGAGGAGAAGAGAGAGGAGAGTGAGAGAAAGGAGGAGAGGGTGACGGAAAAAAGGGGAGAAACGGTGGATGACAAGTTAAAGATGGAAGAGAGTGTGAGGGAGTGAAAACTCCTTTTCTCTGGAGAGCATCGGATCCATGATGCATAAACAACACACACACGCACACACACACACACACACACACACACACACACACACACACACTTTCTTTTCCTGGAGTGAATGAACTACTCTAGCGAGAGAGCTGAAACATGTCAGACTCTGTCACGCAACAACACTGAGAGGCCACATTGTGTGTGTGTGTGTGTGTGTGTGTGTGTGTGTCAGACATTGAAGGTGGCTCATCTCAGACTGTTTGCGTGCTTCAGTTCATCAGAGTGTCGCCTGCAGTGTGTGAAAGCAGTCATCAGTCGTGGTCAGTGTTCGCAGTCGGTCGATCCTCGGCGTGTTTTTCACACAAACGTTAAAAGAACATTAAAAGAATGTTAAAAGGAACCTGAAGAACATCTACAGAAACCCTCCAGTCCATCACTGGTGACATCTCTGGGTCTGCCCCGGGGTCTCCTACCAGTTAGATACCTCCTAAGTAAGGTACCAAGGTGTCTCCGGATCAGGTACCCGAACCATCTCATCGGTGAGGGTTGGAACATAAGCTCCATCTTCCCAACAACGGTCCGGTACATTGGCCCGTGCTCCGTCTTCCCATCACTCATGAACAAGACCAACTGTGTTAAGAAATTCATCAGATATTCTAGGATTCATGCGAAATTCTAATCACTTGTTCTCAGGGACGAAAGTAGATTCAAGTACTTGTTGGTACGACTGCGACGGGTTCTCCTCCTGCCCTCCCAGTTTCATTCATCCCTGAACACAACATTCAACGTTTTAACGCCCGTTTGGTGCAGAAAGAAACATCCGAACAAACATTTGATTTGATAAATACAGGAACAATAAATCAAACACACCCTCCCAAAGTAAAGATGCACCCAAACACACTGATATTGTGCCAGAGTTTCAGGACAACAACCCAAGTCACAGCTTTGACCTGCTGTCTGTGAACATCATGAAACAACTTTTTTCTTTTTACAAGAAACGACCAAAAGCCCACAGCGTTGATCTTACAGTCGGCTGCAGCAGAAGTTGACGTTAGCCAGCAGTTGCTAAACAGTTTTTGGAATGGCGGCGGGCTTCCCTCCATGGAGGATTAAGAACCCACAGGTCACAAACACACTGGAACAATTTAGAAGCAATTTATAAGAAAACTACATGTTGTTTATGTTGGCCTAACGTTAGCAGATGTGTGTTCTTGTTGGAAATGTGATCGTGACGGGGTGTTGTATGTTGTTGGGTTTGGGGCTGGCAGCTGTTGTCCCCACTTCCCGGTATCAGCACCAACAAGCTGGCTTGTTCCTTTTCTCCGTGACGTAACGGAGCCAAAATTTCACTACAATCTATGGACGAGGGTTTGAAATATCTATAATTATAAACTCTTCACTGGTCGGACTTTTACAAAACACGACATCTGAACTTCTCTAAAATATTTGACTTGTTTTCGGCGGTTTCAGGTGTCTGTTTCACTTAAACATTCAGCGGTGACTGAGGCCTCTGAGCACTTTATTATTATGCAGAGTTATTTATGAGCTAATAACGGAGCGAGCTGCTGACACTGTGGAGAGATTAACGCCTCGTAACTGGTTTATGTATTTAGGTCAGAAAATGTGAACAGTGTGAAAAATCTGTTGAGTGAGGAAAAGGATTTCACACGGTGTTCAAATAAACTTCAGAGGCCCGTGGCACTGTGAGCACACGACTACTGACACTGTATATTCATGTGTGTGTGTTCGTGTTTAGCATGTGTAATGTGCATTTAGCTGTGTGAAGGTGATCTTCAATTACCTTGAAATACCTTGAAAACAAGAGTGGATTCACCATGTGACACTTTGAATAGTCAATTTATCAATGAGCCAATGAACTATTTTGATGATTGATGACTTGTAATCATGTTTTATCAATAAAATGTCCACTAGCCCATTGTTTCAACGGTTTGTTAGTCTGCAATGACATTCAACTTCATATTTTTTGGTTTCCTCTACAAAGGAGTTGAAGTATCTCTGGATTTTGTTCATGAGTGACGTTAAAATGGAGCACAAGGTGGACTAGTGGACTGTTACAGCGTCCACTATCGGACCATTATCCGGCAAAGGCAAAGCTTTGGATTTACCAAAGTCTATCTACGTTCCAACCCTCACCTATGGTCATGAGCTTTGGGTAGTCTGAAATAAGTTCGCTTGGCCCTCCTTAGAGATAGTGTGAGGAGCTCGGAGTAGAACCGCTGCTCCTCTGCGTCCAGAAGAACCAGCAGTGGTGATTTGGGCATTAAGATGTCTCCTGGGCGCCTTCCTTTGGAGGTTATCCGGGCACGTCCAGCTGGAAGGAGACCCCAGGGCGGACCCATCTACATATCCCATATGTCCTGGGAACGCCTCAGGATCCCCCAACGGGGGACGAAGGTCTGAAAGGTTGTTTAAGCTGCTGCCACTGCGAGCCGATCCCGGAACAAGGCAAATACCTTGTATGGGAAAACCTACTTGAATCTGATTCTGATAAGAGGAAGAAAATGGATGGATGGACCTTTGGATTTTGAACTGTTGATTGGACAAATCAAGTGATTTGATTATCTGGACTTGAGCTTTGGGTTTAGGAGTTAACCATTCATATGCATTCACAAACCGATGGTGCAGCCTTCAGGAGCAATTTAAGGTTCAGTATCTTGCCCAAGGACACTTCGACAAGCAGACTGAAGGAAGCCGGGGATCGAACCACCGATCAGCTGATTAGTGGACGACCTGCTCTACCTCCTGAGCCCTCCATGACCATTCTTTGGAATGAATGGAAATCTCCACAGTGGACTGGAGGTCATGTCCACCCCAGATGTTATGAGGCAAAACACAAACTTGCAGGACGCTGGCAAGGGTCAGAAAATCCAAAAGAAAATATCCAGAAGAGCAAAGATCACAAAGAACAATGACAAAATACATGGCTGAAGGTTTGATACACAGCAAGACTGAAACCGTATGGACCTGTGCAACGCCTGCAGCAATCCTTCTTTATGAAGGAAACCCAGAGACATGAAGTTTAACGTCATAGCAGACCAACAAATGGCAGGTATTCACATTTAGAAGCTGAAATAATCACATAAGAGCATCTATTGGTCCTTAATCACATTCTTGTAAACCCAGCAGGTCTTTTGTCAGGATCCTGAAGGACTGATGACTGTTTATCAGTGATCTGATTGGCCCAGCGGTCGGGCTATTGTTTATTATAGAATGAACGTGAATATGAAGCAGCGTGAACAGCAGCTGTGAAACAGAAAAGCTCGACTCGACTGTGCAAACATCACGGTGACACGGTGACATAACAGACTCAGACACGTCCTGTCAAAATGTTGGAAACCACAACAAGAGAGACAATGAGGGAGATTATTTGTTGATGTAAGTGTGTGTGTGTGTTAGTGTGTGTGTGCACAGTGTTGACAGGTGGGTTTTTATTCTAGGAAATCCCCAGGTGACGCAGGTGGAATGCAATTACAAGAAGAAGAGGACGATGTTTGGGGATAATCACATACCAGCATGGGTGTGTGTGTGTGTGTGTGTGTGTGTGTGTGTGTGTGTGTGAGAGAGTGGGAATATTGACAGATTTCCTCTTTTAAGACGAGCGAAAAGTAAAAAGTAAAAAGAAATGAATCATTAAAAGAAAAAAAATCAGGTTCACAAACAAGTCCACTCCATAAATAATACACATGCTGCATATTCATGGCTGCAGCATGAAAGAGGACATGCTGGTGTGTGTGGGTGTCAGCCAGAGGGCAGCCTCAGTGAGTTTGACATCAACAATACGGCGTCTCTGAAAGGATCTTTTCTACCCGTCGATCTGAGTGAGGAGGGTTTGAACCGGTCCCCTTCCACTGGTCTCGACCCAAACAGCGGCGCTGCCAGCGCTCACAAAGACGACATTCACACACAGAGAGGGAGAGAGAGAGAGCGGTGATGAATAATAAAAATGATTTAGCTCTTTTTAAATGGTTAAAAGTTTAAAAACAACATCATCAGTTCTCAAAAGCTGCAGAGATGATGAGGCACTGTGTCGGGTTAGTTTAGCCTCTCTCCACACTGCACACGTCACATTTTAAAGAATAAATTCAGTCGAATTATCAGGTTGGTTATTCAGAGATTCAGACGAGCTAATGGCAGTCCAGCTTCAGGCTAAATGAACCAGGTGGCATGCTGACAATGATAATATTAACAGACAATGATGCTGATGTTTAGGCGGTAGTAAGATTGTCAGAAGTATCAATACTTTGATACTTTTTCTAACCATGTGTTTAAAATGATATAAAACGTGCATCATTAGTAGATTTGTCAAACTAGTTAGCTAACCATGGTGCTGATTGAAATGCATGTATGACTCAGCGGTACATATATTCAGACAATAAACAGCACAGAAATAGAACAGAGTCTCCAGTCCATTATTTCTCTCCACAATATGGACTCATTAGCATTAACAATGACTTAAGTGGCATCCGGCTGAGCTCGGCTACATTAGCAAGCTTACATTTTCATTTCAGTTCATGGGGATGTGAACACGTCCACACGTCAATCCGTCCAATAGTCGTAGAGATATTTCAGTCTGGCAGTCTGGACTGATCCCTTCCTCTATAGAGCCATGCATAAACTCTATTTATGACGTTTGGTGAGCTCCACCTGTCAGAGGAAACAGAAGTCAATGACCTTTAACCCCTGCTGACCTCAGTGTGTGAGGACACACTGCCAGTCTCTCTGTAACGTCAAACTCTGAACGTCCTCAGCTTCAGGTCACACAACAAAGTGGCGTGGCCGAGATCCAGACAGTCACAGATTTCCATCCATCCCGCATACAAATGAAGGCTGTGAATTCATCGCGGCCCTTCTGGTCGCAATTAGTGGTAATCTAAGTGTGAGCTGCCACACAGAGCACGCTACAGCCTGCTGCATATCAAACGACTGCAGCTCCGGCTCGCTCCAACGCTGATACCAAGCAGCTCAGAGCTCGGCTCACGACTGATCAAAACACAGAAGAAAGGTTGATGCTGGAGGCTGGACACACTCCAATAAGTTACAGCGTTAAACTTTTTTACAAATGCACTTGCTGTCAACGCGGAGAGGCTGCCAGAACATTTCCAGATGGAGCCCACAGAGCTCAGCGTTTGAATCCGATCAGGACGGGTGTGTTCGCTCATTTTGACTCAGGATATTCAGAAGCACAGGCCGCTCGGTGCAGGTGTGAACGAAAAGTGTCTGTGATGAAGACAAATCTTCTTGTCTTAGGCGTCGGTCCAGCTCTTTACCTTAACGCTCGAGCTCGGTTTCAGAAAAGATCCTCCGAAAACAAAACGATGTGTTGAAATGGGAAAGAAGTTTCCAGTTTTTTCTTCTTGTATGTGTTGATAGTGGATCACTTCCAGCTCAGTGTTAAATGAACTCTCTTCATGTATCTTTCTTAAACTATTAGAGACACGCTATAGAGAGTCTTCTTTCCATCCAGCCCATGCTACACTCGCCTCAGCCCGAGAGTTCTGAATGTTCCTCTCAGTGAAGTCTCTACAAACTAAATACCCACATATTCAAAGATAAATGTGTTTACTGTTCAATTCATTTAGCCATTTATCAACTGAGTATTTTGTTAGCATTAATAGCTACAGCTCCCATGAGGCTTTGACTTGTGTCTGAATGTCAACAATGTTTATTGAACTTGAGTTGACTTGAGTCACTGTTTGGATGACTTCATTTGACTTAAATGACCTGAGACCCGACTTGGACTGGAAGTTAAAGACTTGTGACTTGATTTAGATGATGATTGAAATAACCTGTTTGTGTTAATTTGATGTTTTTTTCAGTTTAAATATTAAATAAAACATTAAAATGATGTTGTAGTCTGATGTTAGCTAGATACAAACTGTTAATCCCAATACTCAGAATAAAACACTGACATTGTAACGTTGCATTTCTTGGGTTGAATCTAAATCTTTAAGTTACATTTAATGTCATATTTTATCACTTTCGCGTGTCATTTAACACTGCATTAAATGTCTATAGTTCAGGTCTGGTTAGGTTTAGGCACAGAAAAGACACACAGAAGATCATGTTTGGGTCAAAACACACAATTTTGTCGCCAGAAAAACAGGTGAAAAATGTCAGAGGCTTGATACCAAATGACTTTACTTGACTTGCCTAAGACAAAATGATTTGGTACTTGCTTTATCAAATGACCTGAGTCACATATTAGTGAGATTTCATGTCGGCCGTGTTGGTTGGTCGTTTTAGTAAGGCAGGTTAAGAGGTCTGCCCGAGTCAGACCTGCTGCTCTTAAATCTGGTTAAAGCGCAGATGGAGGAGGATGAGGCGGTAATACTGTAACAGACTGAAGTTCAGACGAGGGTGGAGGGCCGAAACAGATCTAAGAACCTCAACAGGAGAGAGAGAGAGACAGGAAGAGCTGGAGTGAAAGAGAATATGAGATAAGACGGCTCAGGTTAGAGGATTAGAAAAGATTAGAAAAGATATTCTCCAGTGAAGAAGAGATAACCTGTTAGCTGTCGGACTCATAACGTCACTGTAAACCATGCGCCTGAACTCACTCTGACACACACACACACACACACACACACACACACAGTTTGTCCTGAAGTGTTATTTCTTGTGTGTGTGTGTTAAATGTTGCCAATACGTCAGTTTAGGCCGTGCCTGGGAAAAGCAGCTCCCACAAAGAATGAGAGAGAGAGCGAGCGAGACTGACAGGAACAGCATGCTCTCTCTTTTTCCGAGTGTGACCTCGCCCTGCCGAGAGCTCCAAAATAAAACAAAAAATGCAGGTTTCCATGTGGGGAAAATTCCCAGGATCATGTCAATTTGTCAGCAGCTGCTGTGAAAACATGAACATGTGGGTAGAGGAAGAGAGAGAGTGTGAGGCTGTCGGTGTTTGTGTGAATCAGGATGTGTGTTTGTTTGTTTGGTTGTGTAGTCAGGGAGCTGTGAATGTGCGAATGTTTAAAAGACTATTCAGTGTTTTCTGTGTCGTTTTACAGGATACGATAGGTGGCAAAAATCTGGAGAGCCACCGGCTTGAAAACAGACAAAGCGAGTATTCCCCCCACCTCGGCAAATCGGATTTGAAACTGAGCGTGCTCGAGCATCAGCGTTGGCCGGTACGACTAACACATTACAGTAAAGTGTCCTGAGCGGCAGCAGCCTCAGGAGGTAGCTCAGTTTATCCATTAATCACATGGTTGGTGGTTCGAGCTCTTCCTGTCTGCGTGTCAAAGAGAACTGGAGCGAGATGCTGAGCCGCAAGTTGCTTCCGACGGAGAAGCCAGAGCCTCGCATGTGTGAATTAGAGGCAATTTGTCCGAGCAGCTAATTTACCATCCACAGTAACAATAGTGCGAGAGCTTCAGTTACTGATGCTGGTAATGCTAAGAACAGAGCGGCACAGAGAGATTCACGTGTGCATCCTTGCAAAACAGGCAGAGCTGGAAGTTTTGTGATGGTGCAACTACATGAAATATTGCTTTGTGCATCCCTAGGCGTCTTATACAGATGCACAAGGTAACCTTTAGTGTCTGTATGAGACGCTTTTTTAACAGTTTGGTTAGTTTTGGGCAACAAATCTGCTTTGTTAGATTTAGGGAAAGAATATTTGGGTTAAAATGACTGTGAAGCGAAGCTAGAAACTGCAGTTCCTCTTGTCGTCCACTTGAGGCTGGCTCCAGAAGTGAGTCAGTCTCCATAAGTCCCCATGTTAAAGTGTCCAACTTCACAGCAGAAATAAACATGTTTACAGCCTGGTACAAAAAACAGTTTTGGTCTCTATAGCTAATTTCCCCGTTCATGACAACTGTACTGAGGGTGAATTTTTATACAACTCACCTGTTCAGATTATATTAAGGCTTAAAGTTATGCAGGATTAAGAGCATGGATGCTTTGATTGACAGGTGGGTGTCAGGCTTCATTCAGTCCGCCTCAGGTCAACGTCTTTGCTGCCAACATGGCGGCGGTCAGAGCCACCACACCGAGCTTCACAACGACTCTTTAGAAACCTATGGGCGACGTCACGCATAAAACATCCATTCTTTATACTGTCATTGGTGAAAATAAGTTATTCCATGACTTGTAACCCCTTAAAGTGTGTTTGTTTGACCTATCCATCCACCCACTGTGTCACCTGACACAGATGGGATACTTTGGGGTAGATGTGAGCCCAGTGTGTTGCTAAAGGGTTCCATGGCGTCTGTATTAGATGCAGAGGGGTGCGATGAAGTAGCACCAGTACCTGGGGATGAGAACCAGCTGCTTTGCGAGCCACCGTGGATGGTGAGATAACTAATAACATCCTAGCTAACTGGTAACATGCTAGCACTGGCCAGGTAAAAGACAGTGAACCAGTTAACCCTACTGGTCAGGTTCACCAAAGTTGAACTACAAGTGAAAGCTCTGTGCAGATTTACTTTGTGAATCCACTAAAATTAATTGATTTCTGTTTGAATTTTTGTGATTATAAATGTGTTTGCTGACCTAATGCTGCTGCTGGGAAGGAGCAATACACCTTCCAGTAAATCCATGTAATTGATTACATGTTCCAACACTAAAACCACCGGTTGCATATGAAAAATACATTTTCCAAAAGGTGTGTGTGTGTGTTTGTGTGTTTGAGAAACTTTTCCGGCCAAACATTTGGAGTCCGTCAGTAACATGAACTCACAGTAAGCAGCTTCAAAAACAGCATCTGTGCAGTTTGTAACAACACGTATTGTTTATTTTTGACTTTGCGTAATTCAAGTTCTGTAAAAAATAAATCTGTGTGTGTGTGTGTGTGTGTGTGTGTGTGTGTGTGTGTGTCCATATGCGTGCAAAGAAGCTGAAAGATCTTTTTGCTCCACATTCCTCTTTCACAACATCATTAGCAGCCCGGCTGACCTGGCAGGGAGGGACGGGCTGGGCGAGACGCTGGATGCACACACACACACACACACACACACACACAGAGCCACATTTCCACTATAGTGGCAAAGCAGAAGATGGGAAGTGTTGCTAATGTTAACACCTCGTGCAAGATACACGACACTAAACCATCTTTGACCTTTCAGATCAGACTGTGGTTCATGGATGAATCCCATGCCAAACATCAACAACAGCAGCCAGCTAATATTACTGACTAGTCCAACAGCAGTCAGCCCAGCTCGGCGTCTGTCTTTCAGCCTTTTATTTCACCAAGCTCTCACCAACCACACGCAATTGAAAATATGCATAAAAAAACAGGTGGATAGAAACTTTTATTCTGCAGAAGTTTAAAAATCCTGAAAATATCTCTCCCCGGCTGTTATTTCGATTTCTCTTTCCCCTGCCTTCCTCGCTTTACCTCTCTTTTTAAATTTTCCCTTCATCTGTCTGGCCGCTTCAACTCCAAAAAGAAAAAATAATAATGCTGTTTCCCTCCATCCATCATGCCTTTCTCTCTGCCTCCTCCTGAGTCACAATCCTCCCGCTCTCATTACTTCCAACAAAGTCTGGAAACAGTAATAAGGCTCTAAGAAAAGCTCCTAACATTATTAGAGCTGCAGGGAGGGGGATTCACCTCACTCAATACAACACACACACACACTCACACATACATACATAATGTTACTATGGCTGCTGTGTGTATGTAAACATTAATGAGCTGCAGTATAGTATAATAGATATTAGGTGCCAGGTTTATAGAGCTGTAGAAGTCCAGCATGCCTCCAGCCGTAAAACACATGAAGATACAATTCAGATAGTGAAGCTCACTTCATTCAGCTAATGCAAACCAGACCAGTTTCCCTTTTTCATATGTGAAGGCTCAATATTCAACAGATGAAGGAAGATATGAAGGCCAAAAGTATGTGGACACACCTATGTGTGATAACCAAAGGCATGAATCTGCTGCTGCAACAGACTTCCCATGAAATGTTGAACTGTTGCGTCGTGGGAGATGCAACAAAATAATTGGTCCTTTAACTGACAGCGCACAATGTCAACTTTAATGGCACCCTCCTCGGTTGAGCTGTAGCATTAGCTAGCTCAGCACAAGTGTAGTTTGGTAGAAAGCTTGAAAGGGTTGAACACGAAGCTGTTTATCCTGAGTAGCCGAATGATGATTTCAGAAAAGAGACTGTATCGCTATATCTACTTCATCTACTTTAGTTTAGAATAAGCACATAAAACAATTTACTTTTTATTTTTCACACAGAAAGCTAGTCCAAAAGCTGAGCTGAGAGAGTGCAGGACTTTTAGTTTAGTTCAGATGTAGTTTGGTAGAAAGAAAATAGCTCGACATGAAACTGCTTATCTTGAGTAGCCGAATCATGACTTCTGGAAAGAGACTTTGCCGCTCGGTTTCTCAAATGTAGGTTTTTGGTGCTTTGAGCATCACAAGCCAAGTGCTATCTAGCTCACTTACATTCAAGAGAATGCTGATATCTCCAAAACGTTGCAACTTACACCAAAGCACTCTAGATGGATAAAGAGCACTACAGGTATGAGAAGAAACGACCTGGAGGGTGAACTGTTCCTTTAATACCCACTTTAGTTTCAAATAAGGACATAAACACATTTGTCTTTTATGCTAGTACTGGCCTGAGAGAGTGCAGAGCTTTTAGTTTGGTAGAAAGAAAATAGCTGCAACGTGAAACTTCTTATCCTGAGTATAAGAAGTCCTTTCTGGAAAGAAACTTTGCCGTTCAGATTTTCAGCAACTTTTAATTTTCAATTACATTCCAGAGAAGGCTGACATCTCCAAAACTTGGCAACTCACACCAAAACAATGTAGATGGATAAATTATTTTTTGATTTAGGGGTGAACTGTCCCTTTAACATTCACTTTAGTTCAGAATAAGGACATAAAACATTTGTCTTTTGTTTTTCAGAAAGACCGAAACAGAAAGCTAGTACAGAGTAGTTCACCTCACAGACCTTGCCTGGTAAAATGAAGTATACCAAAACCAAAAATATGTTATTCGCTCCAGATTTAGTGATTTTTTAATTATGTTTTAACTATCAGTGGATTTAGTCGTTTATTATTTGGCCACTCTGCAAACTAAAATTAATTCTTAATTGTGCAGCTGAGCATCTGCGGACAGTTTGTCATTTAACCAAAGCAATAATAAAGGACGGAGCAGAGAGACAGACCTCAGTCCTCAGTGTCTTCATTTGATTATTTTAAGATATGACATTTCTAAATGACATTTACAAAGAATTAACAGGGACCTAATTGACATTGAGGAAAAAAAGGGGGCTGTAGACCCCTAATAGGAAAAGTCCTAGTGTATAACACACACACACACACACACGCACACACACACACACACATACACAAACAGCAGAGTGGAGGCGGGTCATGATAATTAACCCTTATAATCAGGACTCGGTCCTTGTGTTATCACTGAGTAATTGCAGACTTCTAATCCTCATTTAGAGTAATTAATCATATGTGAACACAGAGCTGCTGCCAATTATGACACATAATGAGACATTTAGCATTCATAAAAACAGACATTTACACTGAGATCTTCACCATCATCACCACCATTAGTCTCTTCCTCCTCCTCCTCCTCATCATCATCACCATCATCATCATCATCGTATCAACATTACCCTTATTATGGTCATCATCATTGTTGCCATCATTATCATAATATTTGTTGTTGTTGTTGTTGTTGTCATCTTCATCATTATTATTATGATCATTGTCATCATCAAAGTCATCATTAAACGTCACCTTCATCACTATAGCGATAATTATTGTCAACACATGATCATCTGTATTTTCATTGGCTGTTCAATGAAACTAGCTGAAAATATTTGTCGTCAAGACACAAACTTGACGTATCGAGCTTTTATCGAGCAAACATCTCAGCCCTCACGAAGCTTTGTCGTACGTACTGTGATGTGTTCACTGTCATCACGTCAAGTCTGCGAGGACTCTGGGACTTATGAGACGCGAGTTATGACCTCAAAATGTTTCTTTAGTCACTGAATCTGCATTTGGACGTCAGTAAACAGGGTCGGACGTTGTGGTCGCTCATTTGATGAGCGTGGTGCTCGTGCATTAGTGTGATATGTGAGGAAAAAGACTGCTGCTTTAAATAGACGAGCTGTTAAACACAATATTATATTCACATTAAACCATCATGTGAGGATCCTCACAGAGGAAATGGATGAAAACCAACATTCGTCCATCTAGCAAGTCCAAATTAATCAGAATCTGAACATCACATCCATTTTTCTGTGGATTATGGTTCATTTCCGAAAGTCCGAAAAAGTCTGTGCCCAAACTGAACTCTCTGGAAACCTGCAGAAAGTCTGCTGGAGGCTCTTTGTGGACCTGATCAGAATAAATTGTGGGTTTGGACAGAGATTGTCTGAAGGGCAGAGAAGTTCAGACATTCAGATCCAGCCTTCGTCTTTTGTGTTCAACGAGTTTGTGCATACGTACTCATTCGATCACGCTGTACGCATTCCTGCTGACTTCCCAGTTATCCACCATCAAACAGTTTTCTGCTCTCAAGTAGTGTGTCAAAGTGTGTGTGTGAATATAATATCAGATATGGATTATCTTTATAAGGAGGCTTGGCCACAGTCGTCGGCTGCCTCATCACTTATTAAACAGCCTCGCTGTGGATCTCTGAGATGAAAGCCGACTACCTCAGAGACTCTGTGGCAGCCGGCTCAGTCAATTCTCTGCCTCAATCGATAGAAAAGTTCTTCAACTTTTGACTCAGTACAATTCAATAGGAAGTATTGACACTGAAGGAGTCAACAAAGCGCGCAGTAAGACAACACAACAACATTCCTGGCTGGAGAAGCGTGCCAGCGTTCGTATCTTCAGGTGAAAACTGGCCCGTGCTTCACTTTCACACTCCACTTTTTATTCTTCACTGCTCTTCTTGAATTATAAATAAATGCAGAAATGGAGTTGGCTGCCAGCTCCTCTTTACATAAAACATTGATGCCGTCTGCAGAATGAAACTAAAACAATGACCATGTGAATCTGTGCTGGCACCCAAAGGATGCAGCTCGTCTGGAGCCGGTGAAATGAACGTGGGAAACCGAGCGGTGACCCCGTCACCCAGAAAGTTCCAGAAAACTCTCTGCCAGCTTCTCTCCTCCTTAAACTGCCCTCGTTTTGACCTCTGGCCGGTCATCCTGCTGGGATCTGGATCAACAGGGACGTCTTTAAGTGCATTACCGGCTGACGTGGGACAGTGTGACACCCTCACAGATTTGGACTCATTGACGTGATGCCGGTTCTATTGTCAGACACGGCATCGAGGATTTGCGCAAAACAAGAAGCAGCTGCCAACATCGACTCGAGAGAAGCTGACGGTTAACCGTTGACATCATTCCTCTATTAACTTTTATGCACTACCTTTGAGTCAGTGCAGATTTGAAGATGAAGCTTTGGATCAGAACTCTGTTTTTGATATTGTGTGGATCAAAGAAGTGGTGGACCAGCAACCGTTCCGTGTTCTGCGAGGTAAAATTACACAGTTTGTCCGTGAAGTCTGGTGAACTTTGGAGAGATTTACCTTCTTTGCTGGTGTCAAGGTAAGCGGTGAAAATATTCAAATGTGATGATGTCTGTCTAAAATCTGCCCTTGTCCACATCAGGTCATTGTTTAGCTTCATGTTGGTCCTCCAAACTAGCCCTTTAAAGCTCAGACTAAAATCTCAAACATTTATTCTCATTTTTGGTTGGCACAACAAGTGAATGTACCAACCTGTTCTCATGCCAGGTCGTCAAATAACCAACGTCGCTTTGTCACGGCCCTCGGCGTACCCGACCCGTAGTGTTTGTATGAGATGGGTTTTAAACATGTTGTGAAATGGTTGCAGTTTCATTAGCTGAAGGCAACAAAACTACTTGGTTAAGTTAGGAAATCATGAATTATTACGAACCCAAGTCACGTGACAGTCATGTGACAGTCATGTGATGTAAGCCACCTATGTAAGTCAACGTTGACTTTTGGTTTCACCTGTTCAAATTATATTAAGGCTAAAGTTGTGCAGAATTAAGAGCGGTGACGCTTTGATTGACAGCTGGGTGTTGTCTTATGTGGCTTGTTTGAGCTTCAGCTCCACCCATGCTCCACGCCTTTGCCTGGGACTGCCAAGATGGAGACGAGCAGAGCCACCACACTGAGCTTCATAAAGAAACCTGCGGGGGACGTCAGGTTTTATACAGACTTTGTGTTCGACTCATTCAACCTCCTCCCTGTGCAGACTGTGTGGCTCTTTACACTACATCACCTGACGTGGATAGATTAGAGACGCCAAAGGGTACCTTGTGCAAAAATTTGCAATGCAAAGACACTACATAGTTTCTGCTCATCATCCGTGAGATTAAGAGTCATGTATTCTAAATATATAATCTCTTCAGGCCAAAATTAGAATCAGTAGAGAATCAATTTCATGTCTGGGAAAAGAATTGATATACAGCTCTAATGTTGCCATGCCTTCAGACTTTAATTCTTCAGTTTAAGAGTCGTCTCAGGACTGCTGAAAATTAATGCCTGAAGTGACACCAGAGCCACAGCGGAGCATTCAGCAACCCCAAGGTTACAGATCAGAGCCATTATCTCGTATACGTAGAGGAGCAGAAGCTCTGCATTAGCACTCCTCGACTCGCTCGCACAAACAAAATCCACTCGACTGATTCGATCCGCAGCAGGAACCTCTCACACTTTTTGACTAATTGAATGAAAAAACTCCTTCAGACCAGTTTGTTGATTTGTGTGTGTGTACATAGTCATCTGTAGATGTGTGTGTGTGTGTGTCATCGAGGAGAATCCCTTTAGGTCGAGCGAGCGGGTCGAAGCCAGAATGAAGCTAATGAGATTAGTCAGAAAGTCGGGGAATTAAAGTGTGCACACTGAGCTCGTTGGGGAAGCTAATTTAATCAGAGGTCCTTGAACGCAGCATCGGTGCTCGGGACAGATCAGCCGCTCTCAGCTGCCTGATAACAAGTCGCTGCAGCACAATGAGGTCGTTCACTGAGGGCCAACTGAGGACACGTTCTGATTGGTCCACACGCCACAGAGCTGAGACACAGAGTTTACATCATCTTATATTTATCTCATAGATATTTCATTAATGTGAAAAAAACATCATGGATGCTTAAAATAATCTATATTCACGCTTTCATCACGACTAACCTTGTGTAATCTTTGTCCTAAGCAGCAAAACAAGTTATTTTTACAGCTCTTGTTTAAGTTTGACAGTAAGTAAGTAAGTCTGCAGGACATGTCTCGACCCTGTCGATGCTGTTTCTTTCACCTTTTTGTGCCCAGACTTGGTTCAGACAAACCTGAAGACTAACTGGACTCTACAGAGACCGAACAAACCACAAACAAAGATTGTTTCCACCAACTTGCACAGATTTTTTTAGCCGTTAGCCCCGAGTCCTGCAAGAACGCTGACTGTCTTGCACAAAAAACAAACAGTTTGGTTGAGATCCCGGAGAGGCGTGAAGGAGTGTACAGACAGAGCTGGAGGTGAGTAAAACTTTATGAAACAAGTCTAATCTCAGGGAAAGTTGTTTATTCACAGGTATGTCTCGATGTCAGTCGCGAAAATCTCAAACAAAAATCAGCGGCTGGACCGAAAGACTTGAGATTAGAAGCTTTACATAAGAAAACTCTTTTAACACTTTGGTTTTATCAGCCAACTGTCCAGACCGGGTGGAGAGACCGGGTACAACTTGGTCTGAACAAGCGTTACCCCCAAATCAGAGTCATCATATTCATAAGTAGCTCAACAGTCGTAACTCGTGGGAGGCAACCACAGAGACAAGTAGGTAAGCCACGCTGGAGGGGAAAACAGTTCATCGCTCTCCTTCTTCATCGTGCCTCTTCTGTCTGCTAGCAAACTACATAAAAACGCCTAAAAGCTGCTGTGTGGTGGGACTTGTTACTAACAGGGTAAAGAACCCAGAACTGAGTTTTTAGGAGCTGCCAACTGAAAAACTGAGACTAAGAAGACGTGAGCATCAGCTGGAAGAGTAACTGTGAGATCCTGACACTCTTTTTGGACGCATTAACGTAGAGGTTGAAGCTAACTGAACTATGCACGGTGTGGATTTGAGCTTTGTTACGATAGATAATGATTTTACACAGTGATTTGATCAAACAGATCAAGAATAGACGTGAATGTAACAGAGTTTTCTTGTCAGCACTGTGCCAGTACGAGAAGATTGTGACTACAAGCTGTTCCGACCAATGGGATCCAAGTTTGTTGACGAGGCTATAAAAGTCCACACAGAAACTGAAGCGAGTGTCGGTCATGAGCACATCTCTGCACATTTGCAGAAGTTATTTTTGATAAGTGACGAGGACAGAGATCAGCCGCAGATCTGTTATCGTAACACGAAAGATGTCAGCGCATCAAGAGCTGAAAGTTATTTCAAGCAATCATTTAACAGTTTACACCGACAGGAGATCTACAAGACTAACAACCACAAAGGAAATAATCTTTCTCCAGACAGACGTTACTGTATCGTACAGTAAAAACATGCCTGAAATATCCTCATTTCAGACTGAAGCACACACAGTATCACGTCTGTTTCGAGGCTCGCTTCAGTTGTTTGCACACGCATGAGATCAGATGTATTAAGACGGGAAGGAGGCCCACTGAAACTGCATGAGCCAGAAGCCAGAGTGCTAATCTGCTGCCCAAAACTTAATCAAACCTCAACCACTGAGGCGGCAGATCAGAAAACGCTCATATGGCTCGATTTGGAAGGCCGACAGAGACGCTGAAAAAGGAGAGAATCAGCGATGACGACAGAGATAGAACGACAGAGAAGGAGAAGGAGAGAGGACACACAAAAAGGCAGCAAAGCGAGGATGGATGGGAAAAAAAGAGAAGCGGAGATAGAGAGAAAGAGAAAGAGGAGAAGGGAAGGACATCTGCCATTAGCTGCAGGGTCTGAGTTCACGCCAGAGATGAGGTCAGAGCAGCCTGCTGGACTCGAACACTGACCACCGGGCTGGAACACACAGGTACGACGCCTCGACTCACCGCTCCGAGCACAGAGTGTCTCATTTCAAACCAGGTTACATCATTTCACAGGTTTTCTTCTCTGTCATCACAAACACATTCACACCAATGTCAGGAGATAACACTGCATCGCACACTGACTGACACACACACTCTCTCATTTAGCTCTCTGCCATTACGACCTGTGTTAATGATGCATTATATTGATCTCGCCACATTTCATCGAACTCCATCTCAGCTGTCCATCAACCTTTAAGCTACTTCAGGAGAAACCTCCTCTTCCTTCCATCCCGTTAACGTGGTCTTAAACATTTTTTTTAAAGCAGGCAGTTCATGCTTCGTCCTTTTAAAGGCTCGTTTGGTTGTTGATTTGTTTAAAACCTGTCCGGTTGTTGTTTGTTTTTGTCTTTTTAGGGACGTTACCATGTTGCCAGATACGATAAGCTAGATTTATAAGTACAACATTATCAGATACTGATAAACTGATAACTGCTAAAAATCAATATCCAGCATTAGCCTTTGTTTTTTCATTGTTTAAAATTTCATCTACTTAAAAATCAAACGGTTTCACATTGTTGTCACATTAAGACAACCTGGATTACATCACTTCTGTAACAAACGGCAACTTCTTGTCGTCCACTTGAGGCTGGCTCCAGAAGTGAGTCAGTCTCCATAAGTCCCCATGTTAAAATGTCCAACTTCACAGCAGAAATAAACATGTTTACAGCCTGGTACAAAAAACAGTTTTGGTCTCTATAGCTAATTTCCCCGTTCATGACAACTGTACTGAGGGTGACTTTTTAATAGGCTTAAAGTCACATTTACATTTGCAATATTATGTAACTTAAACTTTAGGCTAAGTCAACGCTGACTTTTGGGACACAAACCCTGAAAGTGTGTTTGTATGTGTTACTCTGGGGTAGATGTGAGCCCTAAAGGGTACCATGGCGTCTGTATTAGACACAGAGGGGCGCGATGAAGTATCAAACAACCTGGGAATAAAAACAAGCTGCTTTGTGAGCCACCATGGATGGTGAGATAACTATTAACATGTTCTGTAAGGTAGCCAACACACTGTACCTTTGCAAGGTCATACGAAGACTTGCGATCAGTTGGATTAAACCCTTCTGCATGCATATAATATTTATGATATACTGTCCAACAAAACGTGTTTGAATATCTCACAATCGTCTGTTGGTGGCCTATCCTAAGTGTGGTGCATATTTCTTTTTTTACCACTGAACAGTTAAAAATGAAACACTGTCCTTTTGCAAATGTTAGTGAGTGAATGAAACTGCACAGCCTTGAAATATAACAAATATATCTCTTTGTTTCAGACAAAGAGAAGAGAGAGACTTTTATTATTCTACTGAGAATACAAAACTCATTACTCCTGATCCCTCAAAGGCACCACAAACACATCAGAACATGTGGCCTGCTTTTGTGTGTGCGTGTGCGTATGCCGCCACATGTATGTGCACCATGAGATCCAGCAGATTACCGTCACCTGTGGTCCTCCTGCCTCAAAGCTCAGCCTGTCATCCACCAATTACAGCTCCCCGGCCGCCCATAAACCTCCCAGCATGAGAGGAAAGGTGAGATCGTCTCTTTATAGGAACCTAAGGAGGGAAATGACTCTCCCTCTCTCTTTCTTTCATTCCTCTCAGTCCTTATAATATCAGGCAGATTTCATATCTTTCATATAAAGTGCCCTTGACCTTCAAGCAATATGAGGGGCTTGATAGAGCCTCGTAATGGGGCTCTATAACTTTCCGTGTGGTTGAGCAAGCAGAGCACTGCAGGCTAGCAGGGCAGCTTGCTACAGATTAGCTGTTAAAGTGTGTTGCCATAACTCGTGGAGCCCGTAAAAAACACATAAAACACGGCAGGTCAGCTGCTGGAGGCGGCAAAGTCACGGCGCTGGATTCCGTTCAGTGTGAAGATGCTGAAATTTCTGTTAAAAGATGTGTTTTAATATATATATCTGTTATAGAACCAAACCAACAAGGCAGTGTAACGCTTTGTCTGGTTGCCGTGCCACTTTCAACAATAGCTCTGGCCTCAAACCAAAGTAGTCTGTACCCAAGATGGCAAGTTCAGACGGGGTGGGTAGTGGTTACGTCCACTGAAATATATAAAGATGGACGACGCGCCTCCACTTCCTCCCACTATACAAAAATGAAGCCAAACTATCTCGGATACGACCATTGACATCTTGCATTGGCAGCCTGAGTCTGCACAGAAGTGATTGGGGTTTGTCCAGCGATATCAAGGTCTCGCCTGTACATCCGGTCGACTCTGTCGATGCTGACAGGTTCAGCAAGATGACAACTGATGATGGAGCTTCAGTTCTTGCTGACTTCAGGGATTTAAGCCTCTTTTAGCTGAATGTTTTGGTTTTGCATTACTGTAGCAGAGCTCTGATAAAGCCACTGAACGCGACCCGCCCAGCACCAAACTGCAGACAAAGTTAGATCACGAAGAAAGCCGAACATCTAGCAGCTGAGGAGGAGGATATTTTGGTGTTGGTGGAGACGCCGAAGCCACTGGACTTTTTGGATTCCTCAGATGGACACAAACATCTCTAATGCGTCTGCTAGATGTGGATGTACGCCATTGATTGTTAACACATTAGCTATACCACCTTTAGATGGGTCAACATCTTCTTCTGGACCCAATGGCCAAAAAAAATGAATGAATTCAACTCTCTCGCAGTTGACTGATGATATAAACAGATTTATTTTATCATTTTTTTCTTGGACGCTGGTAGAGAGATAAAAAAGGAGGAAGAATAATGATGGGAATGGAAAAAAAAGACCTTACAAACACCTACTTATCCCTAGATGCTCCTTCATGAGTTTATTCCTAAACTTAGCATAAACAATTCGTCACCTAGGTTAGCTAACGGAGGCCTAATTCACATCATCTGGAGTCGTGAAACCCCAGAGGCTGAATTCACAAAGCCTTCCAAGGCCGAGAGCCGCTCCAAACTGACCAATTTAAGAGTAAATTCAACAAAATAAAAGGCAGGATGAGGTGCTTCGTGCATGCCGATCAGCCCACTCTGTGGCCAGCTGTTCCCACAGCTGCCCAGAGGTAAAGAAAACCGACTCATTAGTTATTCAGATTGGGCTGAGTCAGGAGGAGAAAACAGTAGGCCTGATTTAAAAACAAAATTATTACCACTGAAAAACAACAGATCCCCAGTGAAATGTGGACGGAGAGAGAGGAGGGAAGATGTTGTGAGGCAAACACAGAGATGTGGAGAGAAAAACATACTTATCAATGCAAAGTGATGCCATGACCATGACATACAGCATGTTTCCAAAACCCAACAGGACACAAGTGTTACTCCACCCAAAATCTACTGTGAGCAATGCAAAAGAGAAAACCTTCTACAGTCTGCAGAGGTCGAGAGTTCTTCGGGCTTTCACGTCTCTGGAGAATAAAATCTTTATGTGGTTCTTTGAGACTTTAAAATCATTATTGGACCTAATGGCTTAAATTATAATAATTTAAAGAGCATTGTCTGAATATGCGAGACGCTCTGGGCCCAAATGAGTCTGGTGACAAGTAATTTCAACTGCATCCACTACAACCAAATTGCTGAACAGCTCACTGTGGAGGGTTTGTAACAATGCATGTAAAGAAAAGACAATTCTTTCCATTCGCAAACAATATGATTTTAAACAGTGCAAACTGACCCTCATTTCAAGAGAAATCATTGAGTCTTTAAAGAGGACCAATCCCAGACGTCAAACATTCTGCAAACACAGGACGCATTCCAGTTTTCAGTCGTCTGTCTCACATGCTACATTAAAACTTTAAATGTACAGTAGTTGTGGAAAGCATATTTATATGATTCAAGTCTCTATAACCTGAGACTTGATGGGTAGTGAATGCAACCAACATTTCTGCTCCTTTGTATACATTCTCCTTGCTTCAATTTGGAGTCAGGGATGATAAATTCATAAAATTTTGTTATATGCTGACGACATTCTTTTATTTCTCACCAATCCGGGGGGTCTCAATACCAGCTGTTCTAGATGTGATTGGCTGTTTCAGTCCATTTTCAGGCTACAAAATCAATTTCTCTAAGTCGGAAGCTCTTCCTTTGGGTGTGCTCCGTGATATTCGACCGCCCCAGTGTGCCTAAATGTATCCGGTTTTGGTGCTGCTTTTTTGGGCGTGATTGGTCTCGATCACATGTGCGTAAGGTGATCTGTATGACCAACCATCCACCCTCTCTTCACCAGGACGCCACACTACTGGTTTTGGAAGATCATAATCGGCACCAACCAAAAGAGGTAGTTTGGTAGGAAAACACAGGCACAGGTTGATTGAAGTTTTTGACCGAATGACTTCTGAGTCATGCTGTTATGGGCGCCTGAGTTGAGGTTGTGTCTACATGGTAAGCCTAGATTTATGAAACTGACTTATTTTAGACCAAACCAGGATCTTTTTCTAAAACTAACCAAGTAGTTTTGTTGCAGAAACGTAACCAAACTGTGGATGGAAACTGAACTGAAACTTTTAGTTTCACATGGGACAAGAACCTGGGTGAACCTGGGTAAAAGTCTTGTGTTCAACACGTTCATCCACCATGAAGTTCTCCGTACAGACTCTTTATACTGCATTACTGACTTCCGGCTCATGGGTTCTATTACCTAGTTTATGAGTTTGAACATTAAACATCTTGTCTTTGTACAGTTTTCAATTGATGTAGGTTGAAAAGGATTTACAAATTGCATTCTGTTCCTTACTATTTGGGGGAATCAGGGTTGTACATAAACTACTGTACTCTTCCTCTGCAGCAGAGATAACACAAATCTTTGAGAACAACACTGGATCCTTCAGGTGATGTCAGAGAACGAGAAAGAAGGCTGGACAAAGAGAAAGAGAGAGAGACGGCTGCAGACAGAGACATAGACAGGAAGCAGCACATTGGTATTCACGGCTGGTTTGATCTCACCCATCCATCCCTGCCTCGTATTCTTTACATCACATTTGCCCTTCAGTGCAGTCTCTCTCTCTCACACAGCCGGTGGAAGCTACACATCCCGTTGCAGGGGAAGCTGGACAGTCGATCACGTGCACACTCACTACGAATGCGTGCACGTCACGCGCCGTGCCACCAAAGCTGAAGCAAAAACAAGCTTTTTTAATTGCTACATGGTGGAATCAGATGTTTCATTTCCATTTTATCACTTAGTTATGTGCATCATTATAACTCTGGGTCATAAGTTCAATGCATTATTGATGGCTTGCACTGAGAAAAATAAATCATTTAGCCATAAACTGCCAGTGAAATAATTGCAGCTCACTCCTTGGAAGTTTTAGCTGCATTTACATATTATTATGATTCTCTGACTGTAACGGATTCTTCTCACAGTAGTAGATTGCCTCGGCTTTAACTGAACATCCAGAAAATGAAGAGTTTGTAGGGTTCTTAATGGTGAGACGTGACTCAATGAGAGCAGCACTCTGTTTTAATGAGGCTGCATCCCAAGACAAGCTCTGAAATCTTGCTATTGAACAGAAACTTGAATGTGAACATGTATATTTAACCCACAAATCAAGAGCACAGTGGTCAGAGAAGGTCAAATATGCTAAACATCATAGAGATATAGGGACCTATGTATAGAAATGGTGTCTCCGATGGGGAAACACAATAATAAGGCTCCAAACTGCACAAAATCAAATGACTATTTTGGAGGATGGTCATAAAACATCCAGTTAAAAAGACAAAGTGGAAAAGGATGGATGGATGGAGGGAGACAGGGGCAGAACACGGCAGGAAGTGTAGCTTCTGTGACCTTATGATCCTTAAAATTACATATGAAGGGATAAACACGGGAGCCAAGGGCTGTCTGATGTTAATTCAAGCTTTACATGAGCACATTACAGCAGAATTTGGACATTAACCAGAGGAGAGCTTCTTCCCAGAATACATCATAAAACAACTCAACCAGAGAGCAGCGCGCTGGATGATGGGTATTATAAGATAATCTTCTAATAGAGACTGAGCTGGGGGATAAGGCTGTGCAGGGCTGAGGGACGGTGAACTGCTGAATTTTAACCTTTTAAATGCGGCAGGGGAAACGTCTTAAACATCCCGGACTGAAGGAAATATTTTGACTCAAAGGTTAACAAAGAGAGTGCGTTGATTATTATTAAAAAATCTGATTTTCAGCATCATCACATCTAAAATCTGTTGTACGTTCTGTAAAGTATAAGTTGTACTGTATGGTATGATAAAATACATCATAATCTCACGTCCAGACTTTAATGAAGTTTTAATAAATGTTGGGCGATTAGTCAAAATTAGCAGTCAAGTCATCAGCTGAGAAGACTCGATCGACTTGCAGTGTTCCAGTCAAATCTCTGCACTTTTGTTTTTTAGCTGCATTTTTGTACACGGAGAAATGACGTGGCGGGGTGTAAACTTTACAAACTCAGCCTTAAAACGACCACAAACCACAAAACTGTGACTGAGTCTACGACTGTTCTGCTGATGACTGAGGTCGTACCACCGTCTCGTTCAAGAGGTTTAGCCGACTACAGAGTCATCAGCAGAGCAGTCGCTGACTGAGTCTGTTTCCATCATAGTTTTGTGGTTTGTGGTCATTTTACAGGTGAGTTTGTAAAGTTTGTAAAGTTTACACCCCGCCACGTAATTTCTCTGTGTACAAAGATGCAGCCAAGTCATCAATTGAGAAGACTCCGATCGACTCGCAGTGTTCCAGTCGAATCTCTGTACTTTTGTCTGTTAGCTGCGTCTTTGTACACGGAGAAATGAAGTGGCGAGGTGTAAACTTTACAAACTCAGCCGTAAAACGACCACAAACCACAAAACTGTGACTGAGTCAACGACCGCTCCGCTGATGACCGTGAAGTCGTCTGAACCTCTCAAACAAGACGTCCTCTTGACTTGAGCAGGGCAGCAGAATCCGGAGCACATTGTGCTGAAACAAGCCGCAGTCATGGTTCTACAAGACTGTGCTTGAGCCAACATCGGCACACTAACACGCTCACAATGACAATGCTAACAAACTGATGTTTGGATGGCATAACCAAAGTGGTGTACCTAAAGCAAGAAGCAGCAAATAAAATGTCTAAAATATAATTAAATGTTTGCAGTACTGAGATTTTTCTTCATTGGACCTCAGATGACGAGAACAAACCAGATATATACTCTGATAATTACAGCTCAGTGAAAATTTGTAACATCATTAACCTCATCAGGAGGTTCTTGTTCAGATCAGGACTTCCATGATTTCATGACCCGCTTTGATTGACAGCACTGACTCTGTGTGTGTGTGTGTGTGTGTGTGTGTGTGTGTGTATTATGACCCTCACCTCCCGACCTCCTGCTGGGACTGACCGGGCCACATGTCTCTCTGTATCCAGCTAACAAAGTCATTTCAAAGGCCATTACCTTCATCTCACGGCGTACTGCGACCTCTGACCTCATGATACGGTGAAATAAAGAGAGAGAGAGAGAAAGAGAGAGAGAGAGAGAGAAAGAGAGAGAGAGAGAGAGAGAGGAAAGCTTTGAAATCTTTTTTTTCTGTTGTCTGTTTCTTTGTTGGAAAATAAGAAAAATAAGAATGACATTATTTTCCTTAACACGTCTTTGGACGTTAATGTAAGTTTATTCTTTGTGATATTAAAAAGCTGAATAATAATTTGTTCAGTAGTGAGCCTGAACCTGTCGTGTCCCATCTGTGCTGCATCTTTCGTTTCTGAACTGACGTCTGTAATTGTTCGTCTCCAACTCGACCTACCTGTATTTTTTTAAATTACATTTCACCTTCGTAAAATATCCTGAACATGCCAAATTTTGTAAAAAAATCACACACTGAAACCCTTAAATATGCCTTCGTAATGACCTGAATAGAACGCAGTCCCCCCCCCACGACCAGGTGAGTCTTCTCCACCGACTCTTCGGCGAACTCTACCCCGGAAAACAGCCTCCATCTACGGCAGTTACAGCTGGTTAAGTCACGCTGTTTTTCGATGGCGAATACGTGATGAAAACAACAGTACTGTGGTAGTAGCTTGTGTCTTTGGCAACTTATTTGATCTTCAGATTTATGTGGAAACGTCACGTGACCCGGTCCGTCCTCCCTACCGACTCTTCGGCGAACTCTCCCCCAGAAAACAGCCTCCGTCTGGGCATTGAGAGCCGGGTAAGTCCCTCTGTTTACTAATGATGATCGACAATACAAAGATCAGAACTTTATTTAACATGTTTTGATATTTCACGAAAGGGAAGTTAAAAAATAAGAGCATGCATAGACGGCTGAGTGTGTGTGTGTGTGTTATTAGCTCGTACACTGAGCCATGTAATTGTGTGCAGCTGAAGGAGCGCAGGCTGGATGTAGACCCACAAACATGCCAAATACTAATAAATACACACACTAAAAGCTGAGCACACGCTTGACCCTAATCACATTATACAATCATGATCCCCATATTCATACACACACACACATACACACACACACACGTGTGTGTGCGCCCTGTGGTTGACCCTGTACAGTAGGATTAAACTGGATGTTAAGCTGGCACTTTCCTTCCATTGGGATCGTCTGGTCATGACTTAACAGTGAACCCTTCACTCACTCACACACACACACACACACACACACAGTACACGCATGTAATATGTATCTGACTGACATGCATACACACTCTCAGTTTAATCTCACACAAACAAACACGCCCTAACATGCTCTCAGCTCTGACCTTGGAAAAGTAGTAGTGGATAAAGTCCAGGTCATTCACATGTGAGCAGCTTTTAGATTTCCCTCCATCTATTTTTAAATCAACATTTTGAGAGACGTGAAAGATGAAAAGATGAAAAGATGGAGTTGGATGTGGTCAGCTTAGCTGCGTGTAAAGACTGGAAGCAGACTGTCATTTCATTACATTAAAATGCCAATTTCTCCATTAATTAATGAATCACCTGGTCTATGAAATGTCAGCAAATACTGTGAAAAGCCCAACAGCCACCATGACAACCACAAATGTCGTTTGTTTGACCGACCGGTCCAAGAAAATCAAACAATATTGGCATTTAATGAGCTGGAACCGGAATCAGATTTTATATTTTCACGTTTTCCTGAGAAAAATCATTGAAATTATGAACCAACTGACTGATTTTCAGTCAGTGACTGATCGATCCAATTAACTGAATTGTTTAAGCCTCACACATCGTGTTAGTTTAATCAGAACACAAACAGATGAGTAAAAACACCAATTTTTCTAGTTTTACACACTGGAACTGTTTCTTTGGCAACAACAGTTGCCAGCGTTGCAGTTGCAGCATCCCACAGTCTTGTCATCACAGTGAGGTTGCCAGATTTGACACCAACGTGTTTGTAAAGACACCAAAAATCTAAACCTGCTCTCGCTGACCGCATCTGGCATCCTGCGCTGCAGCCAGAGACGACGCAGATGTTTAAACCATCATCATCATCTATGAACGGTCATTAATCAGAGCAGCACGTGATGTTAAATCCTGTTGATCTACTCTGACCTGTGATCAGGTGAATGGTGTCTCTGTCATTCGTACGTCTGTCCTCACACTATGTAACTTTGGGCTCTGGCTGCCAACTGTAGCTGCTGTTAGCTAATGTTAGCTCAGTTTGGTGTTCAGTAATATTAGCTCAGCCTGGGGGAGCGTTACAGTTTGTACGACAGGTTTTTAGGCGGGGAGCAGAGCCAGTGTCATCCCAGAACAGGAGCTGCAAGAGCGGGCCATGTAACCGGGCTCAGCAGCTTCTATGGACATAATGTCAGAGGAGAAGAGAGTGAAGAGGACGCTGACGGAGGAAGCTAAGAAGAGAAAAGGAGAGAGTGAGCGAGCAAGAAGCCGCCGGACAAGAGTAAATCTGGGACTGACTTTTAGTGGTTGGTGAGAGCTTGGTGAAATAAAAGGCTGAAAGACAGACGCCGAGCTGGGCTGACTGCTGTTGGACTAGTCAGTAATATTAGCTGGCTACTATGTCTGCTGTTGTTGATCTTGTTGATGTTTGGCTGTTGGTTTTTGGAGGTGCATATCTGAACGTTGGACACAGAGTGAAGAATTTGAACGTTGGACTCTGATTGCCACGGACAGAGAGAGACACACTGTCAGCCGTAACACCGGCCAGCTTCCTGATGAAGTCTCCCCAAGCAGTAAATTTTACCGCCAAACCCTCCTCTGCTACGTTACCAGCCAAATAAATGGCCTGAGCAGAGAGAGAGACCCAGTGAGTGTGAGTGTGTGTGTGTGTGTGTGTGTGTGTGTGTGTGTGTGTCGTATTCCTGCCAAGCTGCGGGCATGGTTTGCGTGCCTGGGAAGGAAAACAGCTCATAACAAAAGCAGAGCGAGAGGGCCAGAATGTGAATGGGTGTGTTTGGGAGTTTACAACCCTCCCGTTTTTTTCCTACTGATTCTAGCGTGCCGGCTGACAGATTGGCTTGACGAGACCGAGGCTTCACATGCAAGTGATGTGTGTACACACACACACACACACGCACACACACACACACACACACTCAGAGATGCTGAGCTGCAGCATTCAGGTGGAGCAGCACCGCTCGTATATTCAGACTCCATTTGGAGGAACACGGCTCGGAGGGCAGCTCTCCTGAGAGGTCAATAGGCATCTACACACACAAACACACACACACACACACATGCACACACACAGTCACAAACCTCTGTTAAGGGGTTAACATACCGCCAACAGGCACTGTGGTAACCCTTGACCTCCACTAATGCTGTCTGGAGGGGAGGCAGGGGAGGTAATGGGTGAGAAAAATGCTCACACATGAACCTGACCTCCCTGTTTTAGCCCCTCTCTCTCTCTCTCTCTCTCTCTGTCTCTGTCTCCGTCATGCATTCATAGGACAAAGCGAAGCTCCGTCAGACAGCCGGTCACCCCACACGGCCACTCAAACACCAACACGATGCTGAACACACACACACACACACACACCTCGAGCCCATCAGATGACCGAACATCTCAATGTTAGTCCTGACTGGCGGCGGTGCCAACTGCTGAAAATGGACCAATCCTACAGAGACTCCAGGATTATTGTATTTCAGGAGAACCTAATTCAGAGTGCAGCGTTCATGAATCTGTGCCAGAGGTCTGCGCCGCCGTGCATCAAGATGACGGAGAGGACTACAACTGCTGCTGCTGCTGCTGGTGTACAACAGCTACAACCTCGAGAAGTTTATATCAAACTAATCTATGAAAATATTCATGTATCAGGATGTTTTCTTTTGATATCATCAATAAATGATGTTTTCTGCCAACATATCCGACCTACAATACAATAATACAATAATACAATAACTTTTGTCGTGTTTCGTCTGTTCAGGCAACAAAATAACTCAAAAAATTTAAGGTTAATACCAAAAGTTCACAGTAACTTGAGACGCAACATGTTTATGAACCAAACCAAAGTTTTTGTTTTGTTTAAACCGTCTAAAAATAAAACCTGGACCACATAAATGTGCTTCATTCCTTCAAAATAAATCCAAAATTTAGGATTCGTCTCGTGATGTTTGATAAAGATATACAGTGAGTGTTATTACACATTTTGAGTAAATAATGTGATTTAATAACATTTATGGAGCATTTTATGTGTGTTGTATGACACAGGTCACTTTGCTTGATTTGAGTCGTTGACTTCAGTGCAGATGTTGATACAATGACAATGCTGCTTCAATATAAAATAACTGTAATGTATAATTAAATTATGATGAAACTTAAACATGATGATGCTGTGGAACCTGAACGTGAGCGTTGATTTTTTTATGTTTTATTTTTTAGTTTGGAGGAAAAAAAATATTTTCCACCACAAAGAACGATGATAATACTTCATATTTGTACAGAGAACCGGACAAAAACAAAGACTGCTCGGACGAAAGTAACCTGGAGAGGGCTGAAAAAATGAGCCTGCAGCTATCAGTTATATTTTAATATGAACCACGTCAGCACGCAGCATCCAAACTCTGTTCAGAAAACAAACATTTGAAAGTTTGAATCTGAATCGAGGGTCTAAGGATGGACGGAGTCGTGTGTCTTACAGATTATTTCCTGTCGGACGCTGAACACTCAGTGATGTGACCACGTCTCAATGAGATCCAGACAGAGATCCTCAGAGAATAAACGAAGATGTAGAGCCGTGTAAGGGTGTTGCATCAGCGCAATTTCCCACATCATTCCTCCTCATTACAGAGCAACAAGAGGGCTCGGAGGCTTTATTCAGATACCACACACACACACACACACACACACACACACACAGAGAGGGGTTGTGTAAGAGATGTTACAAAAGACACACTTCAAAGAGCACAAAACAGCTCCCTCTGGTCCTTTTGTTACTGTGATGTAAGCTCGACTACCAACACACACACCCCTAATAAGAGACACACAGATGTACACTCAGTTTTTCTCTCCTGCTTCATTTAAATGTCACGCATCAACCTTATCTGACCCAGAACTCCATAAATTGTACAAAGAGTGTGTGTTTGACACCAAAGTATCATCGCAGATCAACAAAACCTCTTTAAAAAACTAAAATATGGACTTAGAAACTGTTTCTAACACCATAAAACAATCAAATGAGTAAATGAGGAAGAAATGTTGTCTCAAATGTCAACTGAAAATCAACCTGAGCATGTCGAATCTGTGTGTGTGTGTGTGTGTGTGTGTGTGTGTGTCTGTACTCCATTTTAACATACAATATTCCTAATAAAGAAGAAAAACACCCACAGATCTCTGCAGCGGCAGCCTGATGTATCCATCCTATCATCCCCACCCTGCACGATGGAGGTTTATTCCATGAATTATTGATTGTCCTCCAGACGTCACCCCCGTCCTTTTGTGTGTGTCACCCGCAAAAAAAAAAAAAAAAAAAAGAATGAAAATCGAACAGTCCCGCCGATGGTCGAGTCTGATTTGTGGCTGTTGTCTCGTGTTTGTCTCGTTCTGCTTGCCGGTGAGTAACTAGTCTCCAAAAGAACCTTAAGATAAAGGACAGTTTAGGGTCAGCAGACGCTGGCTCCAAAACAATGTCTGGCTCCGTACACTGTTAAAAAACAGACTGGAGTTTAACCTTTGTTTATGGTGATGCCACAGGGGAACCTTCTACCTATTACTTCTTCAAAGAACCAATTATTATCAAGTTTTCTCCAGAATTTAGAGTAGTAAACAGTATTTGTCCCTGACTTCATTCAAGATGCAACATCATCAGTTCAAATTGAATTAAAGTGTTTACTTTAAATGCCACATGTAGTAAAGTTTTTACTTCATAAGCAGCCATTCTGACATGAAACAATAAACTCAGCTGTTACCGGTGATGTTAATTAAGGCTCCGTTCCATTCAGGTCAAACAGAGTCAGGGTGCTGCTGTGCTGCATGTCAGCTCACTGCTAAAATAAATGGAACGGAGCCTTAATGAGTGTCGTTGGTCAGCAGTCAGATCATGAAGATGTTTAAAGGTCGTGATCGTCTATCCGCTCCTCCACAGAGCTGAGTCCGTTCAGGTCGTGTCCTTGCCGGGTCACGTTTGAACCGTAAATCGGACTCTCGTCTTCTTATTAGTGCTCCACCTTCCAGCATCACCTCTGAATCGAGCACCGCTCCGTACAAAGGAAACATAACCCCTGAGCAGCCGCTATAATCACTGCTACAACCAATATGTCGACCCTGGCCTTGACAGACCAGTACACACACACACACACACACTGACCTACTGACATTTACACACACACACACTGACCCACAGACAATGACCTCAGCAGACCGGCCTGGCGCTCACAATCAGCCTCACACCTGCTGTCTGACCTTTCCTTCGTCCTCGTGGAGCCCGATTGATCTCAGATCTCAACGCAGCGTCAAGCGTCACCAAAGACACGTTTAAACATTTAAAACACGCCATCTTCACGTGTTTGTGTCCTGATCTATGAACACGGCAGCTGTCCACGTTTAAGGACATTTTTAGGTTTCAGCATTCGTTTTTTTAGACATAAACAAAATAGAATAAAGTGATCGAGTCAACCAGAGTGCTTCCTGTTTGATACCAGACCGGGCTACAGATTCAACTTTTGGACCCATCGGCTCGTAGTTACAATCCTTAGTTTACATGCTAGTACTGAAGGCTGTTTATGACATCCCGACATCCTCGAGTTCTTGCGTAGGCGGCAACATTCACGACATGGTGTTTTTGTTACTTTTCTGACACCAAAATTCTAAAAAACAACTTTAAAAGTTTTAACTTCATCTGTCAGGAGATGTTTAGACCAGAAAGACAGAAACTATCTAAATATCTCGCTTGATACATTCTTTTTCTGCAGGGTCACTGTGACGAGCACGACAAGGGTCGGGTAACAACAGTAGGCGATTTTTAAACTCGGCCTCTCCGAAGTAAAACTCTCATCAGATATCAGTTTTTTGTCTGAAGCTGCCACACCTCATATCCAGTTACACATATCAGACAGCGTTTCTGGCCGTGGCCCCAAATCCATTTAGTCTAAGAAAGGATTTTGTTTTTCTATGCTTTCGCAGAAACGATGCAGAGTTCTAAGAATTTTCTAACGTGCACGCGGTACAGTCCGTATACACTAAACCAGACACATTCATACGCTCAGCTCAGCAGGGAAGCAGGAATGCAACAAGGAAAACATCACGAAACCGCCGTGTTTTGTTACCATAAACTCTGTACATCCAGACTGTAAACTACACTAACGCAGAGCAAAGTTAAAGCTGTTATTTCATGCTTCATGCCCAATTTATCACAGCAGCAAAAAAAACAGTGTTTTCCACATATTTCATAAACCAAACCTGTGTTTTCCACTGAAGTTTGTGGTGCAGCGGGGAAGAGAATGTCATGTTTCCAGTGTGAGAGATATATGGTGACACACTCGAGAAACAAACTCCAGGCACTTTGAACTGCATGTGTGTGTGTACGCGGAGAGACAAAGCGACATCACAACAGAAGAGTGTGTGTGCACGTGATGTGTGTGTGCATGGAAAATGAAATAAAGTTCATGATCCTACCTGGTGCAGCCTGCATCTCCATCAGACCTCCTGTTGTGAAGAGAGCCTCCAAGATCCTGACGTGGTGCTCCGGGTTCACGTCCGCACTGTCGACAGAGACACAAACATGAACATCAATCAGAGCTGGGTTATTAAATATGATAAAGCCACACAGATACCAATAGAGATCATTCGATACGGCGTTGAAGAGGCAAAGTTTTCTCCGTGTTTGATGCTTTATCACAGGGGGAGTCAATTCTGATTTCATGAGGTCCGGATAAAGAAAATGCTCACATTCAGGTTCCGCAGCATCGTCATGTTTAAGCTGCATTATAATTTAGTTATACATTACAATTATTTTATATATACTGAAGCAGGCGGACCCACAGACGTGTGGTATCAAATTATTTGGTGTACACATACAAGAAATTTCACTCCGCCCTAACCCTGCCTAAACTTTACCACTTGAACCCTCATCTCAGACCCCTAATGCCTACTTCACACATACCGTCTTCCCACACCACTTGGACCCTTTGTCCCTTAAACCTAAGTCCTAACCATCTTAACCCCTTGCCTAACCATAACCACGGGGATTTAGATCTCCTGCAGCGATTTCTACAACTTCCTCACATCTGCGTCTTCGGTTCTGGAACCATCTTCACCACCTGGACTCAATTTCCAACACCCTACGGTTCAACCTGAACCTCCCAAAAGCAAACCTCCACTGAGAATACTAGAGAGTCACGTATAAACAACAACGTCATGGATTTAATACACCCTATTTTCCTTTCCTTCTCTTCACAATGTGAGGAATGTGGTGACGGTGCACTCGGTGTGGCGTTATCTGGTTGATTGCGATGGCCTTTGGCTCTCTACCCCAAACTGTGAGTCAATAAACTTAACCCACAACACATGTAGCAAATTTTTAATTGAACACGAGTTCGTCTTTGAACACCGGCACATTTCTGAAGTGGCAATCTGAATCTATCGTCCTCGCTCGGCACATTGCTGGAGGTCCGGCTCTCTCCTTGTGCCTTAGTGCAACCACACTGTCTGGACTGGATGCAGCTACAAGATACTAGCTATAGCTGCGGTATTGTGCCAATCACACGAGGCTTTAAATTAAAAACACTTGTGGTCGGGCGGCACAGCAGTGCAGTGGTTAGCGCTGTCGCCTCACAGTAAGTTTGCATGTTCTCCTGCGTGTCTGCATTTCTTCAAGGAGTAGTGCGAGTACAGAACATCAAGACATTACTGTGGTATGTCTAATGGAGGGCGGTCACCAGAAGAATCACAGATTACAGCACGAGGCAAGAAGCTTCCTGGTTCAAATCCTTTCTGTGTGGAGTTTGCATGTTCTCCCAAAGTCTGTGTAGGTTCTCTGCAGGTTCTCTGGTTTCTTCTGACAGTCCAAAGACATGCAGGACTATCAGATGCACTCTAAATACTACTACTGCCCATGTTAACTCCACTTTTCATGAACCCAAAATGTTAAATGATGTGTGTGCTTCTATGTTTTTATTATATATCTCTATTTTCTATAAAAATATAAGTCACATCTAGAAGAAATCTTCGTCACACCTTCATAAAATCTACAAATCAGGAGTGGAAATAAGTTAAATGGTCGTCTGAGTTCTCGTTTCCCTGTTGTTTTTGTTGGTTAAGAGATGAGTGTGTGTCTGTGTCCCAGTGTTGGTACTGCCAGTGGTGACCATTGTCAGCTGGGATTGGCTCCAGCCCTCCGCGACCCCGATGTGGATAAGCGGTTCTGGAAAATTGATGGACGTACGGACATTTGTGGTCTCGTGAGTCATTTTTTTGTCCTCTAGATCTTTCTGTCCTTTTGCTGAACAATGTCAACATAAATTTTAACTTCTATACTCCATGAAAACATGAACTTTTTACTCTTTGTGTTAAGTCACAAACAGCAGGACGACAGCATCATGATGGATGTGGGATCGACTCAAAATAAACTCTGTGGTCGTGAGGGAACATGTCTGTTTTTGGACAACAATGGAGCTCTCTAAGAAGAAGATATATCAGGCCTTACACACAGAACGTATCAGCGGGATCAGTCCGTCCTTCTTGGTATTTTCATGAGACTTGTTGACAGTAAAAGAAAAATACTGAATATTTCCAGACCTCGTAGTTACCCCACAGTAGAAAATCCCAAAACAAAAGAAGATGTGTGACTATCTAAATACTTGCAGACAGTGGTGGATACTCCAGAACTATCTAGGATTGACCAACATTTCCACACACACACACACACACACACACATACAAAATAAGCTAACATGGGACCTGGTTGTAATAGCGTGGCATGCTATGCTACGCCGCCCCGCTCTTTATCCGTCCATTGTGCACGTCAGAGGTGAATTGGTCGACCAGGCTGTGCAAACAATCACTGCTTCTGACTCAGAGTGCCTCCCCGAATCCACTACATCTCCACCGCACACAACGCCACAAGCAGAAATTCCTCGGTAATTTCTGGAAAAACAGACGCAGGCGAGCTCGTGCAGGGTACAGAGAAACAAAACAATCCCATCAGGCCTTGTTAATGCCGTTCTCTCAGTGTTCAAACATCCAGATTAAACTAACTGCAGGATGTTGATATCACAGCTGAGCCAAATATCTGTTAGCGAGAGCGACGAGCTTATTATAAAAATATCATAGTGTTTTTGTGCTGGGTCATACTCACTCAGCTGATCTTTTAAAGGAAATGAGAAGCGATTGATTGTGGATAGATTTTTTAAAAAAGATGCCACATTCAGCATCCGACATTCATCCAAAAAGTTTGTTTACTTCTTCGGCTGACTGATTGTCAAAGCGCAGAATGAAACAGAAAAACTCTGCAAAGAGAAGTGAGTGTGTTTGGAATAATTCACGCTTTTAATGCAACGAATGGAAAAAATAAGAGAGAAATGCTAAAGAGCGTGAATGATACTTCACTGCTGGGAAACATTTTTAGCATTTGTGATTTTCATGTTTAGATTTAATCACAGATTTTACATGATTTTGACCACGAAACATGTCAAGAATGAAACCACACCTCTCTGATGGGGTCACTGCTTCACTAAACGAACAGCTTCCACCAGCATGTAGAGAGACGCCGTGTGGGGAAAGTTATTCTGAACTGACCTGAGAGGTTTTAGTTTGTCTGACTGTGATCAGAAAATAAAAGATACAAGACTATCTGAAGGATATAAGGCAACTACAACTCCCATGGTGTATGCAAAGTGCAAAGTTGTGTTTCTAACAGCGTTCAGCAGCTTAAATCAGATTCTGGGTCAGTTTTTGGATGTTTTGGCAGCGACTGGCTGATTTCTTCCTAATTGCTCTGACTAAGCAGCTCTGATTCATTCCTCTGACCGGCCTCTCCTCCACAAAGATCTGCCGGCTGAGGCGCCGCAGTGTTTAAACCGAATTCTCCAAAACAAAAAGTTGAAATCATTTAAACTGGCGTCCGTAACATAAACCTGTTTTTTTCATGAAATATCTGGGACACTCAGAAACACGCCATTAGCATGTTGTGAAATCATCATTTTGTCTTGCTTTTGTTTGGCTCTCCACTGTGGGAGGCCTCAATGTTTCTGTGATTAACAACCGAACATATAAACCTGAGTTGGGCTTGAATAAACAAATGAAAGGGTCATTAAGTCAGCAGAGATACATGAAGCGCGGTGCACCACAGTCAGAGTTTGGATCCTCCTCGATGTTCTGGAGTTTAGCTCAGACAGTTAACTGCTAATGGAGCCTGTAGCCTTTGAGCTGTTGCTATGGTTACCAGCAGGTTGATAAACCTTGAGCACTGATTGGAAATGAAGGTTGAAGAGTTGAACTTTGTTTTGTGTGAATGAACAGCGGATGACTCCGAGGCAGGTACCTGAGAGGAGACAGCTTGAAGACGGCCTCGGAAAAGGTTTGTCCCAGCAGACGGGGACCGGACTGGCTGTGCTGGCTGACCCGGGCCAGGTGTCTGCTGAGGTGGACCAGGAGCTGGTGGTTGGTTTGGGGGACGCTGGGAGACTCGAGGATCCTCTTCAGCCTCTCCCCGCACTCCTCCACGCTCTGACTCTCTGCGGGACAAAAACAGAACGGCTTCTTTAGACCGATAAATATATACGATACATACATTTAAATCGTGACTGGCTGCTGTGATCATTCTTTTCATACATGTCACAACGTGTATGGAGAACAGTGGCGGATAATAATATCGTTGTACGAGTGACAGTGTGTCGATTTTTAAGATAAGGTCCTTCAAAGTACAAAATGAAAGCACATATAACAGGTGGACTGTGAAGTTTGAGGACTACTTTATATTTCTGAAAGGTCTTTCATGTTTGGTTACAAAGTGCTCTTTACAAATATGAAGGGTTTGCAATGAAAGGAATGTTTTGGAGGAGAACAAACCGTGTACAATGTTTCAACCAGACTGACAGGTGAAGGGCAGAAGGAGACAAAGATCAACTGAACAATACTTAAATAAGAATATAAGCAATTTATTGATAAAAGAAACTGGAAGCTTAAAATCTAAATCTAAAACCAGAGAAGCTTCAGTGTCAAGTGCACGATGACACCTTGAACAAGCTGGAATGAACAGGCGTGTTGATTTAGCAAAAGTGATGCTTAAAACTTGGAAATAGAAGTTTGCTCGACTGTATCGCTGAGTATGAGCTGCACATGTGGACTGACAAATCACAAAGCTGTGCTGAGCAGACTGTGGTCGTGGTTCAGTCATGATCTCGGGTCACTTTCGCTTTTCTGGACGGGAAAACATTTAAAATGGAAAAAGAAACCTCATATAAAACCTGACATGTAAAACTGTGAGAATATTAAATAAAAGGACATTTTAATCATTTAATTTTTTTGTCTTTTTAAGAGAAACATCAGTCCTGCAGGTGACCTCAGGCGTCTTGTGTGTGGAGTTGTTGGAAGGTGTATTTGTTCATTTCTGACGGAGCGAGGCGAACAGGTTCCCCCCGGATTAAACGTTACGTAACATCTGTTTTACAGGAGTAAAGAAACTATTCCTGCATCCGTAATCAGACGGGACGAAAGTGCACTGCATGCATCTGTGTGAACGTCTGATTCCCGGGACGCTGCGTGCATGCAGAAACATCCGTCACATTGAAAAACATTTCACTCGTACGCATCGAACGCGGAGCAGACGGCCGCGCTGCGCCGCCCGGCAAGCTGCACTTCCATCGACATCCATCCGAGCAAACTGCAGGCTGACTTTTGACGAGGCGTTCAGCCTTGGCGGGACATCAGTGATTTGAATTCAGAGGCCGGCACAGCTGCTAGCCTGACAGGCGCTATGGAGAAAATCACAGTGGGCTTCGTATACGGATGCTTGTAAAACCGACACAGCGGGAGGCGGCGCAGGGGGGATAATACGGCTTCTTTTCCTGCATTAGCCGGGGTTCAGACAATGGGCCGTGTTTGAAGAGGACCAGACGTATTGACGAGAGCTCTCACCACAGGCCCTTTACCACCGCAAACAAGCTGCAAACAAGAAAACAGCTGTGCCCGAGCCCGCTGTGTGCTGGGTTTATGACCGGGGGGGGGGGGGACTCAGTGGGAGACGGATCTGAACTGAACACCACACTCAGTGAGTCCATTTGTCTCCGTCTGAATGTGCTGTCTGCTCGGGGATGCCATGATCTTCTTTTAGATTCACTATTTTTACAATAAAAGTGTAAATTTGCAACCAAACAGTGAAATTAAAGCCACAAACTGTCTCAACTCACATGCTTCCATACTTCCACTTGTTACTTTAAGTGATATATTGAGTGATTTGGTGCTGCAGTGCTGTGTATGTGTACATGCATGTATCCAGGTGTTAGAATGTTGATATATATTGATCGACCATGTGAGGTATCTGTGTATTTGTGCAGGAATTAAAGTGTTCCCATCGATCCCAATAACACAACAGAGAGCTGGAAGGACTGACAGAACAACTGACTGACTGTTTGACAGCTGACCGACTGAATGGACGGACAAAGAAGAGGAAGTGAAGTGGCTATAAAAAGACTCCATATATACCCACAGCTCTGGAGAGGAGTAAGAAGTAATAACACGAGCAGCGCTGTAACAAACCTTACGTAACATTATGACGTCAGTTTTTCTATATATATTTAATACATGTAATTTTAGCTTCTTATTACAAACACCATTTCCCACAAGACTAAATAGACCCAGAGCAGTGGTTGTGTTTGTACATGTTCATGCTTAATGTGCACGTCTATCGTCCTACGTGTGACCATCATAGACTGTATAAAACATGGACGTAGTCTCCGTGACGCCAGCCTCCGTTAGCTCTCGGCTAATCCAAAAACAGGCAAAGACTTTGACCGTGGGTCGAGCTGAGGTGGGCTCAAATAAGACACCTGAAACATCACAAATCTGGAGTTTATTGATGGACATATAGCTTTTTCTTGCTGTTAACGTTAGCGGTTAGCTACTAGCTGCTAATCACTACCTGCTAACGGAGGCCGGCGGTCCAGATCTTCTGTAACGTTAGACGTAGACATCGACACTCAAACGTTCTGAGCTCTCAGTCCGGACGGAGTCAGCTAATATGACAGCTAACGTTATCCGCGCGGCTAACGCCTCACCAGTTAGTGGCAGTTTGTGGCTGAAGTAGCTAAGCGCTAACGTTGATGACATGTTTTATACAGTCTATGATCTTTACTGTTTATTTCTGACTGAAGAAAACAGTCAACAATGTTATTAAATGTGATTTTGTGCATGCGCCTGCTTCCTGTGAACCTCTTGTGAGCGGACTGGATAGAGACGTAATGACTATTGACGAGTAATGACTGCCATACATATCAATGAACATCAAAATGATTATTAATGTAACATAAAAGTAAAAATATAAATTTACGTAGAAATGTTTTTTGACTCAAGGAAGTTCAGGTACATGACTCATGACTTGAGGTGTGTGTGTGTTTGTGTGTTTTGGGTGGGCAGGTGGGTGGTGATGGATGGCTAACAATCTGCTGCAGCCTGATGGAGGTCACAGAAGTCACCTCTCACTGTCTGACCATGACTCACCAAACACACACACACACACACACACACACACACACACACAGCCCTCCTCCATGTGTTATTATGGATTGGGGTTGACCCCGCTGGTCAATAGAGGTCAAGGCTGGAGAGGGAACTTGGCCTGTCCATCTGGCCTCCAGGGACTCTGGGAGACCGGACAACTGGACAGTGAGGCGAGGGGGTCGAGACTTCACAGCGTCACGGGGACAATTACAGAGATAATTCTCATTTAAATTCTGATTGTTCTGTTTGGAAACAGGAAGAATTAAAGCGAGGAGCTGCACTGAACCTTCTTGTTTACTGATAATTAACCTCACATAACATTTCATACGATGCCCTGAATCATTTTTTGGGATATATATAACCAAGCATCATGTCCCAGCTCTCAAAACATTGTCTGTATGGATGTTGGATGCAGTCATTGAAAGCTGCATTTGCTAGTTAAATTTAATTTAATCACATAACTCAAGTTCCTCTTAATATACTTCAGATGATCACGAATGAATGAACAGCTCGAGGAAACCGGAATAGACATGAAGGTCATTAAATCAATCAAATCAGAGAGCGGAGGTGATGATTGGTCCTCTTGAATGATTTCAGACCAAACAGACTAGCCGTGCTCGAGGTTTAACAGACTGCAGAGTGTCGGTCTGTCGTTCTGTCAGTGGGTTCAGCATCTCAATAACGTCACGTGTCAGCAGCTTCGGACGGACTGCCGTCATGTTTCGTACAGACATTCCACACAGGACTGTAGTGAGTCTCTGACTTTTCTGTGGTGCCACCACAGTTCAAAAGTGTTACTTGTCCACTGCTAGCCTCATCTGTAGGGTTGCAAAAGTCCGGGAATTTTCAAAGTTGGAAACTTTCCATGGGAATTAACAGGACGTTATGGGAATAAACCGGGAATTTACAAAAATGAAGGTTGGCCTTTTAACAGGGGACTTAAATACAATTGGAGAAAATAGATTTTAGCATAATTTTGATTGAAACCATCTATGCTATCACATGTACATAGCACACTGCTTACTGCAGGGCTAATGAGGCCACGCCCCCTACCTGCACAGGTGATTTCTGTACCTGGACCACACTTTAGAGCCCAGAGCACACAGAGACTATTGAAGACACACATTTGAACTCGTGGACTACATAATATTGTTCAATAAAATAATTCAAACTTGATAAAGTTCTACTTACAAATAAATCTGTTGAAATGTTTTTTTACTTGTTTTATTTTGCATGTTTAGATTTATGTTTGGATATGATACAGTTTGTTTAAATTGCCCACAATTTACAGTTAATTACCATAAATTACCATAAATTTCCAAAATTCCCCAGCTTAACTTTCAATGGAAAGTTTCAGGATATTTTCTGGAAATTTACCGGAAACTTTCTGCCCCTTTTGCAACCTTACTCATCTGTACTTCATGTTTAATGCTAGTTAGTTGACTAAGATGTTAAACTGAGATGTTGACAATAGTAAACATTAAAACTGTTGATCATCATCACGCAGTGTAGATGTCAACTCATGGTCTTTGTTAACTCTGCATGGGTTGCTGTGGTAACGAACCTCCGTGATGTCCACAGACTTTTGTCCTCCGTGTTGTCCACATATCGCTCTGCTGGTATCAGCATGATTCTGCTGAGCTTCCATCAGTCTGGATCTGACTCTGTCGTAGCGTATCGTGGTTCAAGTGACTCAAAAGTCACTTTGAAATCTGATGTGAGCGTCCGGACTGACAGCTGGAATCAAACCGGCTCCAGATGTGGCTCAGGTCTGATTTACAAACATCACGCTTCACGTGTTTTCTTTGTGCTGGACATCTTGTTATCGTGTAAACAGAATGCTTTTACTGGATTTGAAAGATTACGGGTATGACCCAAAATAATAAAAAAGAACAACAAACAGAAAACATCAGCTTCTCAGACAGATAAGAAGATAAGTTGAACATGTGTTGATGGGATCCATTAATCACGCGATTTAATCTGATCTCGTCGTTGAAGGAGTCGACAGAGTCTCCTCTGAAGGTCCAGATGGACAGTGGTCAGTCAGTCACACTCATAAAGGCCAGCTGCCTTCAGACGATGACCCCGCTGAGACCATCAGGGTTAACTAACTCACAAAACTAATGAATGAGAAAAGACGGGGACGGGATAAAAAATAGGCATGGGGGAGGGAGGAAGGGAGTAAAAAAGGACAGAGGGGAGGAAGTGAAGGTCTCAGATTAAATTATTAAGATTAGTGACCAAAGACAGAAGGAGGCATGATGAAGATAAATTTGACCTCGAGTCATCATCACCTCCATTCATCTCCCCTCTGCAGACAACATGACTTTAAGGAGCCTCAGCACATGTGACAGCGTCATGATCCTCCTTTAAAAGAGCTGGTAATCATAACGGCGGACAACAAAAGGCTGATTGTGGTCAGAATGTTGCAGGAACAGATGAGAGGAGGATTACGGGAGGATTACATCCATCTGATGACAACAAATGTAATTATTGTGTGACACACAGCAGAATGATGATTGCTCTGAAATAGAAAATGATTGGACTAATTTGAGGGTTAAATGGAGTTTGACTCTGCGATGACGCACAAAAGTCGACATTTTTGTATTTAATTTAACACTTTGATAAAATTTAATTTTGCATCTTTTAAAACACGTTAAATCTTTTCTGCTGATCCACACTGACCTGTGATCAGGTGAATGGTGTCTCTGTCATTCGTACGTCTGTTCTCACACTATGTAACTTTGGGCTCCGGGTCGGGAGAAGTACGTAACGCTTTACGGCACTAAGTCACACACCACCAACTATTTCACTGATTTTGGTGAAACTGGATCATATTTTATGGAGAAAATGTTTTCTGGTTTTCCCTCTGATGTCCTCCGGCTGCTCCGCCTCAACTCTCTGTGATTTACAGAGTTTCCTGATGGACAGTGAAGTAACCTGCTGACAGCTGTAGCTGCTGTTAGCTCATGTTAGCTCCATTTGTTAGCTGCTGTTAGCTCATGTTAGCTCAGTTTGTTAGCTGCTGTTGGCTAATGTTAGCTCAGTTTGTTAGCTGCTGTTGGCTAATGTTAGCTCAGTTTGTTAGCTGCTATTAGCTATTGTTAGCTCAGTTTGTCAGCTGCTGTTAGCTAATGTTAGCTCAGTTTGTTAGCTGCTGTTGGCTAATGTTAGCTCAGTTTGTGAGCTGCTATTAGCTATTGTTAGCTCAGTTTGTCAGCTGCTGTTATCTCAGTTTGTTAGCTGCTGTTCATTAACATTAGCCCAGTTTGTTAGATGCTGTTAGCTAATGTTAGCTCAGTCTGTTAGCTGCTGTTAGCTCCATTTGTTAGCTGCTGTTAGCTAATGTTAGCTCAGTTTTGTTATGTGCTGTTAGCTCAGTTTGTTAGCTGCTGTTGGCTAACGTTAGCTCAGTTTGTTAGCCGGGCTGCCCTAACTGTGAGCTCAGAGTAACAGAGGAGTGTTAGTGTTTGGACCACAGACACTTTGGACCACTGAAGAAGAGGAGGTTTACAGGAGGTCCACAGCAGGGTAATGCTAATGGGGAGCAGAGCCGGTGTCGTGATAGAACCGGAGCTGGACGAGCGGGCAATGTAACCGGGCTCAGCAGCCTCTATGGACATAATGGCAGAGGAGAAGAGAGCGAAGAGGACGTTGACGGAGGAAGCTAAGAAGAGAAAAGGAGAGAGTGAGCGAGCAAGAAGCCGCCGGACAAGAGTAAATCTGGGACTGACTTTTAGTGGTTGGTGAGAGCTTGGTGAAATAAAAGGCAAAGTAAAGTCTACACCATGTTGCTTTAACACACACTTAAAATACTCCATGATATTTTTATTTTTTGTGGTCGGTTGAACAAAAATTGTGTCATGATAAGTGTTCCAGTCAGCAGAGTTGAAGAGGGGATTTGAAAATCCCTTCCAACCAAACAGGATTTCGAATGGGAATTTCCCGTAATGAGCCACTGACTGGAAAAATGGCCGCAGATCAAACGGATGAGAGGAATGACTCGTCTCCCAGAGAGCGGCACAGCCAGAGGAAAGGTAACAAATTAAAAGGAATGAGAGGGGATTCTAACAACATCAGCAAATCTCAGGGATTAGACTCAGATAAGACGGACAGTAACCGTCTTCATATGAGGCAGATCTGACTGATTCCATCCATATGGATATAATCACCACAGCCTACGGTCCAGTGCGTACAGAACATTTCTGGCAGATGATACTTCTGTTTGACGGTCCTGTTCGATACACTTGTTTTATCTGAGTCAAAGGACTGATGTGCTGCATGCCGCGACATCTCCCAACCCTAAAACTAACCCTCCACCACCCAAACCACGACTGCTGACTTTACATTACCTCTTCAATGCTTCTCAAAGAGCAGAAGCTTTTCTGCCCTAGCCTGACTGTCACAAACTGTCAATTCACTGAGCGTCAAGTGTTTGTGACTGGGTTGGCACGGTGGTGCAGTGGTTAGCACTGTCACCTCACAGCAAGAAGGTTCCCGGCTGTAGAGTTTGCATGTTCTCTCCGTGTCGGTTCTCCAAGTACTCCAGCTTCCTCCCTCATTACGAAAACATACACTTAACAGGTTCATTGGTGACTCTAAATTGTCCGTAGGTATCAGTGTGAGTGTGAATGGCTGTCTGTCTCTATGTGCCCTGTGATGAACTGGCAACTTGTCCAAGGTGTACCCTATGTCAGCTGGGATAGGAGGATGAGGATAAGCGCTTACAGATAATGAATGTATGTTTGTGACTGATGAAAGTGGGTTTGAGGACGTGTAAACAGACCTTGGTCAACTGAATCTGTGCAGCTATATGAGGGATACATCCTGTAGAGCAGGCATGTGGGGTCCAATCACAGATATCATGCGGCCCTGTATTATCTGCAGCCTGTCAGATACTGTACGGCTGCCAGATTTGGCTTCTTTGGTTGACATAATGACGCATCCGTTAACCTCTAAGGACATGACTGCTGGAGTTATGTACCTGTAGATGTGACACATAAGTCATGTTTAAAACGAACATGACGTCATGCAAGTTTAACATGTTCCATACAGTTTGTTCTGTGTTATCTGAATGAAGAAAGGCAGAATTGGTTCTTAGATTTGTTCACGCCTGATTGGCTTAGATTTGGTTACATTGCCATTAATGATAATGAAAATGAAATTGTTACAGTTCATTTGTATGTAACTTTTATTGTTCATTTTTTCATTTTTAATATGTTATTATTGGCCTCCGGGCATCTTCACATTGTCCAATCTCTCCACTTAAAAGAAGCGCAGACAGAAACGACTGCTGAAGAAGAAGAAACAGGAGAGATCCCTCCAGCAAATAGTTTATTTTTCAGGGATTTCACGACATTATTGCGTGACTTATCCATACTGTACAAATGAAACGCTTCAGACCTGTTCTTCAATCCCCGCTCTGTTCTCTTCGAGGGAAGTCGTCCTAAATTAGAAGTTCAATTTGAACGGGCTTGACCTCGGACGACCTGCGCAAAATACTTGATGCCTCCTTTCAAAGTGGTTTATCCTGACTTCAAATGTTTCCATGAATAAGTAAAATAAAAAAAAGGGCTGGTCATTTAACCATGAGAGAGAGAAAAGTATTTATATAAGATCATATCGAGGAGCCCAGCCTGAAGCTGGTGTGAACTTCCTGCAAGGCCAGACGATGACGTCCTGACAAACACAAGCTAACATGCACAACACGGATACTCCGTCTGTCCGTCTTTTGTGTGACTTTGTTTTATTTCCACACACCGCCCGCGCAAAGCACGAAACGCCGAATGTCAAGGAAAGGTTCGTTAATAATAGATATGCAAGTGAGAGTCCCTAAAAGCTGCAGAGAGGAGGCCCTGCTGGGGAAGGTGGGCGGCAGGTGAAAGGGTGAACAAGCAGGTCAGCTGCACAGAAATGAGAAAAGAGAGAGGGAGCCAGGCTCCGAGCCACGGTTCAGCTCACAGTCTGTTTTTATATAATCCCAAAGCTGTCAGGAGATTAGAAGAAATTTGATGCTGACGAGAGGGTACAGCCTCGTCGTCTTTACATCCCAATATGGCAGAAATCTGTCAGGTGTGATGAGTGTCGGCGCTCATTCCAAGTGACAGAGGCACAAAAAAAACCCAAACACCCTCAGCTCGCTCAGATTGAGCTCCAGAGTTTAAAGCCTGCAGCATGTGGAGAGCGAAGAGAGCAGATGACTGAGGATGACGCCGGAGGCCGAAACTCACACCAGTCATCAGACATGAAAACTCTGTATACTGTAATCATTTTATCATCCATTGTGATTGTACAATATGTCTCTGTTGATTTGTTCTGTACATGTGACATCTATTGCACGTCTGTCCGTCCTGGGAGAGGGATCCCTCCTCTGTGGCTCTTCCTGAGGTTTCTTCCACCTTTTTCCCTGTTAAAAGGGTTTTTGTGGGCAAGTTTTTCCTCACTCGAACCGAGGGTCTAAGGACAGAGGGTCTAAGGACGGAGGGTGTCACTCCCTGTACAGGTTGTAAAGCCCTCTGAGGCAAAATGTGTTTTGTGAATTTGGGCTATACAAATAAAATTTGATTTGATTTGCTTACAGCTACAGGAACACCGAAATCTGATGTGGGTCATTGTCGGGTTGGACAATGTTTGACTCCTTGAAGTTTCCAAAAAACTTTGGCCGTGCACGGTTCAGATTTTACTCACAATAATCTTAATAAAGTTGCTTTAAGGTGACTGTCTGTGAGATTTCTGCCTCCAGCTCTGTGAGTTTCCAACTTTCAGACCTCAAAAATAATTGATGATGGTTCAGGAACCAAAGCGGTGAGTCCATGGGTTAAAATGTGAGTTATTAAAATAAGCAAACACTGCAACAGTTTTAATATGGTATTTTTGATTCTCAGGGAGGGAAAACCAACAGAATAATTAGACCCACTGGTGTGAATCTTTTATACTAACACTACACATGCCCGCAATGCGTCCATCATAATCAAACTCATAATGAATAATAAGTCAGCGTAAGCAGGTAAAATGTGTCTGTGTTCGATGTATTTCCACAGTCATACGTGCTGCACAGAGACACAATACAGGTTGAGAAAAGGAAAAGGAAGGAAGAGGTGTGAGAATGTGACGTAATCCGGAGGAATACTTGAGAATTGTGACCTCAAGAGGAAACCAGAAGAAGGTGATGAAACACAGGAGGCTCTGATCTTTCCGGAAAGAGTTTTCTTTTACTCGACACGTTGCAGATGAATAATCCACAGCTCATAATTTCACCATCTTCGACGACTCTTTGGTAGAGGTCTTTGGATTATCACCAAATTAGCACCCGTCAGTGCAGCGTTGGCTAAAACACACCAAAGATGTTCATCTAAGACCCATTACTCATCTCACCCTCCTCTGAAACACTAACCCCCAAATTCCACCGTGTTGCGTGTGCGCTGCGGTCGCCGCAGTGATACGCGGCTGTTCCAGTCAATGTTTCAAACCCCACCGGCTCCGTCGTGGTCCGGTTCAGAAGCGCCCCAGAAGCGGGCCTCTGCTCAGCTCGGCTGTTCTACTTTTGACGGACGCCGCGAGCAGCCCGCGTCAATTTACACAGAACACCTCGAGCTGACAGGAAGCCAGACACAGAAACAGCATAGAGAAGCCGCTGGATTTTCAAAATAAAATACCCCGTGCAAACTGCTGGTCGTAAAAACAGACAAAAGAGAAACAATTGAACTACGTAACATATTTCCACATGTTACACATGGATAAATGCTTCTGAAACGCTCCCGGTGGGTTTGAAGTCGATGCAGGACGGACCAAAACAGCGTTGCAGCCGCGACGTGATGGAGACGTGTCCATGGGGTTTCGGGGTGAGTATACCGTCTGTTGTTTGATCAAATCATGACACTCTTATGCAAAACCTTTTTACCATTCAAAGTGTGTGTGTGTGTGTGTGTGTGTGTGTTGCAGTGTTACCTTGAGCAGTGTAGACCAGCTCGCTGTAGACTGTGGTGGGGATGATGGGGGCCGGCAGATCCTGCAGGAAACCTCTGAGAGCATCAGTCAGAGAAACCACATCATACTGGTCCAGGTCAACTGAGACTGGATCTGAGACAGGAAGAGGAAGAGGAAGTGTCTAGAGATTATTGTTCAGTACGCTGGTCAGTCTTTCCAACATTTCATTGTTAACGGGAACCTTCTGTCTTTTGTAACCTGGATTTCCCCGTGTTTTTGTGTCTGACTGACTAACAGGGACAACATTCAGTACTGAGGTAAAGCACTGCAGCCGGAAAATGAATCATCCTTCAGGGTAATTGCACACAATCAATGTACATCCACTAAAAGTGTTTGTTTTTCCGCCACGTTCAAATGCACCAGACTTACTGCAGTCTGTTAAGTAACATGTTAAACATACTGGACTGAAATGTGTCCATGGCTGAAAAACGGAAAGTTATCCTTTGACGTCCACATGAAACAGAGAGCAGAGTGCGGTTTGGTTCCTCTACCTGTAAAAAGAGAAGCTAGTCGTCGTGCATATTGATTGGCGTTTACAGTAGCCAACAGAGAGTGTGTGATACACCTCCACCGCTATGCATGGCTGGTAACGGCAACGTCTGGCTTCGACCCGTTACCAAACACGACCTCTGACACCCTCAGTGGCCAGTCCGGCAGGGGCTAAAGCTAAATGTGTCCATCATAAAGTATGATAAAATCTGATCAAGTTTCACCAGAATCACTGAATAAAGTTCTAAAGTTGAGGCCCAGCCAGAGATGAGTGTATCAAACAGGAAGCACTCAGCTCTGGCGGCATCAGACGATGAGTCATCAACTTTTTATGGTTTATCTGGAAACTCTAACACACCATGAAGAATACCTCAAATATGACTTTTCAGTCCAGATACTTGAGTACGTGACAGATGTTTACCACACTGCTGAAGTGTGTGAACTAACAGGGTCCAGTTCCATATCAGCAGAAATAAATGTGGGACTGGGTCAGTGGTGATCAAATTGCCTCAAGTGTGTCAAGTCTCACGGTCAGTTGTTTCTGGGAAAACAGATTAAAAAAACGGGGCTGCAGATAAAAAAAGAAGCTGAGATGTGCACAACGCGTAAAGTGAATTTACAAATGTGTCCACGTGCAGACAAAACAGCTGATAAGAAGCCCGCGTGAGCGCTCTGTAGATTAGCAAAGGACGAACCACACAGCGCCGCGGGACACTTTTTGTCCTCCGTCTTTCACCTCAACCTTCATCCTCCGCTCTACCTCCATGTGTCCTTCCTCCCCCCCTCAGCGTCTCTTCCTTCCTCTTCCTCCTTGACCTTTCTTGTGTTGTGCCGTTTATCTTAAATCTTCCTACGCCAGCTCCTCTTTCTCTCCCCTCATCCCATCCTCCACTTTTTTTCCACACCATGTGCAGCAGACCCCGTGGAGTCAAAGCGGCTGTTAAATCCCATTGATTTGCCCCTCTAACTAATGCCTGAATAAACTTAACCAATCACCACAGGCCAGTAAACCACCAGGCCATTAATATCAATGGATGACCTCTTCACATCGCGGCGCTGAGGCCTGTTTTATCGTGCTGTGATTTGTCTGGGGGGGGGTTCGATCATCCCAACACCCAGACATAGCAAAATTGGTGTTGTCTTGGGACCCAGGTTCATGAAAAGATATTAATACACCTTCTTTGTGTGTGTGTGTGTGTGTGTGTATTAGAGCGTAAAACAATTTGATTCCTGAAGAGCAGATTGTAATTTGTTAATTTGAGAGAGTTTTTCTTTATTAGGTTGGGATTTGTGCTGGCGATAATAACGACAGCAGCGATGCTGTTTTATTAGTTTGCACGTCTGGCGCAGAAGATACTCGTGGCTAATTGTGACGCTTGCCGCAATTTCCACTGGGGAAATTACACAGTGGCACGCTTCTCCTCTCGCAACTTGTTTTTTTCCAGTTTGGATGACTCTCCACGAAACGCCTCTCCAGCTGTCAAAGTGTCCGGACCTCCTCACCTCACGGACAGAAGCAACGTGATCAGCAACAAATGTGTTAACCCTGAAAACCCCGAAGCTGTTTTCAGCTTCTTTTGTAATTTCTTCTAACAGGCTTACGGAACAGTCGTCACGTCTCAGCTCTTAGCTCGGCATGCCGTGCACGTCATCAAGTGTCAACTCTTCAGAAAAGAAGAATCTTTAAACACACTTATACTGCCCAGATCAGCACATCCTGACAGCCGGAGCTGCACGCCGTGTCCGCAGACGTGTCCGCTGGGCTTCAATTGACGTGCATGAAATGATGCAACACTTAGCCGGTGTGTCGAGAATATGCACGACTGCCATCAATTATATAAATGAGTGGGGAGAACTATATTGGTCAGACAATGTGCTGTCAAGAGATGTAGTGATGGTGTAAAACATCATCTTTCAGGATGAATATAACAGGAAGTATGATGGAGTCAGTTAGCCTGTTGCGTGGATATTTTTAATGGGCAGGGTTGGTCTAAAGGTCAGAGAAGCGAATGCAACTGTATCTGTGTGGTGAAAGCACTTGGCACTCCTCATTACCATCACCGAGGTGCCCTCGAGCACGGCGCTTAACCCCGAACACTCCAGTGAAGCTGACTGTGCTTGTGCTGGACATCTTCCAGGTGTGAATGTGTGTAACTCAAGCGGCAACTTCCCTGTGGCTGGGAAATGAAGCCAATGCTGAAGTGTCAAAAAGCTGCAGTTCCTCTTCTCGTCCACTTGAGGCTGGCTCCAGAAGTGAGTCAGTCTCCATAAGTCCCCATGTTAAAATGTCCAACTTCACAGCAGAAATAAACATGTTTACAGCCTGGTACAAAAAACAGTTTTGGTCTCTATAGCTAATTTCCCCGTTCATGACAACTGTACTGAGGGTGAATTTTTATACAACTCACCTGTTCAGATTATATTAAGGCTTAAAGTTATGCAGGATTAAGAGCGTGGACGCTTTGATTGACAGGTGGGTGTGGTCACAGATGACTTGTTTGAGCAACCAGGCTTCATTCAGCCTGCCTGAGTCGTGGCCGATATTTAGATTAGCTCGGAGGCAGAAGAAGCAGGACTACCAAGATGGAAGTGGCCAGAGCCACCACACTGAACTGGGCGACGTCATGCATACACTGTCCATTCTTTTTACTGTGCAAATGTGATCACAGCATTCTTGTGAATGAATGAAACTTCCCTGAATATATAAAGGTAAAAAACAACAATGCTACTAAACATTAATAGAGCAAAATTCAGCCAGTTTGTTCCTAATTCGTCCCAGGAGCCGAAGAAAACTCTTTCTTTCCTTTTAAACTGAGATGGTTTTACATTCATCTTTATGTGCGTCACATCATCCCAATACAACGTCTATGGGCCAAGCAGAGGCAACAAACGGAGAGAAGAAACACTACTGCATTCTTATAATCAGCCACGGTTACCTGTTGACCACACCTGAGCCCTGTTCGTTTAAATTGTCGCTCGTGCTGTAACCATGGATGTACAACAACAATCACTGTATTAATAATGCAGTTTTGCTGTCTGTATGGCATACTGAAGTGGTCTTCTTAATTAAAAGTTTCATAGACTAAGTTAAAATCAATTTATATTCATGGAAATATTCAGATTTTTGGATTATTGTCGACCCTTAACTTCAGTTAGACCTCGTGTGATTGGCTGTTAGTTTAAAAGCAGTTGCTCTGTATAACGAGGCTCTGTTTAAGTACTTTGTGTTGGACAATGACAATATTTAGGTCTGTAAAACAGGATTTCCAATAAAACGGATACTGTATGTATAAATCCAGAAAAGATGTTGGCTTGTCATGAGTTATTTATGACTTCTAAGAGTGGAAGGAGGCAGCAATGACAAAAACGGCTTGTTGAAGACACACTTTGCTGAGACACGTCTGTCTTTCCCACGCGAACACAAAATGGAACGATTGTTCTGAAGGAATGCATATGATTTCTTTGAAGTCACTGGGTTCATTATTTAGTACTGTGAAGAATCAGACGACACAAATAGCTGAGAAGTTACCGTAGGCCTTTCACAGAATGTTAAGAATGGTTATTTTTAATCCATGATGGACGACGCAGACAGTCACTCAGACAGTTTCAGAACAGCAGCTGTGTGTTTTCCATCAGACACCGAGAAAATCGTCTCCAATATCGGAAACCACCAGATTAATTGGTGATCTATTTAACCAGGACCTGTCTGTTTGCTCCATTCATGTTTCTGTTGTTGTCCTGGTGTCACTTCAGAGCTTCCGGACCCAGATGACCTTCTGGATGGTCCAAGAAGGCTTCAGGGCATCCTGACCAGGTCTGAACCCAATGGAAGACCAGGACAGAAGAACCAACCAACACTTGAACAGTTTTTACATCAACATTTATGGCTGGAACAAAGTAAATCGACAAATTAAGTAATGAAGGAGGAAGCTGTCTTATAAATTGTTCGTAGTTATAAGACAGGTTCATGGTACAACTATGTTTCTAGAATAAACAATGTAAACTCATAGTGTTTTGGACACCTTGGAGTACAGTAAAAATCCTAAAAGATACCAAAGTTTGACACAATATACAGATGTATATATTGCCCATAAATTGGAAGTATGTGTTATTGAATTGGCAGCAGAAGATCAAGTGTCCTGAATACTGATATAGGGAGCCAAGCTAACTAGGATGTTACCGTAAGATCACCACCTACAGTATCTCACCAACCAGCTCTGCAAATAGTAACTACATCACCAACACCGCCTACTTTCCAAGGACATGCAAATTAATTTTTCTGTGTTATTTTCTCGCCTGTTCACACAGTTTAAATGCCGTTTTGATGTGTGTTTCTGTGTGTGTGTGTTAGTTAGTCTGAAAAGTGCCAAAGCCGAGAGAAGTAAATCTACCGTCCTGTGTTTTGTGTTTTTCTGCCAAGGAGGATAGTAAATCCTTTTGTTAAATAGAGGCGAGTGTCTGCTGACTTGTTTGTTGTAAATGTGGACCAGATAACTGGTGTGTGTTAACGGTTATGAGACAGCTAGGTGTAGCCAGCATTAAAACCAGAGCTTCCCAGCAACGGCTTCAGGATTTGAGGAAGAAAACAAATGTTCTTTCCTGTTGATTAACTTAAAACTGCACCATGCCACATTTTAATATCAAGAATGGAACAAATGGACATGGATACTTTAAAAGATGTAGACAGAGAATTATTACTCAACTTTGCAGTTATCCTCTGCTCCATGGATGTTTTTAGCCTCTTTTAAGTTCATAGTTTTGGGTTTTACAGCACATTTGCTGTTAATTCAGTCTGTAGGTTCCCCTGTAGCATCCATTCTGTTAGCAGTTAGCAACAAATAGTATGCAAACTCTTGTCAAGTTAGCGATGATAAATATGCAACATCTGGTTAGAGTTTTGAAATAAAGCTTGCCAAGAAACGGCCACAGTTTGGTTAGATTTCGGCACAAAAACTACTTGGTTTGGGTTAAATTAATTATGTAACATAGTGAAATGTAACATAGCGCAACGTAACGTAACGTAACGCAGCATAGCATAACGTAACGTGAGGTAATATAACGTGATGTAGTGTAATGTCTGTTACTTGATGGAACATAGTGACATAACATAGCTTAACGTAATGTAACGTAGTATAACGTGACATAATGTACCGTAATGTAACTTAACGTGATGTACATAACGTAACGTAACACAACACAACGCAACATAGTGTAGCAAAGCTTAACGTATAACGTAAGCATCGTATCGTAGTGTAATGTAACGTAACGTAGTGTAACGTAACGTAACGTAGTGTAACGTAATGTAACTTGATGGAACATGGGTTAACGTAACATTACACATTTATATAGTGATACTCTGTAAGCACTTGCCACTTTTACACAGTCCTTTTTGTCATATTTGTATGTTTATATTTTATTTATCTCATTCAATTCAATTATATTTCTTCTTTATCTTTATAGGACTAGCGCTCTTACAACAATCCACCAATATAACTGGAACTGAAGCCTAAAGTGGGGCAGCAGAGACGTGGCTCTGCAGAGTTATGTCGGAGGTAGGGTGAGGTGTGCCGGGCAGGAAGGCCTAAGTCAGCAGGGCAGCTTTAATCACACCTAATGAAACAGAGCTGTATTCCGGGAGCACGGCCAACGCAGCATCACCATCATTACACCGAGAAATCCCCAGATCAATTCAATCCTCTGTCCCGCTCTTCTTTCTCTGTCCAGAGTAAAGTCCTAATTATCTGTCTCACCTTCTTCTTCTACAGTTTTCTTTCTGGACCAGTACAGTGTGAATATTTCAGCGCGCACACACACACACACACACTGATAATCTCTGGAGATTCAGATTTGTTTGCTCAGGTTAGCATTTAACCAACGTGACCTGAAGACAGACGCGTGGAAACACACAACTTCACTCACACACACACACACACACGGCTGCGTGTACAATCATACCCAAATAGGTCATTATTGATTTGATGCATCGACGGGTTCACGCTGATTTTTTTCTGATCTTCCTCCCGAAGGACCGACCTCAACCGGTCACTTCACCTTCGATCTGTCATGACTTCTCTCTCCATCAATGCTCTCATCTTCCTTTTTTTCTGTTCCTGTTGTTCAGATGTGTTTCCTCCATCCTCTGCCCACATCATATCACACACACACACAAGGCCAATTTCCTCTCTGTACTCGACCCGTCAGTCAGCTAATCAAGGCTTTGTCTGATGCCGGCTATGGATCAGTCGACAGATGGGCAGATGAATGAAAGGATGGATGAATGAATGAATGGATGGATTGAAGCTGGGTCAATAGTCAACAGCTAACAGAGTTATTGGATTGCTGCGTCGTACACAGGATCCATTTGGCCGGGACGGCTGATTGGCTTGGATCAGACTAGATATTCGTGGATTATTATCCAGAGTTTGCGTTTCTCTGAAGGTCAAGTGAAGTCGTTTTTATTGAGAGTGCACGATTAGAACTGAGGTTACTCAGTCCACCATAAAGTGAACAAAATCTTTATGTAATAACAAGAAATAAAAAGAGGAGGAATAACCGAACTGGAAAAATGAAAAAAGAAGAGTAACAAATGTCAAGATCAAACCTGATCATAAAGAGTCCATAAAGTTAAATGCAACAGAACAAAATCGACATCAGAGGCAAATAACGTGAAATGTAATTAAGTTCTCGTGACATATTAGATTATATTAAAGTTGTGGCGCTGTGTAAAACATAAATAAAAACAGAATCCAATCATTTTTGACTTGTATTTGACTGATGACAGTACAGAGACTGAATATCTTTGTTCAAACTTTATCCAGAATTTCAGAATATTACTACACGGGCTCAGAAAACTGTAAACACAGTTCATCACTGCATCTATAAAGGAAGTTCAGACTCCACCATGCAAAGAAACACCGCTCCCTTCTGTGGACCCGAGCTCATCTGAGACGGACTGATATTAAAATGTGCTGTTGTGTGATGAGTCGACATTTTAAAATGCTTTTAGAAATGATGGACGTTGTGTCCTCCATGTTGAATCTGAAACGCTCCCGGTGGGGTTTGAAGTCGCGTGCAGGTCGGAACAAAACAGCGTCACATCCGTGACGTGACGGAGACGTGCCCGCTGGGGTTTCTTACTGAGGGACACAGGATCCATTCACCTGATTACAAGTCAGTGCAGCATTCGACGTACACAATGTTGCATCTTAAATTGTCAGCAGGTAAAACTTTGAATCCACGGTGTGCCTGCACACTGATCATAGAACTGCAGACCCTGAAGGTCCCACTGACAATGATGATTTAAAATGGTCAACTGCTGCAGAGAGCTTTCCTTTATTTAACAAAATAAAAGAAATAAAGAAACGCGACGCCTGTTTGATTCCTTTCAGATTTCTGTTGAGGTCAGAACACCGAGTGTGTCTCCGTTATCTGGAATCAGGACGTACAGGTACAGCAGATCCGCAGAGGTCGTGTCAGAGACGTAAAAGAGGCTCGATGACCCCGTCTCTTCTCAACTAAAGGTGTCTCTTACCGCACGTCGTCCAAGGCCGTAACATCCACGTGGAAGAAAGACGCACTCTGGCTGAACTTGAACTCGAGCCACAGGAAATGTGAAGGACAGAATCCATCCCCTGTTCATACACAATGACGGCAGTATGGTTTAATCAGATAAAGCTGCGCTAATGTAATACACAAAATCCCTGTGTTCATCTGTGTGTGTTCGCCTGATAGTGATGTGTGTGTGTGTGTGTGTGTGTGTGTGTTTTCTGTGTGCACAGCATTCCAATAAGAATCTCATTACACTACAAAAGCTGTGTGATCGCCGGCGTTACGGCGCTCCGAATCAGTCGATTTTAAGACAAAAGACTGCAACACAATCCAATGGATTCATGGGAAACGCGGTCCCGGCTACTCCAACAGTATAGTGATTAAACTACAGCACAGAGAGAGTTAGAGGCTGACAAAGAATGAGAGGACAATATTTAAGTTTATGTGTTAATGTGGTTGAGTATTATTAGACTCAGCATCTATCTGAAATAATTATCTTCATAACTAAAGGACAGAATCTGATGTTCACTGCAGCGGGTTAGAGGATTCACACGAGTTTTACGGACTCGAATTCAGAGATAATCTGACGTAACGCAGCTGAAATTAAACTGCTCACCGCATCACATCATACTAATGTTCAGAATATTTTTTATTTTATTCAATTAAATGCACTCGTGGATAATTCCAATAGACAAACACATAATTAGGGTTGCAAAGGGGTGGAAAATTTCCGATACATTTCTGGAAACTCCATGGAAATTATGGAAATATATGTGAATATATGTGAATTAACTGTAAATTGGGGGTGTACCTGCATGAAGTCTGGTTGTTTTAGTCAAGATTATGCTAAAATATATTTTCCCAAATTATGTTTAAGTTCTCTGTTAAGGGCCAACCTTCAATTTTGTAAATTCACAGTTTATTCTCGTTTATTCCCATAAATTCCTGTTAATTCCCATGGAAAGTTTCCAACTTTAAAAATTCCCAGAATTTTGCAACCCTACACATAATACAACTTTATTTAGAAACTCCAGCATGACTGCAAATTAACTATTTTGTTATTTGTGTTGATCTAATCTCTCTGAACAGATATCTGGGTATGAATTCAGGATCTGTCGGTAAGAGATCAAAATATTTCCATCGGAGGCGTTCTGGTTTCGGGTTGTAGTACGAGTATCACATTTGAGCGGACTTTGGCTGCATGCAGAACGCATTGGGAAAAATATAATCCCTCTGACAACGGGGAAAGATTTTCTCATTTGGATCAACCCCGATCTCAGAACCCTTTAGGCTGCAAATCAGAGTCAAAGAGGTTACCGGATACGGTTACTCGCCCACCGAGGGTAAGAAACTTTCCAGAAAATATGTGGAACATTTATTTCCAAATTAACAATCAGACACGTCTTACAAAAATATTAGAGTTAGGGTTAGAGTAGGAACCATTAGAGGCCATAGCAATGCTACTTGTGACGTAGCTTGACATTCGCTGATTGGCTGGAGAAAGTCACGTAATTTTAAAAACCCATGGAAGTTACTATATATGGTTCCTCACCTGATAAAGGGTTAACATGCAAGAGGGACAAGAAAGACACATTTCGGCTGGCTCTGTGGACAGATATCTGCATATAAATGCAGAATCTGTCGGTAAGGGACGAATGTTTTTTGCATTGGAGGTGTTCTGGTTTCCGTTTGAATAGTTTTGACCAATCGCGTTTGAGCAGGACGTTGCTGCATGCAGGTAAACAGTCCACGTGGAGAGCAAAAGAAATAAATCTCTCAGGGAAAGTTTGACTTTTCTCATTTAGATGAATCCTGATCTCTGAACCCATCGGCTATCGTCTGACAACAATTTAGCCTCCGGGTCAAAACTTCCTCTGCAGCTCGATTAGCGACTTGATACACGAGAATGATGAGAAAGACACACTGATGCTAACAGATATCTGCATATGAATGCTGATACACTTTTACCCTTCGACCCATTGTCGTCAGAGGTTCCAAGATTCCAAGATCCAATTGCGAAAGTCCAACTTTCCCCCAAAATGTTCAACTCCACTGTGAGAGTCTCCGGACTAACGTGGTAAAAAAGAAACACAGGATCATTTCAAACGTGGCTGCATGTTCTCATCTGATCTGTTCTGATGATCGTGTTTGGACCGATGAAGAAGATCACAAACAGTGGACTCACTGTTTCTGTATGCAAACAAACAAAACCACAGAGTGGCTTTTCATCCAGTGAATTACTCTTCATCATCATCGTCCTCCTCCATCTCAAACACTCGCAGACAGATAGGCATCTTCTCCTGAAGCTCCTTTCATACATCCTCACAAACAAACCGATCAATCAGCGAACATGAAAACACACACAGGCAGGTCATGGGTTTGCTGATTCATGAGGAAACACAGAAGGGTTCATACACTCTTTCAACAGATGTGTGGACAGATAAAATCTGTGTGTGTGTGTGTGTGTGAGGTCAAGGAATGTTCAAGTTAAAAAAAAGATGGAGGAAGAAAAAGAGTCAGAAGGTTTTTGGTCATATGACTGCAGATTATCAGAAGCTAAGTTCAGCATTACGTATTCATACAGACAGCACGGTGTTAGATATGAGAGGTGACAGTCACAGTGATGTCTGACAGTCTGAAGGTGACAGACGATGCAGGATCGTCACCATGACGACACCACAAACCTAAAGCAGATGAAATGATCAGCTGAGCATGACGCACACACACACACACACTCCAACTCCAACCAACAGCTACATCTGCATGAAGATCATGTAATATGACCGAAAACTCCACAACAACCACTAAATAAACCTCACGGTGAGACGACATTGTAGTCTGAGGATGAGAACACGCTTAATCTGAGTGCAAACAGGACAACAAAACATGCACAAAAATATTAAATCACACTGTATGCATGCTAAAAAAAACATCTTATGAAGATGTACACATTAAAAATATGACAACACAAAGGATAGCTGATGCACAGCAGTGAGTCTGGGCCAAGCATTTTGAGGAGGAAGAAGAAGGAAGAGGAACAATGCCTCAGCAGGTAAATGATCATTCTGCATCTCCCAGGTCTTGAACTCACAACCTTTACCGCCAAATCTGGCTCGCTTGTGCAGGACAATCTCGACAGTTTGGTGTGAACTGAGCAAAAAAAAATGGAGGAGATTTAAAATTTGGGACTGGTTGTAGGTGCAAAGTTTATTTCCGTGCATGGGAAGTCAGATTTCCTTGCAGAAGAAGAAAACTCAATTCCAGTTTGGAGATAGATCAACAGAAGTAAAATAAAAACTCAAAGGCCAGATCATCACAGCGTTCCACCAAAGTATAATGAAGCTGTCATTTATGGGTTACCTGAAGGCATCACGATAAAACAGGTCCCCACAGTATATTTTTGACTCTACTGTCAGCTCTGGTCCTGATAGTATAACGTTGAGTTAAAACCGCCTCTGGGAATGAACTTCTCCTGAACCTCCTTCAGATTTTATTCTTGACGTGACTCCGTCTGAGATCAGCATGTCAAAAGTTAAAAGCGATGCGGGGCGACTTTCTGCAGTCTTTACATGAGATGATATTCACATATAAGCGATCCTGCGATACGTTATGACGCCCCAGTGCCGTGTGTGTTTGTAGTTCTTGTGTTAGAGCGCATGCATATTTAACTTTCTGTAAGTTTAATGTCAGTTTCAGCGTAATTCCTCCACTAAAACACTAAAACACACTCGCCCGTGGAGACTAAACACATTAAAGAAGTCGAGATCTGCAGGATCGCCGTGAAGAACGCTGTAACTGTTTGTGATGAAACGCTTTGAACTTTATTACACGCTTTAATGGAGCTGCAGATGCTTCAGCTTCATGTGTGTTTATGTACATACAGGCACGTTTGATAGCTTTTATGTATACTCGCCGATAACAACCAGTTTTACTATGCACTTTATGTATTACAGCCATATTTCCTCGTGTGTTCTTCCTCCTTATTGAAAAGTGTATTTTTCTACTTTGAAATTTTCTTCAAGTCTTTGTGCTAAGCTAGGCTAAACACACTGTAGACCTGCTGGACGCATCCTGATAAAACTAGTGATTGCTAATGATCGGCTAATCGTTACTCTCCCCGATACTCTTTCCGCTGTTTCGTGTCATGATGGCAGACCCGAATCATCTCATCAGGCGATGCACGGTCTGCAGTCACTCATGTCATGCAGTCAGGATCCGGTGGCACGAAACACGCCTCTTGAACAAACTGTGCGATTGAGCGGGCTCGCTTGCCAAGCCATGTTTAGTAAACTGGTGGTTGCTAGCGCCAGCAGCAAGAAGAACCACATTAGCTCGCCGCAAGTCACTTTGTCAGCAAGCTTCCACCACCACCACCACCACCACCACCGTCTATTTTGTGAGGATGCACACATGAATGTCGCTTTCTGGTGTGAACAGAACTGCAGAATGAGTCTGTTAGCTGCTATGACACTCTGCAAACTCGGGAGAACACGGTGTTGAACGGTTGTTTAAGTGATCCCTACATTTTCTGTTCTTGCATCAAGAGCGAGCAACTCTGCGTCTTCTTTACAAAGAATAGCAGCCGATTGCTCTCCCAGGTTTGAAGCCCAACATGAACCAAGACATCAGTGACTAAAAGACGCAGATACGGTTATAAAATCATCAGTCTTTTGGAGTGATTTTCATTGTGAGTTTCAGACCCAGGAGTGCTTTTGATTTCATTTCAAGCGCACCACTTTGCTCTAGTAAGATCCAATTTAGATCATGCCGTGACACAGGTGTAACAGCCTTCATAACGGTCCTTCAGTGGCCGTGTCAGGAAATGACTAGAGCAGAGATGAAATCAAAGTTTCTGTCCGTACGAACAGTTCCACGTGTGTCTTTTGGAGTAATCTAAGGACATTTTTAAGGTTCGAGGACTCTAAAAACTGTCTACTTCTGCTCTGAATGACACCTTTGCAAAGAGAGAATCAGACGACCGGACAAGACAGTGATGGATTTAGTGGAAGGAAAACAAGACAGGGAAGAGAGGGAGGAAAAAAAAGGGGGGGAAAGAGGAGAAAATAGCGACAGAAACATTCATTCCTCGCTAACCACAGAACCAAAGTGTACAGGGTTCAGGGTGTGTGTGTGTGTGTGTGTGTGTGTGTTTGGTCCCTGGGGTGATAATCTCAGTGTGAACTCTCTGAACTTTTTCTGTTTCTATACTGAATACAGTCAAATTGCTGGTGTGTAAGTGTGTGCGTTCGTGGAAATCTATGTGTGAACCCGCTCACCTCTCCGTCTACCCATCTGTCCTTGGTATTCTGCTCGTACACACTGATATCACAACATGGACTCAGACAGATGCAACAGGAGAGAGAGAGAGAGAGAGAGAGAGAGAGAGAGACAGAAAGGAAAGAATAAAAGAGAGAGAGAGAGGTGTAGAAACTCTCGAGCTGCCAGACGAAACAAAGAGAAGTGAAAAAACTGAAACCGACTGCAGCTGAAAGTTCATCCAAAGGCCAACGTTTAATAATAGTTGAGAGAGAATTGGCATTAAAAGATAAATCAGCTCCTCAGCTCTGGTTTTCATTTGTCAGCCTCACAGACTCACACTCGCCGCACTGCATCCATCCAAACGATGTTTCATTTTTCATTTCAAATACAGATTTGACAAACACAAAGACCTGCTCGGAGTTGACGCAGAGTGTGAGAGAGTTCGGTCAAAGTGTTGCTGAGTCATGATTTAAGGCCGTGTCAGGAAGTCTTTTGTCCTTTTGGATTCAAACAGTGCTGCAATTTGAACAAAACTCAACTTTCCTCTCATAAACTGACAGTTTATCTCCTGTTGATCTGCACTGACCTGTGATCAGGTGAATGGTGTCTCTGTCATTCGTACGTCTGTTCTCACACTATGTAACTTTGGGCTCCGGGTCGGGAGAAGTACGTAACGCTTTACGGCACTAAGTCACACACCACCAACTATTTGACTGATTTTGGTGAAACTGGATCATATTTTATGGAGAAAATGTTTTCTGGTTTTCCCTCTGATGTCCTCCGGCTACTCCGCCGCAACTCTCTGTGATTTACAGAGTTTCCTGATGGACAGTGAAGTAAACTGCTGACAGCTGTAGCTGCTGTTAGCTCATGTTTGCTCAGTTTGTTAGCCCGGCTGCCTGGTGAAAACATGAAGAATCCGGCAACCCTGTGAAGGATGGTCGGTCACGGATGACCTGTGCTGTAACGGCTGACAACTAATTAACTCCAACACATCCTTCAGGTTTTTCAAATTAAAAGTCTTCCAGTAGAGGGAATGATTACACCTTGAGTGACTTTTAATGTGAAAGTCAACAGTAAAATAGTTTCATGGTGAATGAATGAAGGAGAGGCTCAAATCAAGTTAGTGTGACTGCACCACCACCACCACCACCACCACCCGAGGAGTCTGCAGTCATATGCGTTTGCAGAAGTGCCGTCTCCGTGACACTCTGACCATATGCAATGTTAGCATGCAGGAGCAGAGTGAGAAGATGAAACGCTGAGCTGTGTGTGTTTCTAACAGACGGTGAAGCCACAGGTATCGCTTTGATCGCTCATGTTACAGGGCAACATATGGCAGAGGTAAGAATCCGAGAGAGGAAGTGAGCATACAGAGAGGAGAGGAGAGGAGAGGAGAGGAGGAGAGAGGAGGAGAGGAGAGGACATACAGTAAATAGATACAAACACAGTGTTTGCAGACAGTGTGTCGGGCTGTCAGACGACACACTGGCGCTGTTGGCGAGAGATGACATCATGGAATGGGATGCTGGGAGCTTGTTCAGTGTTCAGTGTGGAGGAGGAGGAGGAGGAGGAGGAGGAGGACAGTGCTGGAGAGAATCTTCTGTGGGTGTGATGTATATTTCTGAATCTAATCAACTTTGCTGCGTCTGATGTGTCCTCGTGTGTTTTACTCGTGTTCGTGTTCGGATGACTCATTTTAACGTTCGACAGTGGCTCCATCATCAGATCCGTCACATGCACAAACAAAGGAAACCCCCCAATCACTAACCCTCTGTTACACCGAGCCATCTGCGTCGGCTCAACTTTGGCTGCAGGTTCATGCAACAAGGTGGCTGCTGTGGACAGATCAGATCTGAGCCTGGCGGGTTTACTTTGTAGAGCGAGCTTATCGCTCTGCTTCTGTTTCCATGGCGATCATCGTGAAGGAGGAGGATGAAATAATTCTTGTTGTGATAACTTTTCCAGAGTTGTAAAAGTCTTCCAGAGGATCACAAACAGCAGCTCTGCAGAGCTGATTAAATGAACTCCACGTGTGAAGATCACGCTCACGTCATACAGAGACACATGCATGGACAGAAGAAATCATTAACCCCAACTACAACCGTCAATCGTGGACGTTTCTGCAACTCAATGAGAGCATCTGCCATCGCAACTGCTACATGGTCAAGGTTATAGACAAATGTTAATGCAGGACTGTGACGAGACGTGAACTTTGGTCTCCTGCATGAACGTTAGATGAGCTACACGTCCACAGCACGGCATGCCCACGGGCGGCAGCAGCAGCTCAGTCTGCAGGGACTTGGATTTTGGGAACCTGGAGGGTGACCTATTCAAGTCCAGCATGGACCAGAAGTATGGAGGGTGGACTGCTAGCTGGAGAGGTGCCAGTTCACCTCCTCCTAACTAGCTCCACCGTCTCTCCACCTTTGCATGTCTACAGTGCAGAAAAAGACTCTGCACAACTTCTCGTTGAACTCTGTGACAAAGAATCAGTCGTCGTGCAGACACACCTCTGCAGCCAGAAGCTTTTATGTTTCCACCTCACGTCCGTCGTGCATCGTGTGTGTGTGTGTGTGTGTGTGTGTTTGTGTCTGAGTGTGTGCACTTCTTTGCTCCCCAGCTGACTGTAAAAACACCGGCTTCTAATAGGTTATTGACGGGCGCCAGAGGAAGATGATGACATCACCTCCGACCAATAGCGTGAGCTGAGACCGACAGACGAGAGGAAGGACGGATGGGGAGGATGGAGGGATGGAGGAGGAGGAAAAAGGATGGAGAGATGGAGCGGAGGAGCTCTTTTAATTTGTGTTTTGCTGAACTCAGCGGCTCCTGTCACCGAGGTAGGGAGGGGAGGAAAAGGGACAGTGATGAATGAGTGAATAAAAAAAAGGGGGAGAGAAAGAGAGATAGAGGATGAGGAGGGAAGGGAGAGAGGGGGGAGGTGGAGGAGTACATGATGGAGGAGCAGTGAAATAAAAGATTATTTAATGGTTCCACAGCTGCAGATTGGTTGATCGGTTGTTAGCCGGGAGCAGTTAACGGATTGGATGGGAGGAAAGTATGTCTCCATTTATCTGAGGAGAGGGCGAGGAGAGAGGAGAGGAGGAGGAGGAGAGGAGGAGGAGATAGAGAGAGGAGAGAGAGAGGAGTGAAGGAGGAGAGGAGAAGAGAGAAGGAGGACAGAGAGAGAGGGGAGAGGAGAGGAGGAGGAGAGAAGGAGGAGAGAGGAAAGAGGAGAGAGGAAAGAGGAAAGAAGGAGGAGAGAGGAAAGAGGAGAGAAGGAGGAGAGAGGAAAGAGGAGAGGAGGAGGAGAGAAGGAGGAGAGAAGAAAGAAGAGAGAAGGAGGAGAGAGGAAAGAGGAGAGAAGGAGGAGAGAGGAAAGAGGAGAGAAGGAGGAGAGAGGAAAGAGGAGAGGAGGAGGAGAGAAGGATCATCGTGTCTGTTAAAGTTTGAGAATTATTACATGCACCTAAATGATTATTGATTGTTTATGTGTGTGTGAGCTGCAGTGTGTCTCTACATGCATGTGTACATATGCATGCATATATGTATGTGTGTGTGTGTGTGTGTGTGCAGTTTGTATTGAGGACAAAGTATATTCTGCTACAGTCAGAGCCAACATGAGTCATCGTTTCCAAAACAGAGACTGCCCACTCTGTGCCTGACAAGTTGGCACAGTGTGTGTGTGTGTGTGTGTGTGTGTATGTATGTCTGTGTGTGTTGTTAGTACATCCGTGTAATCATCACACAAATCCTAACTGGGTCAAAGTGAACACACAGACACACAAGACGCTCACACACACACACACACACACACAGCAGTAATGAAAAATGCCCATATGCCCATTTATTCATAAACACAAACACACAAACACACACACAGCGTTTGTGCTTCCATACTTGTGAGGACACTCGTTGACATGATGTATGAGCCTAAAACCTAAAACCTCAAACTAAACTTAATCCAGTCTTGACCCTCAAACAGCCGTTTGAAGGAGCGACGAGCAGACCAAACACGTCCAACCTTCGTCCCCTCTGTCCAAAACACTAAACTCACTTTCCAAAATTTACCATCCAAAATAAACAAACTCTGTAAAAATGTCCAAAAATACGTCCTGACTTTTCAAAATGTCCTAATTTTCCCAAGAGGCTCACATTTTTCAAAATGTTCCAAAGTATGTCTTTCTACAAACGTCCTCGTGTGTCTTAAACGCCCCAACACGTCTTCGATTTAAAAAAACCTCCCCACTTTGCTAAAATGTCTCCACTTTGTACAAATGATCCCAAACGTCCACTTTACTTTCCACAAGTGTTAAAAAATGTCCTCACAATCTAAAATGCCTCCACTTTCTGCAAAGTGTCCAAGAATGTCAAGCTTGTCAAATAAAATGTCTTTACTTTAATATAAATGTCCTCAGTGTTCAAAGAGAAAGTCTTCACTTATGCAGAATGTCTTTACTTTTGAAATAAATGTCTTCTTTACTTTGTAAAGCGCTTCAAGTGTCAAGTTTGCACTTTGTGAAGAATGTCTCCTACAAACCAAAATGTCTTCACCTTCAACAAAGGTTTCCAAAAAGTCCAAGAATTAAAAAAAGTCTTGACGTTCCTGAAAGTCCACCAAAGATTTGACTTTCTAGAAGCGTCCCCACGTTTCCGTAACGTAAGAAAAAGACGTCTTCGATTTCAAACAAACTACAAATGTCCTCAGTGTTCAGAAAATGTCTTCAGTGTTGCAGAATGTCTTCACTTCCTAAATAAATGTCTCTTTATGTTCCACAAGTTTCAAAAGTTCAGTTTTTTAAAACATCCAGACTTTGTGAAAAAACTTCCTCACAGTCCAAAATGTCTTCACCTTCAACAAATGTTTCCAAAATGTCCCAGATTTAAAAAAAATGTCTTGACTTTCCAAAATGTTTTCACCTTTTAAAAATGTCCTCAACATCCAAAAAATGTCTTCACTTTTCTGAACGTCTTTCAAAACGTCCTCGCCATCCAAAATGTTTTCACTTTCCACAAATGTCGTCACCACAAAGGTCTCAAAACTCGATCTGGTCCTCACAAATATAGAAGCACAGTCACACACACACACACACACACACACACACTCTCTCAGAGTTACTGGGCCAACACACTGAACGATGTGTGGGCACAGCAGAACCAACCGGCTAAAAAAGGCTAGATATCACCATGGCAACGTTCGGGCCGTGTACCAATCGGAGGTCAACTAGATGAGGTAATGTTCTAGAAAGCTTTCTGAGCCCGTGTGACTGTCACACACACACACACACACATCTACACACACACACAGACAAAAGACTGTACGTATGCATCAAAACAACACACACACACACGCGGATCAATTAGAAGCTTTGGAATGAACTGAGAGCGTTCAATGCAACAACTCCCCGTTACGTAATGTTATTCCATAACTCATGCAGCAAACACAACAAAGAGGCAGAGCACTGCAGCAGCAGCCTGATGATACTCGTCCTGCAGAGTGACTGATGTTACATCACGCTCTAATCATGAGCCACGAAACACGACAAAGCCGTTCTGCTACAAGTCATTAAAGACGCCGTCTCACTTCAGTCTGCACGTTAACAAAAGATTCAATTCTTAGTGCATGAACATGATTTCTGTCAGTTATTGTAACAAAGATGCTGAGAGGATCTGGACCTGATGCTGATCTTCTCCTGAACTTTGACCTCTGGTGTCTCTTCAGCTGCAGCAATGAAGAAAATCATTAAGATCTTCCTCAAAATCATCAAATTTAGACGTTTTCTTCTAAGTAATCCACTGCATACATCATTTTTCATGCTGCAAATCATGTACACACACACAGTTCAACTGTTTTGCCACAAACACTACTTTTATTCACTCCATAAAGGTGACATGTTTATGACTGAGGTCAGAGTTAAAGGTGTTGTTGTACTGAATTTATCTACAGGCGCGGACCAAAATGTCTCTGGATGCAATCTGCAACCAATCTGAGCAACTAAACATGTGACAAAAGAAGCCTAGTTATTAGATTAAACCTAAATCCTGTCGGAGGTTAGAGAAAATATGCCGTCCAGTTTGTTTAGTACTGATGCGATAGCAACAGCTGATGATCAGCAGCAGAGGACTTCATTGCTCTCCTCTGCACACTCATCGTAACACGTAACATTTATCAGATAAATGGTTCTGATTGGCCCGAACAGATCGTCTACCAAAGAAGATAAAATATGAGCTTCCCAGGCAGAAGATAATGAAGTCAACACCAACACTAACTTTGACCTCAATGCTAAAAACCCTGAACATCACAAGGCGTCACAACAGTAGATTTTATGTCAGAACAGTTGTACTGGACTGCTTTCGATTCTCCAGGTGTTGGCTACCTGATAAACTGGACACTTAGTACAGCGACTAAAACAAGACAGAGAAGCAGTGCACTTCACGAAGCACCTGCAAAGGGGTGAAATGCACAACAAACTGTGCTGCCGGGCAAACTGCATCTTGATTCTCTGATGCTATTCACACATATTTAATTGGGCAATATGCTAACGAGCCTCATTACAAAATGAAGCTCAGTTCACAAACACCAGCACTAACAGCCACATGCCACACGCAGTGATTGTAGCCAGGCGAAGCTATAGCACATCACGGTACGTCATATCCGCACAGATGGCGCAGAGCCCGACATTCACCGTGAGGGATTCAAACAACATGAGACAGCTGAGAGAGACGAAGACGATGACACATTGTTCCAGTCCAGCAGAGAGCAGAGGACGAGAGGAAAGAGTGATTCAGAGTGAATCAAAGATCATTAGAAGAGTTATAATTATAATTAAGAGTTATTCAAATGTAGCTTAATCACGTCCTGTCATTGGCTGCACCTTAAGAACTGCAGAAAATGGAAAAATGGACGTTTAGTGGACAAATCAGCTGCAAAACTCTGTCTGTGCACACACATAAACGTAATATCTTTCGGGTATAGAACCTTAAGACTTTAACATCTGTGAACAAACAGGCAAAAACAAACTAAACGATTTAAACTGCGTGAAAACTCATTCATAAAAACACACAGAGTACATATCAAATGAAGTGTTCTCGGGGTTGGGGGTCATTAAGCGGCTGGCTGGCTCTCCTTTTGTTGTTCCCATGAACTATTATGAAAAATATACATTATTGATTGAATTATACATTATTAAATTGAGATAATTGATTTAAATGAATATCAGATAGAAGCAAATGATGCATTTAAGACTCGCAGTGGGGGGGTGGCGCGGCTCCCCTTTGGGTGCATCCATGAACGACTGAGCCACAAGCCAGAAAAGATCAATCACTGCTGCACGATTAAAGGGTTAATTTATTTATTTATTCATGTCGAAGCAAACGTTTGGTTTGATGGCACAGAAACGAAGATAAAAAGAGACATTTTTATGTATTATTTACTTTCATGTCATCGACCTGCTCGACTCAAACAGAGAGCTCAGACAAAGAAAGATTTTTCTGCACGTAACAACAAAGACAAAGAGACAAAGTGTCCTTCTTTTCCTTCCCGCTGTTCTTCTTCAGGTTTCCTCACGCGGTCATCACGCCGTCCCTCTCCGCCCTCTGACATTTTCAAACCAAACTTTTCCTTTGCGTCCGATCACATAATTCACGGCCACGCGTCAGCGCGAATCTGCAGACAAGCCTCCGGTTTTCATATATATTCCATAGGATCTGTCCGTGTCCATCAGACCACTCGCTGTGCATGAAGCCGGCGTGACTGCAGGATGTCAGCGGCTGCTTTTTTTCCACCATAACGTGCGTAGCTTTCCTCTCATGCAGCCCTCTTTCTGTCTCAGCGTATATGTGGGTGTGCGTGTCAAGCCTGCATGCTAAATTCCTCTGAGTGCCGACATGTCAGCTCCTTTCAGTCAATTACTTTGAGTGTGTGTGTGTGTGTGTGCGCATGTCTTTGGCCCCATGCTGACCTTCCCACCACTGCCCAAGGAGGCCAGGTGTGTGTGAGTGTGTGTGAGTGTGTGTGACTTCTTCTACACTTCATCTATTCTCTCCGCTCGATGTATCAGGTTTGACAGAGTTGTTGACTTTCTCCATCACAACAAGTCATTTATTTGTCTCGTTGGGTCTTATGATTGAAAATAATCTCATTTAAAGGGAATTCCCTGTTTCAGTCTGATTTGCAGACTTTCAAACGTTACTGGAAAGTTCAACTTTATGAGTTTAAAGCTGCATCAGGATGTGAAAGTTCATTAAAGAGCAGTATAGACAGAAGACTACGCTCTGCACTGGGCTGGGTGAAGATACTGGTGTCATATGAAACTAGAAGATCGAAGGCGGCATCCATCAGTGTCATGCTAGCTTATCGAGAAGGGGGATAAACAATGAACCAAAGTCAGGCTAAATTTTAGTAACACAATAAGTAGGTCCGACCGAGCAATCTGATTGGTCAAAGTAATGTTTATTTTGAGAACAGATTGCCCCAAAACACGAAAATCTTTTGATCATATATTTTATTTAATTTTGTAATTGTTGTATAATCATAATATCTCATGAGAGGGTGTGCTCTAACGTCTTTATTGGCACTGACACCCTCTCGTGTGATATCACTTTGACCCACAAGTCTCTTTACAGACAAACAGTTTTTGCACGCAGTATAAATGTGTTACAGTTGTCGTGCATTTGAATATTTTTGTATAAAATGACATATCGTGACCTCACAATGATCCCTCATGACATACACCCACAAACTGAGGCTGAGGTCGTTCAGAGGACGGATGGCCTTCTACATAAACCGACAATAAGAAGGTTTCTGAGTGATTCACACAAGAGAAGTGTTTCAACGACTTTCAAAAGCAGAAAAATGAAATTCTTACACAAAGCTCCAAATGTCAAAAAAAGTTTTTACAGTATGAATTTTTCTATGATGTTCCTCAAGGTCTTATTTTGTGGTTAAGACGGAATATTCTGACATTTTTTAATCAAATTTTCAGTGCTGAAAAAAAAAAACTGCTGCAACAAACTTATTACAGACAAATTACAGCTTCAGGATGACCATCACAAACTTTTATCATATTGTTCTCACTCTGAACTTTCAATATTTGAAAAGTCTAAAGAAAACAGTTTATTACAGTTCGTTACAGAGCTGTGTCTCAAATTACTCTTCGTGTTCTCAGTCCTAACAAAGTAAAACATTTCTTGACACTCTCTTGTTTCTACCTGACAGTCATCTTTAATTATCATAACCTCATAAACTCATAATCAGTTATTTGGAAACATGAACACAACGCCGCAGTGCAGTGCTGCACGACTTGCAGTCAGTTACCGGGATTTGATTTTCCCGCCTCGCCATCAAAACTGTCCAATTAATGAGTGACTGTAATGACTGTGTGGTCATGTGACACAAACAGACCAGACCTAAAATCACGACGATCCTCGCCCCCTGAACAGAACAGAAACTTTAAGACCTTTGCAGCAACAAAGGCTCAACATCATTCTTCAATGTCGCCGTGGCGACAATAAGCACGGGAGTGAATCAGACTAATGATTCCATCTGATGTGCAGGTGAGTCAGCATCTTCATGTCATGTACGTGTCACACCTTACAGGTAAGAACAAATGTCTGCACTCAGCCTTTTTTCCCTCATCACAAGCATCACGCTGTGTGTTATTAATAAATAAGTGTTCCCTCCCTCGCTCCCTCGCTCCCTTCCTCCCTCCCTTCCTCCTTTCTCTCCTCCTCAGAGTCGAGTTCGATTTTGTGAGTTCTTCCGCCTCGCTCCCAAAAAATAAAGTACAGAGTCAGAGCACTCCCTGGTGGTGCCAAACCTGAACTTCAACAACTCAAACTTGGCCAACTTTTTTTTTTTGTCTTGAGTGACTCCGTCTGCACTCAGCAGCCTGAGGCGATCCGGCCCGGCCTTGGCGGGAGGTCGGGTTGGTTTAAACACAGAGAGGAGAGAGGAGAGAGGAGAGAGGGAGCTCTGGTTGTCGGTGATGAGCCACTTGTTGCTTCTATCTCACAGAAGTTCTGAATATGAAGATGACTTCGAGCTCTGATTTTCTTACTTTGAGTTGCCCTTTTCAGACACTGAATCTGTTGAATTGATGCTTTTTCAAAAGACATTCTTCTATGAAAGGAAAGTAAGAAAAAAAGTTTTTTATTCTTTTGGTCTGAGCTGCAAAAAGGAAGAAAGAATGAGTGAAAAGATGTTTTTATGAACTAACCTGAGAAGAATTTCTACAACCAACTGCAAAAGATTTTTTATTAAAGAAGTAACCTTGACCTGCTTCCATTAACGTGGCAGCATGCGGCTGAGATTTCTTGAAAGTGTTTTGGAAATGTTGCTCGGTTCGACCTGATAAGAGCTGATAATAAGCTACCGTGACCTTTCTGTAAATGCTCCTCTGGTGTTTTTCCAACATGCAGAACTGAAAGAGGCTTTTATCCCTTTTGTCGCGGCTTCTCCCTTCATGTTACCTTGACCTGTCCTACTTTACGGATTAATTTGTGCAAGTTCTGCACACCTGTTCTGAGCGTATGTTGTGTACGGGATGACAGTGATGCTCAGAATGAGATACTGAACCGAAACCAACAACCAACAGTGCAAAAAGCAGGAAATATTCAGTGCAACGTGACTTAAAGTGTCGATTCGTGGACTAATGTCGTACCTGAGTCCAGAGCCTGACGCAGCTCTGCAGGTCCGCCGGAGGCTGGAGGAGCTCGATACAGAGACTCGCTGTTCAAACCTGCAGAAAAGGTAGAAGAAGAAGAGGAAGAGAGGAAGTCAGCAGAGAAAACTGCTGCATGTCAGCCTGAAAACATGTTTTTCCTTCAGGCTATGACAGACATATATATATATATATATATATATATATATATATATATATATATATATAAATATATATATAAATATATGCTCTACAAATGATGTAAAGTCTGCTATTACAGCTCCGGGTTACTGATGTTGAGTTAAATCACATTTTTCACTGCTGAATAATAAAACGCATCACCTGCTGCCCTCAGAAGACACAAACACACATTTATTTATGATTTCTGAGGCGACAGGAAGCTGAGATTCTTCTTCTGTCTCAATAAGATACTTTAGAAATGAAATACTGCTGAAGAAATCTCACGTTTGTGCATCACACACAGAGCTGTAGTCTGGATACTGTTAGCCTAGCTTAGCATACTCGGGTGATAGTTGGCTGTATCAAGGATGGACGGGACGCCTGGTTGAGGACTTTGTGCAGGTCCAACCATCTGCAGCTGAACACCTCCAAGACCAAGGAGACGGTGGTGGACTTCAGAAGGAAGAAACCACATCTCCAACCTGTGTCCATTGAGGGGGTCAATGTGGAGGTGGTCAGGACCTACAAATATCTGAGGCTGCTGCTGGACGACAGGTTGGACTGGACAGGAAACTGTCCACAGGAAAGGACAGAGCAATCTGTACTTCCTGAGAAGGCTGAGGTCCTTCAACATCTGCAACAAACTGCTGCAGATGTTTGACCAGTCTGCGGTGACCAGCGTCCTGGTGAGGAGGGCTGGCTCAGTGGTGGGCACAGAGAGGACACAGGTTTCTGGTCGCCATATTGGCAGTCCTGCCTCCGCCGGCTAATCGTACAATGGGTGGAGCTGAGGCGAGTGTATCGAGGCCGAGACCAGACCAAGACCAAGTCAGGGCAAGACTAAGTCAAGACAGTTTGACATTGGCTATAGCTGGAGGAGTGGCACAGAAGTACTGGATGGATGGACACACGTTCAAATCATTGGCAGCTGTTTTCCCATGCGTCCAGTCTTTATGCTAAACTATGCTATGCTAAGCTATGCTATGCTAAGCTATGCTAATCACATCCTGACAGTAGATTTAGGTCCCGTGACCTCTGACCTGACGACACAAGAACAGGTACAGGTACAAACGAGCGTCCTCGTTACAGACATCACATGTTCGCTTCATGCTAAAGTCAGTGGATGTTTAAGGTTGCTCCTTTAACGAGGACGCTCGCTGCACATCTGTGTTTACGTTTGTTTGTTTCCTCTCACCGTGTTTCTCGATGGCCTCGACGAGTCGCCAAACGACCACGGGAGCCGCTTCGGGCAGAAGCTCCGCCTCCACACCTGACAGGGCGAGAGAGAGAGAGAGAGAGAGAGAGAGAGAGGGAGAGAGAGAGCTCGTTATTTTTATTATTTCACATAAAAACGAGTGTTTATTTATTCATGACGTCCAATAAACAACATCATTAACCTTTAATGCAGCTGCCTTCTGCATAAACAACTTTTTAACAACATATTCAGGAGAGAAAGTTCTACATCGTCGGGCTGAGAGATCATGTCAGACATAAATTAGAATAATTATCAGACAACATCAACAATGGTTAGTGCCATATAAAGTCACGTCATGAAAAAATGTGCAGTTAAAGGCGCTTAAGCTTAAGTCTTGAAGAATATCTCAAATCCTTTTCTCAGTTATTAAACCAGAACGAACATTTCTGCAGACAGATGAACTGGAGTTTGTAACTGTGCGAAGACGTCAGAGATATTTTTGCATATGAAGGTGGAAACATGAGCGATATATCATCATCGTCAAAGAGCATCCATACAGCATACAGGCGAAGAGACCACCAAAAACAGGTAGCAGGCTCGAGCCCACACAAAGGTAACTACATTTTTACAGACATAAGTTCATGATTTAAAGGTAACCATTAACCAGCTGATTGTTTAGTGATGAATATAAAATAAAAAAGTGAGAGCATCGACAGACCTGTCACAGTTTCAGAGCACTCAGAACTAACCTGTTAACTTACAGACGATCAGTAACATTCAGGGAGTGTTGCTGCTAATTGTTTATTTTACCTGAAGTGTTATAACGAGGCCACACCTTCCATAAGCACACCTGTCTCCCCACACCTCGCTCTCTTTTATTCAAATACAAGAATCACGAATCTCGTACAGCGATGAAGAGTCTCAGCTCCATCCCGGTTCCCTCCCATCCTCTCGCCTCCACCCGACACTGGTACATCTCCAAACTACTCCATCCATCTACATCCCTGATTTCTCCTCTCATCCCTTCATCCCTCCTGCAGTCTAAATCTATCTGTCTGTACTGGTGTGATTAAAAATTATATACAGTAAAGAGAAATTAAATAATAATATTTATTTATGAAATACTTCAATTATAAAATTACAAAAGATGCCAGCATCATCAGTACGAGTAACAGTACCATTAAACGAAGTGTGTGATTGTGTGTGTGTGCCCTCCAGGGAGTGTGTCTTACTGCCTGAATAACCAGAACACACACACACACACACACACACACACACACACACACACACACACACACACAGCAGGGTAAAGACCTAAATGTCAGCACTGAGTTCACGCTGAGGTCAAAACTTCACATGCCACAGGGTGATGGCATGACACATGTTCACACACACACGCACGCACGCGCACACACACACACACACACACACACACACACACACACACACTCATCTACATTCTCTGTCGTTCCTCATCCTCTGAACATTTTTCCTGAGATCGACTTAAATGCGTTCAGTTCAGCATTTTTCTTTCACACAGTCGAGTCGATTGATTTTAACTGAACCAAATTGATAATGTCGAGTCCGTAATTTCCTTTGGGGGTTTAAGAAAATGAAGTCTTATGGAAAAACAATAAAACATGTGAGACGTCGGTCAACGACAGAAACAAAAGAAACCGAGGTCGGCCTAAAGATGAAAGATTTTCAGAGAAATCAGCTTTGAAACAGATTCGTCATGTTTGGACACACGAGAAAGTTCATTAATAATAAAGCAGCAATGAAATGAAAAGTATCTGTATCATAATCAGATATCTGCAGACAAAGTGCACGTGCTGCCTGACAGCAGCTAATCAGCCGGAGTGGAAGTGAAAAGGTTAAGCAACATGTGGGTTTTGATTACGGCTGCAGCAGCTGTCATAACATCCACTATTGGGAATCAATTAGACAGAGGAGACGGAGAGTTTCCCCAATTAAGGATCTCTATGTAATTTGCTCATGCTGGATGTATTGTGATGGCGGAGGACAAGAGGAGGTGGAGGCGAGGTGATGAAGGCATGAGCAGATGCAGATCCTCGGTCACATGGCTGCCAGTGAACTGTTTCCAGCTGTTGGCGAGTGAATGAATTTTGGTGAAACTGGACAGTAAAGTGCTGCCAAGTGTAGCTGCTGTTAGCTCAGTTTGTTAGCCAGGCTGCCCGGCCTAAGAGCTCAGAGCACTGGGGGAGTGTTAGAGTGTCGTGCCAGAACAGGAGCTGGGCAAGTGGACAACATAACTGGGGCTCAGCAGCCTTTATGGACATAATGGCAGAGGAGAAGAGAACGAAGAGGACGTTGACGGAGGAAGCTAAGAAGAGAAAAGGAGAGAGTGAGCGAGCAAGAAGCCGCCGGACAAGAGTAAATCAAATTGTTATTTAAATGTTGCTTCAACCGTAAGCTTTATTTTGAAAGTCTAACCAGCCGTGCACATCCAGACACGGCGTCACACTCTGAAGCGTAGAGCCGCTAATGAAGCTGCGGTATTTGACGAGATGGGAGTGGGATCACGTCGTATACTCGTGACGAGACGAGGAAAAGCAGAAAATCGACACACTGGAGAGAATTAATTTTCTTTGGCTAATTAATCAGCTAATTGTTTCCACTCGAGATGGAAGGACCTTCACGTGTGACGTCTCTCTGAGCCTGGAACAGGAAGTGAGGTGAAAGAATGGAATAATACGCCTCACGTGAACTTTAAATTAGATATTTTGTTATGAAACTCCTCTAACCTTGTTCCGTTTACGTGATCATCATCACACATCATAACGTCGATCATGTCGCCCTCCACTTCATATCACGGCTCATTCAGCATCTCTACTGTTCATGTTTGTTTCCTTTGTTCCATCTCTTCTTTCTTCTTCCATCAACAACTCGTCCTCATCCCTCTTTCTTTCTTTCTTTCTTTCTTTCTTTCCGTATCCGTCATCTTCATCCCCCTCTCTCCCCCTCCTTCTGTTCACTTGCTCCTTCTCACTTCCCGGCTCAGCGACTCGCTCACTCACTCTTTTGTTGTGCTGTTGATGCTCGTGTCACATCACAAACACACACACACACACACACACACACACACACACACAGCCAAGTGACAGTCACGGCGAGTTAAATGACACGCGTCCTCTGATGCTCTCACACACACACACACACACACCATCCAATAATCATATTATTTTAACAAAGACACACACATATCTGCTGCTGTGTTTACAGGTGTACAGACCTGTATCTGCACTGATTGTTCTGATTGTGTGTGTGTGTGTGTGTGTGTGTGTGTGTGTGTGTGTGTGAGCGCGTAACGAGAAGCAGCAGAGGAATTTCCGGAGACATAGGTCGTTAAATGTACAGTGCTTCCATTAACGTCACTGTCACAACGTATCACAGAGGCAATATCTCACCCAGAGGAGAGAGGAGAGGAAAGGAGAGGAGAGAGGAGAGGAGAGGAGAGGATAGAGGAGAGGAGAGAGGAGAGGAGAGGAGAGAGTAGAGGAGAGGGGAGGAGAGGATAGAGGAGAGGAGAGAGGAGAGGGGAGGAGAGGATAGAGGAGAGGAGAGAGGAGAGGAGAGAGTAGAGGAGAGGGGAGGAGAGGAGAGGAGAGAGGAGAGGGGAGGAGAGGATAGAGGAGAGGAGAGAGGAGAGGAGAGGAGAGAGTAGAGGAGAGGGGAGGAGAGGAGAGGAGAGAGGAGAGGAGAGGATAGAGGAGAGGAGAGAGGAGAGAGGAGAGGAGAGGAGAGGAGGACAATAGAAAAGAAGACAGACGACAGAAGAGAGGACAAACAGAGGAGGACAAAGGAGAATGATGATTAGATATGAAGACAAAAGAGACGAGAAGAGGACAAAAGGGAGGATGAAAAAAGACAGAAGAGGACAAAACTGACGAGAGGAGAAGAAAAGAAAGGAGGACAAAAGTGAGACGAGAACAAAGAGAGAAGAGAAAAAGAGTGATGAAAAGAAAAAAGACAAATGAGGAGAGATGGAGGGATAAGAACAAAAGACAGATGAAGAGAAAGAGAGGACGAAGAAGAAGCAGCAGAGAAGACAAAAAAACGTAAAGGGGAAGACAAAAGGATGGAAGAGGAGAGGAGAAGAGGACAAAGGAAAGGAGGGAAGAGGACAAACAGAGAAAAGGGAGGACAAAGAGATGAAGAGGACATAAACAAAAAAGGAGAGGAGAGACAGAAAAGATGAGGAGACAAGAAGACAAACAGAGCTGGACAAAAGAAGACAAGAAGAAAGAAGACAAAAGAGAGAGAAGAGGACAGAAAACAGAAGAGAAAAAAGTGGACAAAGAAGAAGAGAAGAGCACAAGCACAAATGGAACAAAGGAAAGGAAGGAAGGAAGGAAGGAAGGAAGGAAGAGGACAAACAGAAGAGAGGGAAGATGAAAGAGAAGACCACAGGACAGACAAAAGAAAGGAGGACAAAGAGATGAAGAGAAAAGAAGACAAACAGAGCTGGACAGAGAGAAGAAAAGCAAAGAGGACAAGAGGACAAGAGAAGGAGACAAGAGAAGGCGACAAGAGAGGACAGAAGAAAAGAAAGAGAAGAAGAAGAAGAAGAAGAAGAAGAAGAGCTGCAGACGTGGAACAATGACGCCGAGCAGTCGTTCAGCTCTGCAGCAGATCAGCAGCTCCTATAGAGGACGTATGGAGCCGCACACAAAGACACACACACACACACACACACACACACACATTCACTGTGCAAGCAGATAAACAGGCTGACACACACTCATAAACATACAGTAAATAATACTGAGAGGCAAAGAGCGGGAAACGCACAATGTGTGTGTGTGTGTGCATGTGTGTGTGCATGTGTGTGTGTGTGTGTGTGTTTGTGTGTGCATGTGTGTGTGTGCGATCACACACCCCTCGGTCACTGAGGTGTTCTGTCAGTAAAACATGCTCCATTGCTCTATACTGCAAAGACCATATACTGGTATACACACACACACACACACACACACAGTTCTCTCCTCGCTGTCCTTCCAGCTGCATGAACACACACACACACACACACACACACACACGCACGCACACACACACACACACTCACACCTGTGTTTCCCCTACAGACAGCTGTGGTCTCCGATCAGCAATGTTTGAAAATGATTTATTGATCATTGTTGGCATTATGAAGTAGACCCTGAACCGCTGTTCTTTTCAATCTAAACTGATAACACACACACACACACACACACACATAATCCTGAACATCAAGATATGAGAGTGTAGTTATAGATTGAGATGCTCGTGTATATAAATATAAATATATATATATATAGTGCGTCTCCGGGCTGCAGATAAAGTCGTGTGCTTGGATATTCTCTTGATGTTTAATGCATCACTCAGGTCAAATGTTTAAGCTCTGCATGTGAAAGGGGAAATTAATTTATTTCTGATGTTCACAGGAGATTGTGAGTGAGTTTGATCTGTATCTGGAGTCTCTCTGCACAGATTCAAAGTCTCTGATCTTCCCTCCGCTCGCTCTCCGTCTGCAGCAGGCGGGCGGGCGGCGTTCAGTCCTGCAGTAACATGCAGTGACACCAGGGGGCAGCTGACTCCAGTCCTCACTGGACACAGAGTGTGCAGAGACCTCTGACATGCTGCAGAGGGATGAGAGAGGTTCAGCTCAGGGAGACAAAGAAACTTTTACCACAAACTGTTCATTAAAAATGAAACCAGGACCAGGTGATACAGTTTGACCTGGAATGATGTTCATGTGCATGAAAACTGCTGCTGTGGTGACATACGGAGGACACAGACCTGACTCTTTAGATCTTTACAGATGGCGTGCTGACGTTTGATTCATAAAAGACGCTGAAGGTAAAAAATCTTGCTTGCACAGATTCTAAAAATCACATTTGTGACGTAGAAAACGGTGATCTATACGTCTGAAATTAATTTAAAGGCTAATGCGCACCACACGCTGGGACGTGTTCGCATCCGTGTACGCGAAACAGGTTTGGTCTCTACAGTTATGAAAAATTATTACATGGACGCTTTGATTGACAGGTGGGTGTCCTCACAGCTCCACCTCTGACCACTTTTGGATTAGCTTCATGACAGCTCTCGTGGATGACGTCACGGAGACTACGTCCAGGTTTTAGACAGTCTGTGGGGACGTCACGGAGACTACGTCCAGGTTTTATGGATGCAAGTCATAAAATAATGGGATAAATGGACATCGGGAGCTCTACACGTCGCGTTCATGGACAGTACGTAAGTATCTAGTATAGGAGCTGCAGACTTCTTCGCCCTCCTCCATCTCCCTGCTTCTGCCTGTCCCTGGTATCTTGACCAAACGCCCTCTGTAAGTCTCTCGTGGCCGCAAAGTCAAACCCAAACACGAGTTCATCGACTCCCCGGTGAGACGTCCACCTCCCCTCTGCTTCTGCACTCAGCTTGTATCGTGATTTGCTGAAGGAGTTCCAGCTCTCGGTGGATTTGATTTGTTTTGTTGTGCCGCACTCTTAAAAAATGAACTGCAGGTCTGGATGTGAGACAGACAGACAGATAGAGAGAGACAGAGAAATGAGGTGGAGGGCTGAGGTGACCTGCAGGCTGCTGCTGGAGCGTGACGGCCGGATCCTGTTACCAATGTGAAGGCTTGAAATGACAATCTGCTCTCCACCACTGCTCATATAATAAACGCTTTTTCCTCCTCCTCCTCTTCCTCCTCCTCCTCTTCCTCCTCCTCCTCTTCCTCTGGTTGCCAGTCGCTCTGGTTTCTCCATCCCTTCCTCTTCTGCCTCTTTGTTTCTTTGTTCTGCTCAGCAGCTCTCCAGCCTTACTTCATATTGGAGCATCATCCGACAACTTCAAGCTGCAAACATCAGCTCAAGACCTGCACAGACTGATCAGGCTCAAACAGGTGTTCAGACCGGATGAGTCTACCTGAGACAGATCATAACCTGCATAATATTTTTAAATGCTTCTCACAGCAAATATTGATTTATGTGATTAATTTCGATGAATTCATCAAAGAATGGAATTAATTAGATTAATTTTGATCTGCTTGACAACCTTAATTATAATGCATAGATACTGCTGCCACCTTTACATCCCTGTTGGTGCAAACAGGCTGATGTTTCTCCCTCGTGTGTGTTGAATCTTAAGCAGACCCTCTGCAGCGGCGCTATTAGCGGCTAAGCCTCTGTTAGCCCACTGAAACCTTGATCCTCCATCTCCTCCTGACCAATCTCCCATGACAGCTTCCCGCTCTGCTCCCCAGGGGGGAACCCGACAGACAACCAGGGCCACGAGGCCAGCACACACACACACACATACAGGCTTACTGTATGTGCACACTCTGACACAGATACACACACACACGCATACATTAGCATACATGCATGCACTCATATGTAGGCATGCAAACATGGACGCTGCCTTTGTCTGGAGAGACTCTGATTTACATTCATGGAACACACGAGCTAAACGCTGTAGATGATGTCTCTCACACAAACAAATGCAAGTCATTCGTCTTGCTTTGTGATCACATACTGCTGCGTGCTCCATATATACATCCTAAATGCACATTACATCTGTCTTCAGGGCTTACGGAGCTATTTCTAAATGTAACACGAGGTTCCCTTTGTGCTAAAAATATGTTGATGCGTGTATTTATTTCAGTTACTGACTTTGTTCAGCAAACACAAACAGCAGATATCTGTCTACGTTATACGGTAACGACGTCAGACAGGCAGTTACTCATGCTGCACGACAGAAAGAAGAACCTCATGAACAAAATACAAAATGAGAATGAAGTAATGTTTCAGCTACACAGATAAAAAATGACTAGAACCTCATGCATTCAATTCATCACATAGTTTAGTTCATACACTTCTAGTAACTGTCGGTGCAGCCATTGCTTTCCATTCATTTTACTACACTATAAAAAATTGAACCAACCTAAAAACTGAACCAAAGTGTTTATGTCGACAACTTTGCTAACAGCCAAACATCAACAAGGTCACCAACAGCAGACATAGCAGCCAGCTAATATTACTGACTAGTCCAACAGCAGTCAGCCCAGCTCGGCGTCTGTCTTTCAGCCTTTTATTTCACCAAGCTCTCACCAACCACTAAAAGTCAGTCCCAGATTTACTCTTGTCCGGCGGCTTCTTGCTCGCTCACTCTCTCCTTTTCTCTTCTTAGCTTCCTCCGTCAGCGTCCTCTTCACTCTCTTCTCCTCTGCCATTCTGTCCATAGAGGCTGCTGAGCATGACAATGCTGACTCCGGCCACTAGCATTATCCCCTCTCTTCCTTCTAATCCTGGTCTAAAGCTCCAGTGCAAATACTCCTCTCGAGCTCACAGTCCGGGAAGCCCAGCTAACAAACTGCGCTAACATGAGCTAAGAGCAGCTAACAAACTGAGCTAACATGAGCTAACAGCAGCTAACAAACTGAGCTAACATTAGCAAACAGCAGCTAACAAACTGAGCTAACATTAGTGAACAGCAGCTGACAAACTGAGCTAACACGGAGCAGCCGGAGGACATCAGAGGTCCAATTCGGTGTTGAACGAGCCGTTTTGTTCATGTTGGAGGATTTGTTACGTCTGCACAACTTCCTTTGAACTTTTAAGCGATCTGCACCTCTGAACACATCTCAGTCCACCTCTGTGACGTTACAGCACGACGCCAGAGGCGAAACGTCCAGTCAGCCCGATGTGATTTAAATCACTGCAGTCCATTTTCTAAATCATAATGTATGTTTGTAGATTCAGATTTTCTTTCCCAGCAGCCTCTGGGGTGCAGATCACTTCAGTGCGCTGTGAAAATCAAGTTGCACCGAGAAGTAATCCATCACAGGAAACACTTTTGTCACATTTATATTTTTCAGTCAAAGTTATCGCTGCTTGAAAGCGCAGAGGTTGTTTGTAAAAACCCGATTTCCAGGCGTGTTTCAAGGACATCTGAGATCTTATTAACTCAAGAAACCCTGAAAGTCACATTGAGATTTGCAGCTTTCTATCTAATATTTAGATTCTTACTAACCAATCTAGAAGTAACACTGCAGAATTCCCGATAATAAACCAGTAAACATCCTCCCAGTTCGTCAGTGGTTGGTTGGATTAAAGCCGACTGAAAGCTGGACATCGTGTCTCGTCTGACCCTCTGTGTAACAGACAGAGTCCCTCTAATTCATCCTCGGCTCCTCTCCTTCCTCTCATTTATCACCTCTGATAGATCACCCACCTCCTGCTACTCATCACCACATTGGCATCATGTTCCCAAACAACCTGACATTCCGCTCAACGGGGTCTCAATACATTATTAATGGCACAGTTGAGGCCATGCCACAGGTCCACATTCATCATCCGAGGGACTTTTTCTCTCAGAGCGAACTAACTTCGTCTGCTGTTTGTCTCTCGGACACGTCGTGTACGATGAATGAAAACAGCTGCAGGAGATTGAAACAGACAGGAAATTACACAAAACTAAAAACAGAGGCTAGCGTGTTGCTTGCTGCTTCCTCATATTTACATATTTCCTGTAAGACTTCCCATGGATACTTGTTGGCGTTTACAGAGTGTTACCGCCCATGGCGGCACGCAGCAATGGCGGTCCCAATGACTGAAGAGCCGCCCTATTGACTGACGCTTCCAGTAAACCCAGTCTGGACCCGAACACAGCACCTGAGACCGACTGAGGCCAGTTTGACAGCTGGCATTATAGTACCGAGGTGGTTTTCATTGCTGGATTTCATTGCTTGGACTGAGTCAGCGTTGTGTTTGCCAGATGTGTTCGACCTGCCACATGAGCTATCTTACCATTAGGAAACTCTATAAATGATCTCAGTCTTCTCTCTGTTGGTCTCAGTCCAGCTGTGACAATGACAAACTCTAAAACACCATTAAGACCTGAGAATGCCTACAAAATGACTGTTTTTGTCATTGCTGGGCCAGATAGTGGAGTACAGGTGACTTATAGTGCTGAACACGTGAAGTTTTGACTTCATGGGGATTTAAAGATGAAGAAGATGAAGGACAAAATCTACAGTTCTGTATAAAAATGCATCTGAAGTTCAGCAGCAGCTCAAACGAGGCGACAGCAGCAGAGTTCACTAAATTAAGTGGCTCTCTTCATCCTGATTGTCGTGCTTGTTGTCACCGTCTTCACTTTTCAGATGTTTCCGGCTGTAATTGGTCTCCAGAAAGATGAGAGAGAGACGAGAAGAAGACGACACGGCCGAGGAAACATCCGACACTCTGTGTGTCGTTGCATTAAGCATGAAGCTGACTGTCACACTGACCTCTGACTGTCGGCGTGTGTTTGTGCATGCATGATGTGTGTGTCATGCGTCAGTCGTGACTATTTACATGCATGTATGCATGCAGCAGGTCCGTACATTTAAATCTCTCTGTGTGGAGTCACCCGGTCACAGTGTTTCTGTGGATGTGTCCAACACAAACTCCAGCCAGTGTATTGAAGCTTTGCCTTTGGCTGAACTCAAACGTATTTGGTAAACTCCCTTTGTGCCTCCTCTCTCTCTTTTTTTATTGGCCAACAACTGCGAGAACAAACTAGAACAAAGTGTCACAGCCAGCCAGAGCGAGAGCCAAGAGGCCGAGCCCAGAGAGAGAGGGTGAATCACCGGGCACAGGGTGTGTGTGTGCGTGTGTGTCATTGTGGAAATTATTTCTGTTTTCAGCCATGAACAATGTGATGAATACAAACATTCCTGATTGGGTCGGTAGCGTTACCTTAAACACACTCTCCACTCAACAGTTTGACCTGCAGCTCTTCACGCCAAGATTTTTGTCATTTGGATGACACTTTGCATTAGACGGCACCGATTCAGGCTGGAAATACGCTCGCGGAATAAACAAACATCGAGGAGAGGACGCTAAATCTGACCAAACAAACCAAAACGTGGAGCTAAAAGAGCGGCTACTTCTGTCATATGGACGTCGTTTGGGTAAACTTACTTTACAAATTATGACGATCCTCACAACAGACTGAAACATGACTGAGCTCTTTATCAGCTCTACAAGAGTCAAACAGTACAGACCACCGAATGCTCAAAACAAACTCAGACGTCACAGACGCTTTTGGCTCATCACACAGAAAATAATCAAAGACTGCTGTAAGTGTAAAATGTAATAATATGCATTTACACGTGTTCATGTTATTCTAAGATAAGATGTACTTTATTGTCCCAGGGGGAACATTTGTCACGGGTACACACAGCTGCAGTCGGTTTAAATATAATACGTAGACAACAAAACTACAAAGATTAAAACAGAGACCGTCCTTGTGAGATAAAAGATATAAATCAACATCATCAGCATAGAAACGATCAAAAAAAAAGAGGAATGAATTCATAAAAAGTTACCATGATATGAACTGTTATCTAGACATGAAAGTAGGACTATCAGGATATGACATTTTGGTTATATCACACAGCCAAAGCAACAGTACCAATGTTTAGACTTTAATAGAGGTCACCTGACCGGTGGAACAATCCTAATGATAGATTAGACGACTACTAACACTTTAACACTTTAAAGTCCGTGTAAAGTCAGAATAAATGTGTTCTGAGTCAGACCAAAGAAGAAAGTGTTATTAACCACCCAGCCAAATTTGAATGATCAAAAATATCCACAATATTATGAAACTAGGTGTCAAAATCAGGTAACAATGAATTCTCAGCTCCAGGACTGTGGGGAGGGTGGCCTCAGCGTGTCATCGAGCCACCCTTTAAGGACCGCCCACAAAATCCTGGACTGAAACTCGTCAGTCGAAACATCGTTCAAAGTCTTTTCACGTGTTTACAGCAACTATTTTCCAACATATTTAATTTTTCTGAAAGAACTCCCTTTACACGGACTTGTGACGATGGTATAAGAGACATAATGTATTCACAGGTGTTCTGTTATAGAAAATAATGCACCTGTCATTGTTGTTACTAAAGATTTGAATCACACAGATAAAGTCTGATTTACGTCTTCGGTTACAACCAGTGGACTTACACTGTGAGTAAAGCCTCGCCATTAAAGGTGTTTAAAGGAGGAAGACAAAGAGAGGAATGTATCCGTTGAGTAATTGCCACACTTCAGGATTAGAGTGCAGTGACTGCAGCCCTCCTGTTAAGTTATTCCTCCGTAACACACAGCATGCTGCGCACGTGCGTATACAATCATACATCAGCTCCTGTACCATTTGTCTGTATTATACATTAATGAGAGCACAAAAGACTCCCAACTAAACACAAACACAGAAAAACGACATCTCAACACTTTTCCCGCTCTCGAAAATACCCATCAGCAGATTCGTGTCGTTTTCATGAATACAAATGCGCTCGGCGGCCGTCAACCTTTTAACCATTTTCACATTTTCACTCACACAAAGCTGCAACACAGAACGACACAAAAAGACAGCCAAAGACTTGGTTTTATGTGGTTTTATGTGCAGAGTGTAGGCTCGCCTTGAAGGACAAATTAGTAGATTTATAGAGTATTTCTCCAGAGCGGCTCTCGCAAAGTGTTTTGAATAATATTAAGTATGCTGGATTCCTGCAGAGGGAACAAAGACCAGAGGAGTGGGAAAAGCAAATGAAAGGAAAGGAGGGAAAGATGAATACAGCAGCAAAATACATGAACATACAGCTGAGAACAGGCACATACATGTTGGTGTGACTGTACTTTAACGCATCGTTTAAACACATCTGTTTTAATAAATATAAAACTCCTGCTTCTTAGTACATAACGCTTTACGGCACTAAGTCACACACCACCAACTATTTCACTGATTTTGGTGAAACTGGATCATATTTTATGGAGAAAATGTTTTCTGGTTTTCCCTCTGATGTCCTCCGGCTGCTCCGCCTCAACTCTCTGTGATTTACAGAGTTTCCTGATGGACAGTGAAGTAAACTGCTGCCAGCTGTAGCTGCTGTTAGCTCATGTTAGCTCAGTTTGTTAGCCGGACTGTGAGCTCAGAAGAAGAAGAAGAAGAAGAAGAAGAAGAAGAGGAGGTTTACAGGTGGGGAATGCTGACAGGAAGCGGAGCTGGTGTTGTGCCAGAACAGGAGCTGGGCTTCTTGCTGTTGGACTAGTACATAAGATGTCGACTCGCTAATTTTTGATCATAATTAATGTAATCAGAAGAAAAACTTGCAATTTTTAGGTCTGTTTAGCTCTGTGACATACCACACTGTGATATCAACTACATATTAATATATATGGTAATAAACAAAATATACACATAAAGATAAATGACATACGTGTACAGAACAAAGAGCACACAGAGCTCGTCCTCTTCATACAAACACACACACACACACACACACAGTCAGAATGTCAGCGGCTCACTGAAGTGTGTATAATCCTCCACAGTTAGCTGTCCTGTAATACTGAAACAGTAATTGCACAGAGGTAAACAGCAGCAGCAGCTCAGGGCTGATATAATACAGTATGTGACAGAGCTGCAGGCACAGACTCACATGAATATTTGACTGTTGACATGTACGACACACACACACACACACACACACACACACACACAGGGAGCCTCAGATCTTCATCACTTCAGGCGATCTGTGCTTCTTTATGTTGGAACAAAGCTCATTAATGGAGATAAAAACAAGACAAATCTCTGTCGGAGATAAATGAACACAGTTACAGAGACACACATGAAAACACACACACACACACCCACCCACACACACACTCAATATACACAGAGTAATTTAGCATATGGCCACATTCTTCTGGTGGATAACAGATTAAAGACGCATCCTGATGTAACACCAGAGAGAGAAGAGAGCTTCAACACTTGAGATGATCACACACCTCAGAGTGGACTGCTTTTTCAGCTCGTCCACCTTCACCAGAAATTAAATTACTACGTCTGTACGTGGACGAAGGCGTCACTCTGTCCGTGAACGACAAAAACAACTAAGGCTGCATTTTAACAAACTCAGTTCTGTTGTGAACAAAAGGTCAGCGTCACGGGAAACAGCATCAAGCTGCTGCAGCTACACACACACACACACACACAGAAAACTGGAAATCAATTGTAATTATGTGAATCGGTCAGAATGAAACAAGGTTACAGTCCGAGCAAAAAAAGCCTCCACACTGCTGTGGTCAGCTGATGTTATGTCACAGTTTGACCTCACAACCACAAATGAAATACACACACACACACACACACACACACACACACACACACACAAATAGCTCTGTCTTTAGAGATTCGATAAAATGTTACAGTTTTAGTGAACAAAGTGTAAATGAGACTAACTGAAGAAGATTACTTGTAGGCATTTATCTGTACATTTCTTAATATGAAATTTGGAGCCTGGTTGCTCAAACAGTCCACCTCTAACGACACCCACCTGTCAATCAAAGCGTCCACGCTCTTAATCCTGCATAACTTTAAGCCTTAATATAATCTGAACAGGTGAGTTGTATAAAAATTCACCCTCAGTACAGTTGTCATGAACGGGGAAATTAGCTATACAGACCAAAACTGTTTTTTGTACCAGGCTGTAAACATGTTTATTTCTGCTGTGAAGTTGGACATTTTAACATGGGGACTTATGGAGACTGACTCACTTCTGGAGCCAGCCTCAAGTGGACGAGAAGAGGAACTGCAATTTTTGGACACTTCCTGTGTTGGCTTCATTTCAAACAGGTTGCTGCTTGTTAAATCATAATAATGTTGTTCAGCTTGAATAACTGGACAATACAACATAAAACCTGCGTGTGTACTTTTTAATTTAAACCGCTGAGAAGAAAAATGAAAAGATAAACTGATTTGCAGAGCAGGAAAAGGAAACAGAAAAAACAGCATCAGTTTGGAGTCTTTGAGGTCGAGTGTGATGTGAATACTGTTAATTAACTCGTACGCTTTGATGACCAGATCCAAGAGCGTAACGTTCACAGCAGACGAGAACAAAGAAAGCTGTGCAGGACGTTTGTGTCGTCGCGTCTACGCAAAGTACACATATGAATATTCACACATAGAGAATGTATGTTAATATGAAGTGTGCTGGGAGGCTAAAAAAAGGAGTGTGAAGTCATGTAGGCAGCCAAATATACAGTACGTGTTTGTACTAACACAAGCATTTCTGTGAAATTAGATTTGTGTTTTACAACCAGCAAACACCACCACCATCCCCGCGTTCTGTACTGTATGTCACCCAGGGGTGCACTGCAGCATAAACCTGCTAAACCTGAATTCATTCACCTTTTCAAAGCTCCGATACATTTTCATGACGTTCGGTCAGAGAATAAACCCGAGAGCAGCGGGAGGCTGATGCAACTTCCATAAAGACGCAGGTCCATCGAGGTAATAACGTGAGTCTTTATTGATCCCTGAAGGAAAATGTTCTTTCTGTTCACTCACACAGAGTGGAAACATGAAGTTAGCTGCAGAGTTGCTCTGTTGACACTAAACTGAGCAGTTTTAGTGCTCAGCAGCACTTCAGCAAGGTCAGAAATGAATCACTTCTGCAACAATTAGTCAGTTAATTAATTAGTTGTCAACTGTTAAATTAACCACCAACTATTTTGGTTAAAATTTCAGCTTCTAAAATGTGAATATTTTCTGGATTTTTTTTGGTTTCTTTAGTCCAGTAAAAGTGAATATCTTTGAGTCTGGACAAAAAAAGACATTTGAGGACGTCACCTTGAGCTTTGCCACCATTTTCTAGACCAAACAATCCATCAATTAATCAAGAAAATGATCAACAGATTAATTAATAATGAAGATGATCGCTAGTTGCAGCCCTGAACATCATGTTGCATTAATTGAATCAACAGCAAGGACAGATGAAACGCAAACTCATGTATGAAGCTGGATTAATAGATGTTCTGTGGATTGTTCATGCATGTGCAGCACACAGAGGGTCAAGTACTGCATCGATTTCGATCACAATAAAACTGAAAGAAAATGAGTCCAAACAACCACAAAGCATCCGTCACCAACACGTGGACTATCTCACAGCAGCAGCAGGAAACCTGTCAGGAGCTCAGATCAGAGTCTGGCTCCTTCTGGATCCAGGATGGACCGAATATTAAACTTCAAACCATGTGTCTCAAAAACTGTCAGGCAGTGACAGAAACATTATGTTGTTTAATTTAAAAAGTCTCGTGTGGTTCAGGTGAGGGTGGATGGGTCAAACAAACACAAGACTTCCACCCTCAAGACCGCTGTCCATTTCCTGCATGACACCAAAACTCAACGCTGACTTAACCGACAAAACTAACCTCATTTTAACCCCGACCAGGATCTTCTAACATGTTACCATGAGGTCATCTGATATCGTCCTTTTCTGCACGACCAAAACTTAGAAAATATGAAATGTTTCTTAGCAAGCTTTATTTTCAAACACTAACCCCCAAATTTCGCAAGCATATTTAGAAGAACATAAACCAAGAAAATGGCCAAATCAGAGCAAGTAAACAAAGTCTGGAGGGAGAAACGCTTCTGAAACGCTCCCGGTGGGTTTGAAGTCGATGCAGGACGGAACAAAACAGCGTCACAGCCGCGACGTGACGGAGACGTGACCGGTGGGGTTTCCGAGTTAGAGGAGTACGTAGAGCGTCACATTTTGAAGAGTAGCGCCACAAACCAAGCTGCCATTTTTAACAAGCTGGGCATGAAACATTTTTCCATTTCCTGCCATCAGTCGTCGGCAAAGGCCACACATTCCTCTCAACTGTGCTCGACGTGTTTCATAGTTGAGGGAAGTGAGTGCATTGATTACATTTACAGTACAATGCACTGAACAGTTTAACACAACCCCTGCAGATTCATGTGAACGTGAACAAAACTCCACAGGATCAAGTGTTTCAAGTTGTTTTACAGGAAACGAGACACCCTTTTAAATCACGTGACGAGCGAGGCTTCGATTTCGAACCCGATAAACAAAAAAACCTCTTCAGTCCAACTTAAACAAAATGAGTCCAAACAACCACAAAGCGCCGCTCCACCTGGCAGACATCCAGCATGTGGCCTATCTCACAGCAGCAGCAGCAGGAAACCATTACACCTTCCCGCTCACCTGCTCCTCACAGGTTCACTTCATTTACATGTTCTCTCTCTATCTCCAAGCTCATGGAGCTAAAGAGCCCCAGCAGGTTTCCTGTGGACTGAATCTCCCCCCAGGCTGAGCTGTGGATTAATCTTTTCTGGGGCCTCCTCTCTGGCTGGCCAATGGGCCATTAAATTGAGAGTGAGATAAATAGAAAGATGTAGAGGAAGGAAAAGCTTCATTGTCCTCTCAGTGGGGAAGCAGCACTAACAGATGGAGCCATCTGGGCTTAACTGTGTTATTTTATTATTTACTTATATTGGACATTCATAAATGCAAACGTAGAATGCAAAGAGACAATACAACAATGAAGCACTTATAGAGCTCAGACGTTCTTTAAACGTCTCTCTGCAGGCGTTATTCATGAAAGTGGCTCAGTAACAGAAATGTTCAGATTTAAATGTTGCAATTACCTTAAAAATGACACGATCCAAACCAAAAATGAATCACTCGGTCGAACTTTATATGACGAACAGGTGTACGGCACTTAATGTGCCTGAATGCAACGACATTTCAAGCTCCTGAATGAAGATCCGAGAACTTCTCTTACCGCTAAATCCCACCAGACGTGGCTGCAACGTGGCTGCCAGAGCTGATCGGGCTGATTTTTATAGAACTCACCTGTTCAAATTATATTAAAGTTCTGCAGAATTCAGAGTGTAGCTCCCTCAGGTCCGCCGACAATCCACGTCAATTTTTAGATTTGCAGATTTTGAGCTTCAAAGCTCTGCATGAACCTACAGGTGACGTCACACATACGCTGTCCACTCTTTAGACTGTCAGTGGCAGCAACTAGTGCAAATTGGCAATTGCTGCAACCACACATGCATCCACGTGCACGCAACCTTACAAACACTTGACCTCTATGGAAACCTCTATCAGCCATATCGATAGAAAAGTTGCTTTAGGGTGTCCACAGCTTTGCAGACCAATGAGAGGAGAGCCTTTTGTTTACAACTTGGCACAAACAGTCCAATCAGCTGTTGACCTTTTTGCGATAGGCCACTCCCACTGCCACTCCCTCTTTTAGCCTTTACTTTGACCTTCATGTCCAGATGAAAACTCAAAGACCGACCAGCCGACTGCGAGCTGTAGAGCTGCTGGTTGCAGCAGTTGTCTTTGCATGAACCATTTGGAAGGCTGTTGTTTCTCTGTCGACACAGAAAGAGACATTTTAACGTTCGGACAGCAGCCCGAGGGACCGATCAAACAGACGCGTCTACTACAGGCGCGGTCGCCTCAAAAATCGCCTCGGCCCAAGCTTGACGGGCGAAACAGCTGGTGCTCCTGTGGAGCGGAGCTGTGTACGCAACCAGGCGATCACATATGATTAGCTGCTGCTGCTGCTGTGCTACCGGATGAAGAGGGGAAAAAGGACATAGAAGGCCGAGGTTTGGAGTTCATGACAGACAAAAAGAAACAGTTTGGTGAAGACCAGCGTCTCTTTCAAAAACATGCCATGCGACGTAAGAGAGGAGGTTTCTTCGATGCCTCTCGGCGTGATCATCATTTAAGGAGCGACAGACTTTGTACGTTTTACCAGATTGTGTCTACTTCTGTCTAACAAACATGGACTCGTGCCTCATGTTGCACCTCAGCTTGCTGAAGCAAAAACACACCGATGTGCGTGAGCTAATTATCTCGTCAGCATGAGTTAGTTTAGACGCTAAATGCTGCGTTCACTCTTTGACTTTCAGTACTAGAGTTTCTTTCTTTCTTTCTTTCTTTCTTTCTTTCTTTCTTTCTTTCCAGTCCTTCTCCCAGCGTTCACCACCTCAGTCTGGTGGTGACAAGTTACAGGTTACCTCTGACGGCCGCCTGCTCTCTCAGATAGCCCGAGAACTGAATGAAAACTGAGAAAATGTCCTCTAGACCTGATTTTATATGTATAGATCAAAAGAAGAGAGAAAGACTGAAAGAAACAAAGAACGACGGATAGAAATGAAGCAAAAAGACAAAAAAATAAAGAAAGAAAGAGAAGAAGAAGAAAGCAAGCTCATTTGTCCTGCAGGTTAACAGCAGCTGCTCGGTGACTGAACGTGACTGTACCGGAGACGATAAGAACAAAGCATCGTGGGAATGCGAGCGTCTCTATAAGCGGTGCCGTGGTTGGTGTATTTGAGGAGGTGGTTTCTCCGTCCTGAGCCGAGGCAGACGTGATCATGTCTTTCTATCTAAATAGTAATCTTAATGGTGTCCTCGAAAACGAAATCATCATTAGTTTGAGTTTGAAATGGAATAAAATGACTGTTTGTGACGTTGAACTCACTGAGAATCAGCGACTCTGCGAAGGTTTGAGGCTCGTTTAGCTTTGGATGTTTGACTTCTGATGACTCCTTAAAGAATAAAAGAACTTGAATTTTTAAGTTTTGACTCGGTTGAACTCTCCGAGGACTCTTTGCTCTCTGATGAACCTCGCTCTCTCCCAGCTGTCCTCTCTCTCTCTCTCACCACCATCGACTCATCGGCTAATTTCTCTCCTGTAGCGGCTGCTGGATGTAATTACCCCTGCAGTTTAGATTAGACCGAGCGCTCCGTCTCCGTCTCTGTCCGTCCAGCTCTAACCTTGAGGATCAGAGGAGCGAGGGGCGTCCTCCCTCCCGGCTCTCATTAGCTAATTGAAATGACTCTGGCTGGGAACGGGAGCAATATGTCGGCTTAACGAGGGAGCCGTTTAGAAGTGATTTGGGAGGCAGAGACCGAAAAAAAAACGAAGGAATTCTCTGGAAACACATTTCAGATGCAGCCGATGACATTCACGCGTTTTTATATAAAAAAGGGATAAAGCCTAATCCCGTCTTTCTTGGCTTAAAGTCCATTCAAAGGGGAGATAGCGGACTTCAGCACAGCACACAATGTGAGATAAATCCTCCATGTAGGTTCTGTCACCTTTAAATCCTGGATTATTTCTCCAACAGCTGGATGTGAACTTTAAACTTGTTTACAAGAGATCGAAAAGGCCAGAACAGAAACAGCTTCCCGTCATCTAATGTGGACTTTACCATAAACACACACACACACACACACATACGATGGTACGTCTATACCAGGAGACATTAAAGGTCAAAGTTCAGACTAAACCCTCAACTGTTCAGATATTTGGCCATTTCCTGGACAGGGAAACCAGCGACAAAGCATCTTACAGGCCTCCCACGCCTTCTGAAACATCAAATTTAAGGACTTATCAGGGAGTTTCCAGGCCCACTTCCCCTCAAATTCAAGGAACCAACATGGAGGTAGTTTGCGACGTGGATCAAGGTTACTTATTTTGACTCGATCGTCGCACTTTCTCAGACACACGATGCATGAAACGATCAAAAGAACTTAAATTTCTCTTCTTGCATCTTAATTCAAGCACTTTCTTTTCAAAAACCTTGAAAGCCTTTATTATTTTCCCTCAAATTCACTTGAAATTCTCTTTCAAGGATTTTAAGGACCTGTGTTAACCATGAGCGTGCTGTACTGTCAGTAGGTAACGTTCCCCTCGGAGGTTCAGCGACGCTGCAGCGTCACGATTCTTCTTCTTCTGCTCAGAAACGACGGCGTTCAACCACGAGAAGTCGCTCAGCAGTGACGATCATAAAGAGTTAAAGTTGGCCCAACCAGCTATATGCAGTGTGTGAAATGAACACACACACACACACACACACACACACACACTGCAGCTGTGATCCACTAAAGACCTCGAGGAGCTTCACACACACAAAGACGTTCATCAGCTCTGACTGCAGTGATACAATTCAGCTGGAAAAGACTCGAACACAACATGAAATCAGTGAAATCCTCTGCAGCAGCTCTGGTGTGTGTGTGTGTGTGTGTGTGTGTGTGTGTGTGTGTGTGTTACACTGCCATGCTCACTGAGACAACAGACACTGAGGGATGGAACGAGGGAGAGCTGGAGGAAAGACGAAAAAGCAATTAAAGCATCATCTCAGTGCTCACCTGGTCTCACGGGACGGAGCGCGCGCACACGCACACACACACACACACACACACACACAGGGGAAAATGAGCTGATTAGGGGAGTCAGACAGGTTTATTAGGTCTGCGCCGATGAATGTGTGTCTGTCAGTGGTCACCGTCAGACGGCCGCCGCATGGCGAGCGGCACAGCTGGGTCATCGTGTTTATAATTAAGATAAGACTAAGAGGCTGCTGCTATCGCTCCTCTTTAATTTACAATCCTTCTTCCCTCCTAACCCCCTCCCTCCTTCCTCCTCCTCCTGCTCTTCTTCCTCTCTTTGTTTCCTCCTTCTTCTTCTTCTCCTTCCACCTCGCTCCTCTGGTGACTAGTTACAGGTTACCTCTGACAGCCACCTGCTCTCTCTCAGATAACCTGAACAAAAACCAAGAAAACTTCCTCTGGAGAGGAAAAGTGAGAGCTGGTTGTGTATGTGGTCCTCACAAAAGAAGAGGAGGAGACTAAGGAGACATGAGAAACAAAGAACGACGGATAGAAATGAAGCAAAAGGACAAAAAAACAAAATAAAGAAAGAGAAGAAGAAGAAAGAAAGCTCATTTGTCCTGCAGGTTAACAGCAGCTGCTCGGTGACTGAACGTGACCGTACCGGAGACGATAAGAACAAAGCATCGTGGGAATGCGAGCGTCTCTATAAGTGGTGCCGTGGTTGGTGTATTTGAGGAGGTGGTTTCTCCGTCCTGAGCCGAGGCAGACGTGATCATGTCTTTCTATCTAAATAGTAATCTTAATGGTGTCCTCAAAAACGCTCAGAGGAAGAGCCGGACTGCTGCAGAAAGCTTCAGCGACGCCACTTAAAGCTGCATAAATCATCATTAGTTTGAGTTTGAAATGGAATAAAATGACTGTTTGTGACGTTGAACTCACTGAGAATCAACGACTCTGTGAAGGTTTGAGGCTTGTTTAGCTTTGGATGCTATCCAGAGTTATTAATCAGAAACCAACACTGAACTATCTGGGCCTAAAAGGGTGTAAGTGCACTTAAAATTCAATAAAAGTAAAAATACTGATCATTAAGTACACTGTCATCCACATATTTATGAAGTTTGAATATTAAAGTAGATCAGTTTGGTCATTCTTTGTTCTGGTTAGCTGGTCAAATGTCCCTCGTGCCTCTCTGGTTCTCTCGGTGTTAATCGAACACTAAAGTACTGAAGAAACTGAAGTTCCTCATGTTGAGGGAACGTGAACGTCTGCAGTCCATCCAACAGCTGAAACTCAAACACACACAGGTCACTAATAGGCGGACCACAGTCCGGGTCCGGCAGAAGGTTGACACCGAAACCTGGCTTTTAATCAGGAAGATTGCAGCCAAGTCAGCCAATAACTTATTATTATTATTATTATTATTATTATTATTATTATTAAAGTACTTTTTATTTATAATTCTGAGTTGAATGTCAAATTTACTTTTGTGGTGTATTTTCTTATAAGCCTTCTATAGTATTTCATTGATCTCTCCTGAGATTACAGTTGAATATGAGCTGCATATTTGTAAGAGCTTCCAATAACCTCTCTCTTCGTGAAGCCTAAATATTCGTTAGTATTTACGACCCATCTCTACATGAAGAATAAACATTCTATAGTATTTACGATCTCTCTTGGGAGAACAGTGTGCGGTTCTGCAGAACTCTCTCTTAGTTATAGGGTTTGTGAGATGACCTTTGGCCATCTCTCTGTTAGTAATGAAACAGATGTGGTAAAGTAAATTATGAACGACAATGATGGAAGTTGGTTCCTTAAAAGGACGGTTTTCAGAATGTTTATTCATGTTTTTCCTGTGAGTATAAGAGCTAGCCCGGGAGAAGAGGGGGAGGACAATTTGGACAACAATTTGGGGAATTCGGCATGGAGATTCGGAAGGGACCCGATCAGGAGATGCATCCCAAACTCACTTGTTTCTTTGAATAAAGTCCTAATTATTCAAGTCAAGACGAGTTGCAGCTCTTTTCTTTTCAAGTACCACAGACCGACTTCTGCAGCCATGGGAAAGTCACGACACTTTGCTTTGACTTTTCTTATTTATTTGATGTATTATTTATTATTGTATGAAGCTCTCCAGAATCCAGAGCTGCACTGAAAATAAATATTGTTGCCATGACGTTGAATTCTAGCTTTCTTTGTTTGATTTGAGTCGTTATGAACTGATGACTCTAATCTTGTCTATTTTTTCCAGCGTGGTGGATTCAGTCAATAAAAACATAATGCCAAAGAAACCCTGTGCAGCCTTTTAACCAGCTTTCTTTGTCTGACTAACAGGCAGAGTGAACTTTAAAATGTGTCAGACTCGTCAGAATTCTCGTTTTATGTCGTGAGAGCATTTTAATTACAAGACCCTTCTTAAATCCTCCGTATGAACACCTGAACAACCTTTTGACACCGACACGTATGAGACGTTCTCCTCGCTGTAATTGTCATCGCGATGACGCGAAGCTCTTGAAGTTTTGTGAAGGATCGGTGAGATCAAAGTTAAACACAACAACACGCTCTCATTCCATCAAAGACGGCGGCGGCGGGGTTTTTTTCTCCTCTCGCCGTCACGCGAACACGGCAGGGTTCACACGGAGCGAGACAAGTAAACAGCCACTCGAAATGACTTCCCAGCATGCTAATTGGCTCAACTTGTCCACGTTGAGAACATTCAACTCACATAATTACTGTCGGGGGCTTTTCAACGCCGACAAAATGGAATTTATGATTGAATGCGATTATTCCCTGGAAGCTGGAAGCTCCGCGGCTATTTGACTTTGTCACTTTGATTGCAGTTTTTTCTCGTTTTTTTACGTCCAGCGTGCGTGAATCAGCCGCTCGCCTCTCGACAAACAAAGAGAGGCCAAAGGAGCACGAGAGCGCTCCGTCTCTCTCTCGCGTTCATCCCCTCCTCGCCGCCTCTTTCTCTCTCTCTCCCTCTTCGCACACCTTTCATCTGGGTGATTAATGAAACATGTAACTCATTTATCATCGCTAATGTCACTTTCCTTAAGACCTGATTTTAATGCTGACCTAGTGGAAAAGACATCTCAGTGGAAGAGGGAAAAAAAGGTAGAGGGAGAAGCAGCTTGCAGCACAACCTTGAAATGTCTGTCCCTGTCATATGTGAATGAGTGTGTGTGTGTGCGTGTGTGTGTGTGTGTGTCTTAATGGGGTGATGTTGGACTATTAAAACCATTAGCGCTGATCTTCCTGTCACAGGCGTTCGTTCAACTCTGCAGCTTTTGATTCACTTCAGAGGTCTCCTGCTCTGAATATTTTTCATTGTGTGTGTGTGTGTGTGTGTGTGTGTGTTGGCCTTATTTACATAAGTACATTTTGCTGAACACACATATGTCTTAAAGCAGCCGCTTCGTGCTCACACCTGTTTCACAGCACTAATATTTTATCTTCACTGATGTTTTTGTCATTCCTTTTTTTTTGACTCTGTTATACTTCAGCGATTTTGCATGTTGCAGACGGTTCTCGGATGTTTTACAGCTTCTGATCGAGTCATTTTATTCCATTTGTTTCGATATTAGATGTTGGCCTTTGTTGTAAAGCGCAATTGCCAAAATGTGCTTGTATTGCAAGGCTTTATTGAATACTTGATTCTGATTGGTCAATTACAGCCTATTGTACAGTCTGTTATTTCTGTATATCAGACTGCTGCTATAGACGCACCAAAGCAGACAAAATAAAATCATTTTAAATCAATATTTTGTGGCAAATTATTGATTTCTCCTGTGAGTAGCCAAATAATAAGTGCGATAACGTACAACCTCTTGGTGTCGAGGTCTTGCATCACCGTGTCTAGGTTTATTTTGCAACAGTGACTGGCTCGTTGTATGTTATCCCTTGCATATTAGCATGTTCACTGTTATCATGCACTATTTAGCATTTTAGCATGTTAGCATGCTACATTAGCAGCCAAGGCTGACAGGAATTGTCATATGATGTCCAGGTTTTGGACAGTCTGTGGGGACGTCACAGAGACTACGTCCAGGTTTTGGACAGTCTGTGGGGACGTCACAGAGACTACGTCCAGGTTTTAGACAGTCTATGAACTCATCAGACGAATGTAGTGGAGTAAAAAGTACAATATTTCTTGCATGTGAGTCCACTGAGGTACTGAAGTAGATCTTCGCTCTGCTCCGTGGTGACATGTTGGGAAGTGTGTGAACCCGGTAATGGAGTCAGAAAGAGAAGAAGAAGAAAAAGCGACAGTGTGTGAAGAGTCACTCTCTCTCTCTCTCTCTCTCTCTCTCTCTCTCTCTCGCTCTCCTTCACCCCCTCCACCTGCCTGCCTCTGTGTGTGTGTGTGTGTGTGTGTGTTTCTCTGGTTATTAACCTGCTGTCAGCGGGAGGTACGAGGCTCCATCCATTAACCCTGAGCACCTCTGGGCCCCTGGCCACCCTCTGTACACACACACACATAACACACATACCAACACACTGACACACACAGGGCCACAGGAAGTCTTGTGATACATACGCTGCTCTGATGGAGGGCATCTTCTACTTTACTGAGGTCACAGTCCACCTGCGTGTACGGTATACACTGTAACACACTGGGAAGTACACACTGATGCATTTATGTATGTGCTGTATAGAGGTGACCGGGGCTGTTGGCACGTTTTATGCTTAGATTTCTGCTAAATGTATCAAAATTTAAAGCTTGGTGTCGAGTTGATGGGAACAGCTGATCTTGCTGAAATTAATAAAGTGATAAATTGAAGTCTTTGCTCGTTAGCAGGGGGATAACAAATATAAAAACTGTCCTCAGGATTCAGAGAAAACAGACGTTAATGCTAGCTGCATGCTAGCCTCACATGCTATTACAATCATTAATAAAATACAGATTCACCTCTAAAGCTCATAGTCTATAAAGCACTTCATGATTTGGCTCCTCGGTATATTTCTGACTTGGTCACTGATTGTAACCCATCAGGCCTCTCAGGTCATTAGGCCGAGGTCTTTAGCTGTTTCCAGAATTATATCCAGGCCCAGTGAGGGTGCCTTCAGTTACTGTGGCCCTCTCAAAGCTTTCATATTCTCCCAGGCTCGTGGTTAATTACTGTGTGTGTGTGTGTGTGTGTGTGTGTGTGTGTGTACATGCATTGTGGCACTTGTTTTTTGTACAGTTGGTTAAATGTGCATCACCCCCTAGAGGTGTCTATGTTGGTTGCGTTGATATTTTTGGGTTTTTAATGACGTGTGGGATGTTTAATGCACGTGAACTTCATTGATTCAGTTTCTGCATGTTAAATAATGCTTATATTCTTGTATTTATGTTACTTATGATACCTATTTTTTCATGTTTATGTCTATATTTTTAGATCTTGACCTTTGTTGTAAAGCGCAACTGCCAAAATGTGCTTTTATTGCACGCCTTTATTCAATACTTGATTCTGATTGGTCAATTACAGCCTATTGTACAGTTATTTCTGTATATCAGACTGCTGCTATGGGCGCACCAAAGCAGACAAAATAAAATAATTTAAAATCAATATTTAGAGCCACATTATTGACTTCTCCTGTGAGTAGCCGAATAATAAGTGCGATAACGTACAACCTCTTCATGTCGCGGTCTTGCATCACCATCTCTGGGTTTATTTTCAACAGTGACCGGCTCGTTGTATGTTATCCCTTGCATATTAGCATGTTCACTGTTATCATATGCTATTTAGCATTTTAGCATGTTAGTATGCTACATTAGCAGCTCAAAGTGCAGCCAAGGCTTTGCATTACAAACTGAAGTGAAGTTTTGACTTGTTGCACCAAATATAAGGGGAAATTTCACAACAATCCATTCAGTAGTTTTGGAAATATTTCATTGAAGACTAAAAGAGTGGCACTGCTATCACGTACAACGAGCCGGTCACTGTTGCAAAATAAACCCCGACACAGTGATTCAAGACCTTGACATGAAGAGGTTGTACGTTATCGCACTCATTATTCGGCTGCTCACGGGAGTTGCCAACTGCCTGTTCCCTGGTGTCCATGCTATACCCTCTTCTGAGATGGCCAGCTCAAAACACTGATTTACTCCCATGAAATACTCCAAACTTTACATGGAAGTTCCCTAAATGATTCATGAACATTGCTATAAAAAAAAGGAAGAAGTACTGTGACATTCACCCAGGCACTCGTGTTAACAGGAGAACATTTACACATTGTGACTGATGTTGGCTGTTACACAGGACGTCTATAACAGTTTTTACTGCACTCATATGTAGCGTTTCCACACACACACATACACACTGAAGTGTCCTTGTCTTTGTATTTTAAGGAGCTGAAGGTCAAGAGACATAAAGCAGAGAGTGAGCGAGAGAGCACGGCGACATGTGACAACGAAAAAGGCGAAGCACAAGGTTAAGACCACATCACAGAGAAGAGCAGCAGACACATGTACACTATACAAACATTAAATATCACAATATTCATCTATTTTAAATTGAACCAGATCATCATCATATATATTAAGTTCTGAGGGACAAATTTAAGCTGGATATCATCCTCAGCACAATCAGATAACGACCAACCAACCTGGCAAAGATTTAGATGACAAGAAGATGCTAGAAAACAAGAAGAAGAAGAAGTAGCTCAATGATGAAGGTGAACAAAAAGCTTTGAATCGCAGCAAACATCTCAGATTTTCCAGCAATTGTTGTGTTTATTATTTATGGCTGTTTCTCCAATTAGTAAAACATTTAGCCAATCAGAGCCGAGCATTATGTTTTTTGCTTTGGATCATATTATATCTGAGGTCTAACGTGGACTAACTCCAGACTGAACGTTGCTTTAAGGATTATGGTAAATGGACTGTACTTATAGCTCCTTTCTAGTTTACTGACCACTCAAGGTGCTTTTACACTACATATGTCATTAACCCATTCACACACTGATGGCACTGGCTACCAGTTTTAGAGCTAATCATTCATACACATTCACACACCGATGGCGCAGCCTTCAGGAACAATTTGGGGTTCAGTATCTTCTGCCAATCATCTGATTAGTGGACGACCCGCTCTACCTCCTGACAGCCGCCCATTATTAGCTGTAAGCAAGCTTCTTCACGTCCATTCATAGTTTGTCTATAGTGTCACAGTATTTGTTGTTGCCGTTTTGCTGCGACAGAGGAAATAAATAAATTCTTGCCAAGCGAATACAAACAGAAAGAATCTACCAGCGTCTCTATTGCAGAAACAGACCAGGGACCAGTTAATGTTCATGTTATAAAGACGTTATCAAAAATGTAATCGAGTACTTTCAATTCTGTCTCCTTCAATGTTTTCAAATGTAATCTAAGATGATTAAATTAATTGTATAATACATGTAATCTGTTACTATCCAACCATGTCTGGGGTTTACGTTCCGCTTTGACAAAGTTCAACATGACAAAGTGCCACCGCTTTCACTGAAAAACGACTCATCAGTCAACACTGATGACAAAACAAAAACCTTAAAAAGCTCCTAAAATCCTCCGCAGTATTCAGTCATCGGATCCATTGTTACACTGAAAATTATTGATTAGACGAGCTGCAACATTTTACAGCTCGAAGGCGACAAAAACTATCATTACTCAAGCATGACGTCACGAAGCGATCCAAAACATCTCGAAGAGATCTCCTCACAGTATTGACTATATGACAATGTGTTGCTGTCTCTCTCTCTCACACACACACACAAATATTTAGAGTGTGCCCAGCTCTTTGTCTCTAAGGCACACAGACGTGTGTGTGTGTGTGTGTGTGTTCGGAGGCAGAAGACCTCGGACATCAAACATTTATGGCGGTTAGCCGCGGCGTTGGGGGCTACATGTGTGACAGCGGCAGGCGAGGAGTCAGGAGGCGAGCAGCATGAAAAATGGATGAACTTCCAGAGAAAAGGGACCATCTATTCTGAGACAGAGATAAGGAGGCCAGGAGGAGGTGGAGGTGGAGGTGGTGGTAGGGGGGGGTCACCTCGTGTGTGTGTGTGTGTGTGTGTGTGTGTTTGTGTGCACACATGTGTGGGAGGGATGTCAGCTGCGAGAACCAGTTGGGAGTTTCAGATCTTTTCAAATCAGAGGACGTTGCTGCAAAGTGAGGTCAAAATGTCGGTGGTGGTAAAGTTTGAGAGTCAGCGTGCACGTGTCCAAGACCATTTCTGAGAGACTAAGTCCAGGTTTTAGACAATCTGCAGGGACGTCATAGAGACTACGTCCAGGTTTTAGACAATCTGCAGGGACGTCACAGAGACTACGTCCAGGTTTTAGACAATCTGCAGGGACGTCACAGAGACTACGTCCAGGTTTTAGACAATCTGCAGGGACGTCACAGAGACTACGTCCAGGTTTTAGACAGTCTGCGGGGACGTCACGGAGACTACGTCCAGGTTTTAGACAGTCTGTGGGGACGTCACAGAGACTACGTTCAGGTTTTAGACAGTCTGTGGATGACGTCACAGAGACTACGTCCAGGTTTTAGACAGTCTGCGGAGATGTCACGGAGACTACGTTCAGGTTTTAGACAGTCTGTGGGTGGCGTCACAGAGACTATGTCCAGGTTTTAGACAGTCTGTGGGGACGTCACGGAGACTATGTCCAGGTTTAGACAGACTGTGGGTGACGTCACAGAGACTACGTCCAGGTTGGACGGACTCACTGAGAGGACTTTTCAGTCACAAGGTAACCACGCCCTGAAGCATACCCTCCATTATCGTCTATTTTATTCTAGATGGGATCATAATTTACTAGTGGAGGAGCCCCCTGCTGGCCATTAGAAATAATGCAGACACTTTTACTTTTCAAACACTGAAGCTGTGTCCATTAATTATAATTTAAAGAGTCTTTCTGACAACCTTAAACATGTTTCTGAGGTTTTCTTGTTCTTAAGACGTCAGAGGCGCTTAACGTCAACGTTATCCTGTGACTGAAGTTTGAACCTTCAGTCTGAGAAACCACACATCAACAAACGCCCCACGAGGAGGTGACTCGAGTCCATCTGCGGTGTCGGTTACCATAGATCCCCATGTGGGCGGACGGAGACAGGAAGAGAAAGGACGAGCGGAGCACACTGAAGGTAAAACTGTCATTCAGCTGATTATACGCAGGTGGATGAAAAGGTAAAGAGTAGGCGGGTGAGGTGGTGTTGGTGGAGGAAGAACCGTAGTTAAGTGGCATTAATGAGGGAAAAAAGGGATCAGAGCGAGCGAGTTTGGCTCGGAGGCAGAGATAAGGAATTTGCATCAGAGCTGTCAACTGCGAATGGAGAGAGCGTGTGAACGTAGTGAGTTGGAGGACAGGGTGAGGGTGGATGGGTGGGTGTATTTGTGTTCGCTGGGTGCAATTAGTGTTATCAGGTATGCAGGGCGGCCGTATAATAAAAGGAGCTGTTTGGAATATTTAACAGGCTGGCTGACTGACACCTTCAGGTAAAGAGAGCCCACTCTGAGGGGGCTTTTGTATTATTTACTGCATTAAACGTCTCACGTTTACAACATTAATATTAATACTTACGTTTGGTGCTTTGCTAATTTGAGGAAAATTGCTTTTGACGACTGAACTGAGTGTCAGAGGCAAAGACAAGGAGACATTTAAAGAGTCATTTCAGTTTTCTGTGTGTTTTTCAGTTTTACCTCCAGTTAGTCCGGACTTTGTTGTTATGATGTCACCATGTTTCCAGTCACGGAGACTACGTCCAGGTTTTAGACAGTCTGCGAGGACGTCACGGAGACTACGTCCAGGTTTTAGACAGTCTGCGGGGACGTCACGGAGACTACGTCCAGGTTTTAGACAGTCTGCGGGGGACGTCACGGAGACTACGTCCAGGTTTTATACAGTCTGTGGGGACGTCACGGAGACTACGTCCAGGTTTTAGACAGTCTGTGGGGACGTCACGGAGACTACGTCCAGGTTGCAGACAGTCTGTGGGGACGTCACAGAGACTACGTCCAGGTTTTAGACAGTCTGCGGGGGACGTCACGGAGACTACGTCCAGGTTTTAGACAGTCTGTGGGGACGTCACGGAGACTACATCCAGGTTGCAGACAGTCTGTGGGGACGTCTCTGGGGATCGTCACTGTTACAAAGAGTGATTTGATCTTTAGCATTCAGCACTGAGACAATAGTGACCTGCGTCTTCATTTGATTGATTGGCTGACATGTTTGAATCGTGACGTGCCTCGTGGAGATCTGCAGTGTGAGGGCTCAGCAGGACTTATCAACATGCAGCGTGTTGATGTTTTTAATTTTAGTTTTCCTGGAGAACTTATCAGTCTGTCAGCGTGTCATGTGCTTGTGTGTTTGCATTCGGAGCATTTCTAAACAGATAAGCAATGAAGTCTGAGTTATTATTGGTTTATCTCAGACAGTGACACCTGTCTCACACACACACACACACACACACACACACACACACGCTGCATGTTTAAACAGAGGATGAAGCATGAATGTCAAACTTTAAGCGTGTGCTGAAAAATGTCTCCTGGAATTGTGTGTGTGAGCTGCTGCTGTATGCACCCTTCATTACATATATGTGTGTATCAATGTGTGTGTGTGTGTTACTATGTATATATGTAATATGTATGTAAATAAGGTACAGCACCGGCCATGGACACACGCATTAATCGCCAAGACGTCCGCTAGCGTGTGGAGTCCCTGCGGGGTTTGATGTCAAGAAAGGTGATGTGTGTGTGTGTGTGTGTGTGTGTGTGTGTGTGTGTGTGTGTGTGTGTGTGTGTGTGGGTGTTATCACATCAAGCCTGTTACTTGACCATATATAAATGACTTTACCGTCCGCCCTGTCCTTTTCCTTCGTCCTCTTCCTCACATTTCTCATTTTTATCCAGTTTTTATTTCCTGTTTTCTGTTTTTTGTCCTCGGCCATACTGCTTCCTCGTCTCTTATTTTTCTTCTTCTTCTGCCCACTTCAAATCATATTTCCTCGCGCTCTTGTTTCAAATCATCTTCAGATAACTCGAGTTCAGATTTTTTCCATGTGTGATTTACTAAAAGAAGAGCAGTTTTAAAGCAGCGAGCGATGCAGATCAGCTGAATCAGTCAGATGAACCGACTGTTTCATACTTTCCGTCTTGGTTCGGGGTCTCCTGGCACATTAACTCTGCTCCAGCACTAAACATGTTAATTACAGGTTGGACTGTGCTGCATACAGCAGAAGTAATCATGATAATGAGACATTTAGAATCTGTTTGCATGCGAGGTTTCACTCATTAGAGGCCAAATACATATTATTAACTCTTCATTGCTGGCTGGTTGAAACCTTTGCATAGCCCGGAGCAGAATTTCCTTTAATAAGAAACTGTACGTTATTGCTAAGCAGCGTTCTTTAATAAAATCATATGAATATTTGAAGAAGACAGACGGTTATTTTGAAAGACAGCAGCCGGACGTTTTCTACTTGGTTGTTTTAGTTTTAAATTAAAAAGCATCATTTGTCTGAATTAATCTTTCATTACTAATTATTTCAGGGCTTCTTATACAATAATGTTGTTGGGCGTTTGTTGTTGAGCGAATCGTTCTGTCGGTTCAAACCACCATCTTTGTTTGTTTGGACAAAGGAAATCTTCACAGTGGACAGAAGAGTCTTTAAAAGAGCGATTCACCGTCCAGAAACAGATCCTTGCTCCGTAAATGTAACGATAATAAGTGAAGTTGATGCGTTTGCGTGTTTTTCAGACTTTATGACGATATATTTGCATGTTTTGAAGGCTATATTAAACCTTCTTGGTAGAAAACGTTCAGCACTCGGAGCTGTCTGCAGTCTTTTTTAGTAACCGTGGAGAAGCGAGAGGACGACTGCACACAAAGACCCCCGCTGAGAGGAGAGAACGAGCTCAGCTGGAGAAGTTAGCCTGCAGATACTGAGCTACACAAACACACTGTATGTGTACATACACACGCAGCAACAACTTCTGGTGTTCACACTTACATTTGCATAGGCAGCATTTCAAAAATACACATATAGTGAGAGCGCGTCGTCCACAGAGACTCGTGTGTTTGTTTTGTGCCTCAGCGACACAGATGTGGACTATATGTGAAGAGAAAAGCACATTAAATTCACACTTAGTGAATATCATTTATACTTTAGGGGCTCCAGTCAGAGTGAATGTATGCTCAGTATTATTTATGTTTTATTTATGACTTAGGTTTTAAAATATTTTAAAAAATAAAATCCATGAGAGGCTATACGAGACCAGTGTGATATTTATGGTCAAAACACCACAAACATATGTATTTATATTGAATCTGTTATATGCAAGCAAAGCTATAAAATACATGTTTTAACACAGACTCTCTAAAACCTGTACGTAGTCTCCGTGACGTCCCCGCAGACTGTCTAAAACCTGGACGTAGTCTCTGTGACGTCCCCGCAGACTGTCGAAAACCTGGACGTAGTCTCTGTGACGTCCCCGCAGACTGTCTAAAACCTGGACGTAGTCTCCGTGACGTCCCCACAGACTGTCTAAAACCCGGACGTAGTCTCCGTGACGTCCCCACAGACTGTCTAAAACGGAGCTAACTATTGTTTAGCTCAAGTGTAAACACACCATGACGTCAACCATCGGTTTGTTTTGAAGCATCAAGTTTGGCGTTATGGACGTTGGCATAAAGAAGTGACTGCACGAGGTTTCCTACAGAGTTCCATCGCAGTGCTAAAAAAATACTAGTGATGCAAACGAAGCGGACGGTTTGGCGGGCAACCTGCAAAACTGTAAGAGCAGATGAATGAACACAGGCAGTGTGGGATTGTGGGATACGTCAGTCAGCCCATGACCTGCATCAGCAGCTTTTATAAACAGAGCTTCCGTTCATCAGTCGGATCACTGATCCAATTAAAAAGGCAACAGCAGCAGGATGAGCCGCATGAAGACAAAGAAACAGGAGGGTTCTAACATGTGGCCGACTTGTTCCAGAACATGACGTTTCATGATCTGGAAAACTCAAGACACCGACAGTTAGTTTGGTGTATGCTAATTAGGGAGGAATCCGAAAAGATGCTGTTCATTTTGGGTGAGTTAAATCTCACAAATTAAAAGTACTCTGCAGCGTCTTTCACATCCAGCAGCACTGAGAAGAAGAAGAAGAAGAAGAAGAAGACTGCTTGCTGGTGAACATCCATGAAAACAAAGCAGGTTTAATATTTTATGATGTGCATGCACACATTTTTTTTTTATACCTGAGGGAAACACACGATGAGTTTTTGTTGAGAAACAGCAACATATGTAAGTTTTGAAGAAAACTCCACAGGGCAGCTTTAAGTTCACTCATCTTACACTTCGAATACATCTGAACTGAACACACTTTGCACGCTTTGCACAAAGAAAAAACATCTTCATAGTGTTGTATCACAGATTTTCTTCAAATTTTATCATATTTTAGTGAGACATGAGGGAGTGTCTCACCCCTCCTGGCTCTGAATGTGAACAGAGGAAGCGCTGACGTTGACTTGACGATGAAAAATGTCAGTAAATAATGAATGAGCAGATTTTATGTTAAAAAGCCTGACACGACATGACTGGCTGACTGATGTGGAAATGAATATTATTATACATGTAAGGCCCAAATGACGGACGAGCTTTCCTTCCATCGAGACTCTACTGAGACAATGGCGTGTGTGTGTGTGTGTGTGGAGGATAATGTGGGATGCGCAAGTGTGATAAACCAGGATTTTCAGAGATTTAGCTCAGCGCTAATACCTCGCTATCGCTATAGACAGATGGGAATTACTAATCTAAGGTGTGTGTGTGTGTGTGTGTGTGTGAGCACCATCAGATCCATAACAGCCGGGAGTGACACAGGCTGTAATGGAATAAAATAAAGATATGAGATGTAACATTTCCAAATTGAAATGTCTAAATAACGACGAGACCTGTGTTATAATATCGTGTGTGTTCATATATTACGTTGAGTTGTGTATTTACATCACATCAAAATGTTTCCAACAACGTTCAAACCCGGAGAAATCAGTCTGTAAATCAAAGTGACCTGTCAATCATGTCCTGCCTCTAAATACAACACAGGATATGTCACGACAGCGAGGGAGGAAGTCGGCGAACGTGAATAAAACTTTAATACATCAACTCGTCTTCTGCCCGAGTCATGTCAGAAATGATAAGGACAACAACTCCCATGACATCAAACTACATTTTTTAATGAATGTTTTGATTCGAGAGACACCTTAAAGGTCCAATTACTAACAAAAACTAGTTCACTGGATTTCAGTTTTTAATATTTAAAAAAAAATGCAAATCATTGTTGACTTGATTTAATGCACTTTAACTACTATCAGCATGACAACGTTTCTATGTTTGCGAGGACCAATTTGAGTTTCACTGCAAACGCTGCATTTGTAGAAACAGAGGACAACAGCGTCTATAAAAGGTTTCACTTTTCACACAGTCACTGCTTTACTTTCAGATTTTAATTGAAGCTTCAGAACACACGTGAAGTTTGATGGACTGAGCTGAAGACAATATGTCTGTGACGAAGCTTTCTGCTTCTTCTTGTCGACGTTTATTGGTGAGTTTTTTCTCAATTGAGGCTTTAACAACTCGACCAACTTTAAGATTTCCACCAACATTTCAAATAAAGTTTGGTGGGTTTGAACAATGTTTGGCTGCACACCATGACTTTGTAAAGACGGAGCCAACAGACGGTGAGTGGAATATAGGACATTGTTTAAACAGTATTACACTTCCAGTAATTTGAAAGACTGTGGGACACAAATTAAAACACCCCGAGAGTAAATTCCGTTAATTGCAACCACATTTCCTTCACATGCTCCTTTTCCATGATGAATGAAGGAGGATGTTTTTGGCTCTTTTGCTAATCAAACCCTTTTTACTGGTGAATCCAAAAACAAACAAAGTCTAAAACTTTGGTTACAGTCGTATGATCAGCTGCAAGAGTCCAATAAAGAGATATGTCAGTCCGGTAGCTTTCCATGAAAGTCGGCCTCGTGCATCCACAGGAACAATCTAATGAGGGAACTTGGATGTACTCTGATGCCGTGTTTCCGTTCAACGGTACGAGTCAGCTTGACTCAACAAAGTCGTGGATAGTACCATGTACCTGTTATCACCGGTTGAGGTTCTGAGCGAGCTGAGCCGATACTAAACGATGTAGTGAAAACACTGCAGACCACTGATTGATCAGAGAACATCCTGCACATCGACCAGATTTTTAAACAATAGCAGCTGTGGTGAACTGACATTCGTCTCTTTGGTTGCCGATGAAAGGGTCTCAAAGATTAACGATACCCTCCATCATTCCTGTGCGTTTATGTCACATTGAAGATGATGTCATGTCAGTTTTGCCTGGCGTCACTATGACGATCAGCTACACTGATGGGGCACGAGTCACAGTGGAAAGCAAAATCGAGAAAAGTAAGTAGACACCATCGGACAGCATCGAGTCGAGTTGAGTCGTACCATGCCACATCACCGTACTCATACATAGGAGTCTGCTGTGTTTGTGCCTTTAGCTAAACACTAAACTAGAATTAAAGTTTGAAATGCAGGTTTTCTGTTAAAAAATGAGTTTCCAAGCAAGCTAATGCAGAGATCCTTTCAGGATTCAGGACACTGAATGATTGGACCACCTCCCAAAAATGTATGCACACCATCCCCCAGAGAAAAAGTAACAGCAGCATCATTTTTTCCTGTTTCTCTTTGAATGTTTCCACTTGTGATTCCTCAGAGGATTTTAGAATTCTTCCTCCGACACTTCGCTCCCCCTCATCCCCTTAAATCACATCTCTCTATTTCTTCCCCTAAAGACATTTGTGGAAGTAAGTAACATTCTGCATGGCTGCTGCTGCGATTAAACAAAAAGAAATTTGGCTGCACTCCTCCCGTACGCCTCAGAAACTTATCTGTTCTGATTTCAATGAGAGAAGAGGGAAAGCAGAGCGGCAGAGAAATCCTCTGGGTACCACATTCTCCAAATTTCTAAATTTAAACTACAATCCTAATCACTCTGCCATCCTCTCACTCCTGCAGGCTTGACTTTCAAACAAGCACTTCGCCTGGAATCCCCTCCATCACCACCACCACCACCACCACCACCCCCCGACTGCTGTTTCATGTCCCTCAAATCCTCCCCCTCCACTCCCTGGCACTTCTTGTGCTGCAGGAGTGAGCCAGTGTTTCTGCGTTTGATCTTTTCTCTGCAGTCAAGTTCTTTTTTTGGGAGTTAAAGCTGCTGCTGCTGTGAGATCCAGAGGCGAGCCGCCAAAGACGACAGCAAAGCGTTTGTTTGTGTGTGTGCAAGGGCGAAGCAGAGGAAGATGCAGCGATGCATAAAGAGAATTATTAGGATGGAGAAAGGAGAGAAGGGGAGGTTACATAACTCCTCACAGCTGGAGGAGAGGAGGAGGCAGTTTTTTTTTAAAATGCAGAACAAGTGGGAATAATAAATTTAAAGGAGCGAGGCAGTTGAGCCGCAGGACGGAGGAAGCATCAAAGATGTGGAAATGAAATCTAAAAATATTGTTACTCAGTGAGTCACTTTGTAGAAAGACTGCTGTCACGAAGCCAAACGCGGCTGCACAGCAGTTCATCACTGACCAGATGCAGCCATGTATCTTTAATGATCGTCTCCAGGGTAAAAAATCATAAATTTCAATGTCGTGAAGCTAAAAAAACGATGCTGCTTTCATGAAGAGCCGTGATTTCTTTTTGGATGTATGTGTGGAAGAAGATCCAAGGTTTATTTTTGAACCTATTTCCATCAGTGTCAGGTGTTTAGACTCTTTTCTAAAGGTTGCTACAGTGCCATAATCTATCATCAGTCCACTCTGCATCTCTGTTTTTTTTTAGCCTCTTTTAGCTCCTAGTTTTGGTTCCGTGGCACATGTACTGTCTCGTTCCATCAAACAAGCTGTGATAACTCCACTGTACACCACCTGCCCAGCAGCAAACAGCACAGAGACACAGTTAAAGACTTAACTAGTGAGGAAAGTGAAACATTTAGCAGCTACAGGACCGAAAATTTGCCTCAGAAGTTGGTGGAGACCAAACTTGAGCTAAAAGGAGGCACTTGCATTCATCACGTGAACACAAACACGTCTCCAGTGAAATTGTCACGCTGTTCCCTGTCTGCTTGATGCATACATATGCGGCTGTTTGCTAAACTTTAGTGATAACAACTTTATAAGGTGAAAACTGTTGTTACACTGCCCCCAAGTGGCCAAAAACATCTATTAATGCAGCGTTACTACTGACAATCAATGGGTGGAGCTAATTCCAGCTGCATACTGTTCTATGATATTTTCTATCATATATTTTGTTCATTAAATCTTATTATGCAAAGTAAATTGTAACTAAATGTAGTTAAAAAAATAAAATATAAATATTTCTAATAGAACTAATGGAAGTAGAAGAACACAGTTCGTTTTTTTAGGGACTAACTCTGCAAAAACAGAAACAACAAGAACAGAAGGCTTGCAGAGTTGACAGAGGCAGTATTTTCTGGTTAAGATTGGACATTTCTAGAAGGATTTTATAGGATATTCTTCCCTTCTCTGCCACTCGGCGACTGTTTAATGATGGCAATTTCACCCTGCAGCTATCAGACTCTGACACTTTCCCTCTCTATCAGCCGGCTCTCTCTGTGACAGTGATTGCACTAAGCAGAGGTTCAGAAATCCCCCCGTCCTCTTTTTTCTCACGCTTCCTCCGTCTCTCACTTGCTTACTCTGGTAATTGACGACGATTGGCCCCTTCGTGGAGAGCAGGAGCCGGGAGGTTTTAGAGTCCGTGATGAGTTTCTCTCACCTCAATCCTCTCTAATACCTTCCTCATTTTCTTTGTCTCTCTCTCCGCTGTGAGCGTCTAATGGCAGAGCAGCTGCTTTTCATGGCTCTTGAGAAAAACGGTACCCTTAACTGTTTCTGGATTTAGCGGAGATTTAGCGTTTGCTGCTTTATACGAGCGCGAGGGCCGCCAAACGCTTGTCATCGAGAACCACCGAGGCTGCTCTCGCCCCTGGGCTGGAGGTTGTTAGGTTTCCAGCCTGTTCCGTGTGGGTCATGGAAGAAAACGCACACGCTTCCATTTGAGAATTACTCATGGATCAAGGAATCTGAAAGGTGGATTTACAGATAGATTTACAATTCAGGGAGATATGAAGAATGATATGTGAGTGAGGGATGCTGCTTTTCTGGGCTTTAAAGTGGAAGGGAATCAAACACGATATGAGGCCAAAAAAGATGGCTTTGGTTCAGATATTGTTCCTGCTTTTTCCATTTTCTAAAATCAAGTCAAACAGATCATTTTTCTACAATTGGATCCAGTGAAAGAAAAAAAACAGAATTATGAACAAAAGAAGCAGCAGAGAAAGACGAGGGTGGGCAGGAAGGCGGATGGGTGTGGGGGGTAGAGATTGCTTTAAAAGCCAAGCAATGAAATGATAAATGGGAAGAATAAATTGCCGAACACAAGATGTATAACAAAATTTTCCACAGAGGAGAGCGAGGACGGGCTGGAGGTCCGATTAGATAAGAGGAGGCGAGGGAGAAACGGAGGAGAAAAAGATAAATGATGAAGAGATTGTTTTAGAGGTAATGGTGTAGTGAAGTGGTGTTTTATTAAATGAGAAAAGTAAGTGATGGAGGGAGTGTTCGGGGCGGAGGAGGAGGAGGAGGAGGAGGAGGAGGCTGTATATGGATAACATGAACCGGAGCACTTCAAAGTGTGTGTATGGATGTCTGTGTGTCCTAAAACGGCGTATAATTGAATCTCTCATGGACGCAGTTGGCGGGAACACAGCAGAAGATGCATGGGTCGGCTAATACGGGGTGACAAATGCACTAACACGCATGCACACACACACACACATACAACAACTGCATGCAGCAAACATGCATGTAATCAAAAAGACATCTCTTAAATTTAAACGCCGTATTTAGCACACGTGGAGAGCGCTCTGCGTTATTTTCGACGCTCCGTTGTAAAGAGGGAAACTGACGGGGAAGCGCCCTGCCGAGCGAGGAGAAACAGAAAATGGGTTAGAGATAGAAACCCCAGCGGGACTGAATAATTAGCAGAGGAGGAGAGGAGAGGAGAGGAGGGGAGGGTGAGAGTGAGAGACGACGGCTGGAGAGAGAGAAAGACGGAGGCAGCGAGTGAGGACAGAGTCAGGGATGTGAGAAATGAGGTCAGATCGCACAAAACGAGAAATGATGGAGATGTGAAACAGAGGAAGTGAAGATGAGAGAGAGAGTTATATAAAGCCTGAGAGACGCGTCTGACATGTCTGTTACTCCGAGGCATGTGTGGGTTTGTAGGCGTACTGAAGAGAGAGGTGTGTGTTGGGAAACAAAGAATCTTCTCCAAACCTAAATAACGCTAACGCAAAACTGCCGTAGGTAAATTATCGAGTCCAAAAATTCACCGTTTACACTGCAGCTCAAACGCTGATCCACTAACATCATGTGTGGGTGTTTAAAATGTGCATTATTTGTTAGAATTAAAGGTCCAGTGTGTCAGATTTAAGGAGCTCTACACTGTAAAAAAAAAAAAGGCAGCTGGAATATTACGGTGAAAAGATATTAATACTGTTGATTTCATGTATAAGGTTGGTGTTTTATTGCATGTTTCGCTATACATCATCAAAGAAAGCCCGTTTTGTTGTAGAATTTACCAAATGAGGCATCAAACTGTTCCCAGGGCACCGCTACATCCTGTTGAGGGTTGTTAATAAAGTTAATCTTCTTTATCTAAACACAAAGTACATTTGAGGCTGATGGGAATGTCATTAATTCCAAAGGACAGACTGAAATTTTGACCTGATGATGGCGCTAGACTAAAAGTCAGGTGATCATCAGGTCAGCAGGATTGCCTGAAACTTTTCAGTCTTAACTGAAAGAAACTCTGATGACTAAAACCTCATCATAAAACCACCTGGTGAAACGTTGATGTAACTGATGAACTTCTATGTAGAGACGGTTTGACAACTGAAATCAATATTGAGTGTCCGCCTCCACACAGCTGCTATAAGAGTTGCCTCCAAACAGTTTCTGCTCGTTCTCTAAACAGAGAGCAGAGTCTGACGTGAAAAGCTCAAACTGGTTCATTAATAGTTGTTCTGGTGCCAGCCTGCCGTGGCACATCGCCCTCCCAATAAACCAGCTGAAAAGTGCACTAAAATTCGAGGTAAGTGCTTTTTCAGACGCCGCCAAGCTCTCCTCTCAGCCTCAGTGGTAAAAATGTCCTTTCCACTGATTTGTTCTGGGTGACGGGAAGAGAACAAATCCAAACTTTTGTTCCCACTTCTGTTTTCCTTCAAAGTTCACGGCCTCAAATGTGCCGAGACACATCTTGGAGAGACTCTGGAACTTCCCGATTAGAGTCAAAAGGACCAATCGTCAGCTTTTTGAGCCCGGGCAGCTCGTCCAACATGATGCTGAGCCTTCCAAAAATCTTCCCATGAGCCACTTAGAGAGGCTCCAGAATGAATTAAAGAAGCACCAGCAGAAGTCAGCTTCTGATTGGTTGGTGAGCCATCAAAGCGGCACTTCACGACAAATGGAAGACGTTTCTGGATGCTAACCTGTGAGCTAGTTCCTTCTCCAACTCACCATGCTGAAACTGGACTTCTGTACCAAAACTAATAGAAACATGCTTTTTATTCAAGACTTTCACTTAACAAAATAAGATCACAAATGTTGTTGTTTGTTTAATACAGTATGTGTAAAGGTGAAGGTGATAGACAGATGGTTCATCCAATCACCTGGCCTTTTGTTAACAGTTTCCAAAGATGACTTCCCGGATGGTTCAGTTACTTTTCATCTATAATTATGTTTCTGCTGCCCACACTCTGCACATCCACAGATGGAAGGCCTCCGTTTGACAAGCGATCAAAGCTCTATGCTCGGCTAAAAATCCCATTTCCTCTCCGCAGATTTGAATGGGCGTTATGTTCAGGTGAGAGGAGAGACGGAATAATAATCAGAACAATCAGAGATACGAAGGTTGGAAGGTGAGATTGCGTATGCAATTCAGGCATGAAGGGAGCGAGGAAACGAGGGAGCAAGCACATTTGTGCCTGCATGGCAAACAAAGACAGTAAATACAGGTATTATCTGTTATCTGCTGCTGTAATCACTTCTGCTTGTTTCTGGATTCATGGGAAAGACAGACGCCAAGCTGGGCTGACTGCTGTTGGACTAGTAAGTAATCTTAGCTGGCTGCTATGTCTTGTTGTCGACTTACAGACTGAAGTAAAAGCTGACCTCACAAAGGTCAACGCAAGTCAACGTCTAGAAGAAGAAACAAAAGAACTCGTCAACCTTCTTTGAGGTCAATAACATCTTCAGGTTTGGAGCAACAGGGTCATGTTGATCAATGCAGACCTGGATGATTTATCAAAATGAGAAGGCCAACAGAGTTTGGAAGAACAATCACACAAATGTTCCTGAAAGCATCCAAGTCAGAATCCACCGCACGAATGATTGGTAATCTGTATTCCAGTACACATTGATGAACTCAACAGATTATATAAAACAAAAATAGGAGAGAGAGAGCTGGATATCGAAATCTCCACAGAGCAATTGTCCCTCATAATCCACGCCAAGACGTCGTCCACCACAAACTCACAGAGTTGGAGACTGGACAACAACTGGACATCAGAACCAATGCTAGAGACAACATGGACAATTTGGTCCTGTCCCGCCTTTACAACCCTTCTGGACTCAAGTTTACTTGTCTTTCATTCTACTTGGGGAATATATCAAAAGATCTGGATAACAGGGACAAATATTTATTAAAAATTCTCATGGCAGCGAGTAAAAAAGGCAATAACTAGAGAACGTCCCACCTTGAACCAATGGAAATAAGAGGGACAAATAAAATATTGGAAAATTTGATGTAGCTGTTGGAAATGGTTTAACAGCTGAAAAAAGATCAATAAAAAAAGGCTGCAAACCTTCAATATTTGATAGTTTTTGATACTTTGTGTTTCCATCAGTATGAACACCAAGTTTAACACCCAACACTGATGTACTGATATTCATAAAATCACATTAGACAAAAAGGTTCATGGGTGTTTTTAAGACACAACGGGGGATCTTTCTTTCAGCACACGTGTTTCAGAAAAAAAAAAGAGCCGAGAAAGTCATCCAATATTAATTTAAACTGGTTTTAACTGGAACGCTGTGAATCCGGTGGGAGAACGAGGCGATGACAGGGAGTAAAATAGAAAGAGGACTAAGTGACATTGAGACAACAAGAGAGAGAATGATTGTGGGGGAAGAGCAGAGATAAGAGAGAGGTATATGAGCCTGACATCAATGAACCAAACCGAGCCGAGCCGAGCCAAGTGAGCGTGTCAGAGATGGCGTGGTGAGTTCAGGGGCAGTTCAGCTCTACCCTGGAGTGCAGCAGCGACTTTAAACTAAGTTAATAGAAAAAAGAAATGAGATCAGAACGAAGTCTGCAGAGACACAGAAGGACCGTGTGGTGGAGAGAGAAGAAGAATAACTAATGACCAGACGGTAAATATGGCTCTCATCTGTGAGCTCTTCCATTAATAAAACATCAGGCTGCCTCTGCAGAACGTTACTTTTCATCTATAATTTTCTCTCTGCGCCCCACACTCCGTCTACAGATGGAGGGCCTCAGTTTGACAAGCGATTACAGCCCCTTTACCCACCTAGAATCGCCCCTCTTCTCCACAGATTTGAATGGTCACTACGTTCAGGTGAGAGAAGGAATAATAATCAGAGCGATCGGAGATGCGGAGGGTTGGAAGGTGAGATTGCGTAGCGAGGAAACAAGGGAGCAAGCGTTTTTTTCCCCCGCCTGCATCGCAAACAAAGACAGTAAATACAGGTATTATCTGTTATCTGCAGCTGTAATCGCCACCTTGTTTCAGGCCTCACTGGAAAGACTGAGAGCTGATTGCAGAGCTGAAAGGTGACGTTTTTCCCATAAACCAGACGAGTGGAACGGTTATACAAGCAGGCTGCGACGTCTCATTGTGAGAAAATCCACCTGTGAAATGGATTCACAAGTTGTTTTTGGTCCTTACCAAGTAAATTAATGTCAGAAGATGGTTGTAGGATTTAATCGAATCGTAGCATATAAGAAGTTTCAGTATTTGGGCCCTCCAAGACTGAACATGTGAGGCTGTTAGACCTTCATGCTTTGACAAATAGAAGTTAGCAGTTAGCTCGAGAGAACAGCGAAGATTTTCTCTGAAACTGAACAGTCACACGGCTTCATCTTCATCGTCCATTATCTCACAGTCACCTCGTGTTTTCACCTCATCATGATTTCATTAATCACGAGCGCCACGTCGTCTTTTGTTTCCTCACGTCGCTCGTCTCTCTCCCGATGAACGCCCTACAGATTCATCTCAGCTGTAGATCTGACTCGTGCGTCGGGAATCATGGGAATCTGAGTTGTACGATGCTGCAGGTTGTGGGACAGTTCTGCAGTGTCAGTTGAATCAGTGCGTGTGTGTGTGTGTGTGTGTGTTTGTGAAAACCAAAGCATAAACACACGTGATGCCTGATGGCAGAAGGTGCTGTGTTGCTTTTGAAGGTCAGCGTTTTGCTCCTCCTGACTGATTTTCCTCCATCCATTGTTCCTCCATCCTGCTGCCACGTTTGTAATTCGAGCGGAAACATTTCCCCGTTTGGCCTTTTGGAAGTCCTTACGCTGCCTTTTCCCGGTCACGCTGCGTGGCTTTACACTGATGCAGGTGTGTGTGTTCTCTGTGTGTGTGTGTGTGTGTGTGTGTGTGTGTGTGTGTGTGTGTGTGTGTGTGTGAGACGGTGTCATTATTCCCTCTGTCATGCGGAGACAGGACGTCTTTATGGAAGTTTAATGACTCTCAGCTGTTTTCACACTCTGCAGGCTGACTGATGTCCTCACTGAATCACCGTCATTTATTAAACATAACCAGTTATGCTAACATGCTCATTAATTCTACTAATTAATGTATTAATCAGCAAGTGGTGTGACTCTATTATTACATGCTCATTTACACAGAACACATGAACGCATTGCTTAAAGGGTTATTCTGTCTAAACATTCAGTCTGAAGTGGACAGAGGGTGGGTGATGGTGTGATATTTAGCCAGCTGAAAGAAAAAAATATGCTGTTTCCTTCCCTTTCCGTTTGTCTTTCCCAAAAAACAGTTTGTCAGCTGTACTCGAGTATTTGTTCAGCCAAACATCAACAAGGTCACCAACACGACAGCAGCCAGCTTGTTGAGTGTCTGCGAGGCCACTATTCACTGTCACCATACTTATTATTCTGACGTATTCCAGGAATTTCAGCACGCTACTCCTCCCTCAGTTTTGGTCGCACATGCACAAAAAAGGTATCAAAACGACCGGCTCGTCCGGGAATGGTGTGCTGTGACTTTTCTAAGAGTTTCGCCAAACGGATTTGCAAAAAAATCACCAAAAAACCACAGCAAAATTTACAATGGGTGTGTATTGGTAGAATGTTCCAGAGCTAGAGTGGGTGACATCGTCGCTAGAGTGGAGAGGGAGAGAAACATTTGTCAAAAAATACATTTGCAAACGGCTCTCGTGGCCACAAATGTCACTCTACATTAATAATTTATACATAGAAACGTAGGAAAATTCGTGGGCTACGCAGCGATATCACTGCTGAAGCTGTCAGACTTATAGTTTTGGCGGGAGACGCACTGATGCGCCAGGATCACCCACCGACAGCCCCATCTACTCCCATGTAAACTGGAGAGGAGAAATTTCCCAAAGGAGCACGGGGCACCTGTTCTTTCTCTATCTCCCCAGGTCACATTTTTTAACTTTAGACACTGAAATTCAGCATTCACATGGTCGACAAGATGAGGATGCTCACGGTCATTTGGGCTTTTTGATACGACCTACCGTTTGGCATTAGTGTCCACTAGTTGGAGGGGGTTCATTTAGAGATTTTCTGTGTCTCTCAGCAGTCACTCACACACAGACAGAGCACAGCTGCAGTTAATTGCTCTGACCTGCAGCTGACCCTGGTTGCTTGGCAACCTCCAGCCTGCCTTTGACTAACTTTATTGAAGTCTCTGTGCTGCTGCAGTGTCAATAATAATGTATGGGCGCGACGGGGCCACAGTCAGACACACTCTACATTTATTTAGTCTGATTACCTGAAACACATTTTGCTGCAAGGTGTAAAGGGAGCGTCACGCTACTCGACTTTTACAAATAACACATTCACGTGTGGCATCTTCCGTAATGTGGGTGGGAAGCCAGTGAGGGATCAGATAAGACGTGTTTAATGATCTCCTGCTTTGGGAAAGTCACTCGTTACAGCAGCTCAAAGAACAACAAGGAGGATAAGAAAAATACTCATGAATAAAAATCATCAAAGATACACTAGAAATTGGGTTACAGGTCATTGGATAAGCACACACGTGGCGCAGCACTGTACTAACCTGTATATATATATAAAAGTAATATATGTCTACAAAAACAAATGAACTATTAAAGGAAACGAGCAGTTTTTCTGTAGCTGTAAGCAAAAATATGAATTACATTATCAACTGATCCGTCTGCTAAAAAGTGACACCGAGCGCTCGCGCTCGTACATCACTGCTTCAGTTTTATCTGAACATCCTGACGGATCACGAGAGCAGAAATCAGCCTCAGGCCGGTGATTTGTCATTTCAGCCATCAAACCAAAGCCACACACACACACACACACACACACTAACACTGTGTAAACGCAGACCTGTGTGTTTAACCTCACACACACACGTGTGCAGGGTCGTCATGGCCAAATGTGTCCCGCGTAAGCAAACACGCTTCCACTGTTTGAGTGTGTTCTCACACGTTGGACGACCTTCTGGAAGGACTTGAAACGCTCTCGTGTCACGGCGGAGGGCAGCATGAGATAAATGTTTGCAGGAAGATACAAACCCCGAGGCCTGAGGTAGGTGTGTGTGTCTGTGTGTGTGTATATGTGTGTGTGTGTGTGTGTGTGGACGTTTTGCTGAAGTATCATTCAGTGTTCTGCCTGTTTTCCAGGATCTGAGCAGATATTTTCCCTGAGAAGATGAAAGCCGACATGAAGAGGAAAACAGTGTTTGACCCGTGGGCTCGACGTGAGCGGGAGAGGACAAACTGCTGCACAAACACTGACCTCCTTTTTCTTCGGCACAAAGCATCTTTTAACCAAAACTGCCCATCTGGTCAAATGTACACGTCCAGAGAAGTCGAAAGTCCAGAGTCAGGATTTCATAGAAGATACTCTCCATCAGCGTGACCTGCCTGTATGTTTATCCTGCCCAACTGTCGAGTATTCAGGATGCTTCAGAGGCAGTAACATTTTCCCAAATGTCGACACTGAACGTGTAAATATACAGTGAAGCTGAAGCTCAATCACAAAAATCCAAATTTCTATGCAATGTAGCTTAAAATAAGACGTCAGTCAGCAGTCAACAGAATATACATGCCCACTCGTAGGTGTGATCGATGCCTTAATGTGAAGATGATGTCACTGATCGAACATTTATGACGTTTGAACTCTGCCAAAGAGACGCATTAAAAATCGTCTGTGAACGATCCGTCTGTGACGAGCTGATGTGTGACTGTGTCAGATGGAGCTTCTGTTACTACACAGCCACGAGTTAACAGAGCGTCTTTTCAACTCAGAAGCTCTCCAGCTGGCACGACACAATCCCAACTGGCTTCTGTGGCTCACACACACACTCACTCACACACACACACTCTGTACCAGCGGTGCCAAGCACTACAATGCTCTTCTCGTCAGCTCAAATACCAAAACAATGGCTCGATTGAGAACAGAGGTTTGGTTTATGGACGATGGGAGTTAGGTCTGATCCCTGTAAATCTGCTGCTCTGTACGACTTTTACAGCCCAATTTATCACTTCACACACTTCTCCTCGTTGGCTACAACCCTTGGTTATGTCCTGACCACCAGCACGGTGTTGGTTTACGTCACCAACATGCGTCTTTCTTATTTTATCTGCCTGATGTTCAGCTTTGCTGCCAGGATCGTGGTCCAATTTTCAGCTGATGTCTGAACATCTCAAGGTTCAAGATCATGATTAAACTTTGAGCTTCAAGAGGTAAAGTGGCACGCTGCAGCCAAGCCTGCCTCAAGGTTCTTTGTTTAACCCCCAAATTCTGCAGTGATACGCGGCCGTTCTAGTCAACGTTTCAAACCCCACCGGCTCCGCCACGGTCCGGTTCAGAAGCCTCAGCTCGGCTCCGCGTTGAATTCAATGCGGCTGTTCTATTTTTGACGGACGCCGCGAGCAGCCCGTGTCAATTTACACAGAGCACCTCGAGCTGACAGGAAGCCAGACACAGAAACAGCATAGAGAATCCGGTGGATTTTCAAAATAAAATACCTCTGCGCAAACTGACAGTCATAAAAACAGACAAAAACAAATGAACTACGTAGCATATTTCCACATGTAGAAGAATATTTAGAAGCACATAAACCAGGAAAATGACCAAATCTGAGCAAGTAAACAAAGTCTGGCAGGAAGTCGTGTGCAGGACGGACCAAAACAGCAACGCAGCCATGACGTGACGGAGACGTGTCCGGTGGGGTTTCGGGGTAAAAGCTCACACTAATGAGAGAGGAGTGTGAAAAGAGAGGAAACCTCCACCACCGTTTAAAGTTTCACTCGAATGTCGTCGTAGAAATCATTTTTAACGGCGGCAGTAAAGTCGCTTGTCGTCGGCTTCAAGCTGAGAGTTAAACGACGAATAAGTAAACTCCACGATGGGGAAAAGAGTAAAAGATTACATTTTAAGTGCCACTTGAAGCTAATTTTGATAGCACCAATTTAAGGTTTAATCCTCTGTTGCTAAAAGGTAAAAACAAAGTGCAAGCATGAATAATAAACAGACGAGAGGTTTTCACGGCCTTCCACAGATGCAGATATTCTTTTTATTAAGACATTATGTGAAAATGTGTTGTAATAGCCTTATAAACTGCTCATTAATGCCAACATTGGAGTAACTCGCAGATAAATAAATGTAATGTATCAAGCCCCCGCGAACACGCGTGACTGCCTCTAAGACAAAAACGAGCTGCTTAAATTATTTTTACAACGCCTCCGACTGCTGGAATTAAAGCGGTCAAATGACTTGTACCCGAGTCTATCGAGACACTTCAGAGGGCATTAAAATGCAGCGAGGAGGAGGAGGAGGCCGTAAAAAGGCCCTGTGGTTTTATAGGTGCCCATAAACAGGCAGCAGGACGCTGGTGGAGAGAAAGCAGCCCTCCCCTGGTCGGAGTCATTTCGTTCACCCTTTCATTCCTTTTTAAACATTAAACCTGTTCCCGAGCCGCTGCACGCGGATCAGGGAGGAAGACGATTTACAGTCGCAGCTCATCGTCTGACTGAGAGGCTGAGAGGCCGCCGCCGAACAAAGCAACACAGCGGTTTGTCCGTCTCTGCTCTGTCGCCTCAAACTTTAGAGCTCAAATAAACAGAAATAAATAATTGATCTTTTTTTTAATTATTATTATCACAATAATCATATAAAACTTAATGTTCAGTGTTGTCTTTTCGTCGTTCTTTGAGTTATTTGGTTGTTTTAACTGCGAGGCTGTTTGGAGAGTGAAGGCTCTTTGAATATAGCTTGTGTTCCCCGTGAGATAATTTCGTTTTCTTCACAGGAATGTTAACAAGTTAAAGGCCAAGTAAATCTGTATTTTCTTTTAGGTTTTTGTACACGACAGGCCTTGTGAAGCGTTGGCGACCCTTTTGCGACCTCCAGGTTGGAAACCGGTGGTCTAATCCTAAATTAAATCGATGCAAAGATTGGTTTTATTGGTCTTGTTTGATACAAGAGTCAAAACAAGCAACATGTCAACTTTGAACCTTGGGAAATTGAGGCATTATTGTTTTATGGACCAAACATTGAGTCTATTAATCAATAAAGTAATTATCAAATGAATCGATAAAGAAAATAATGAAGTTAAAGGTGCAGTGTGTAAGATTCAGGGCCTTTATTTTCAGTATAAGGCAGACACAGAATATAATATTCATAACTATGTTTTCATGCATGTATAATCACCTGAAAATAATCATCTTTTTATTTTTATTACTTTAAAATTATCCATTTATATCTACTCCTTTACACTAGGAAGATGAGGGTGATGTGAGGAGATTGCAATGCAGTGATTACACCACTAGATGGAACTAAATTCTACACACTGGACCTTTAAAATTAGTTACACATGTTGAGTGTTTTTCAAGTATATAAATACTTAAAGTGAATTAACTTTATTGTATTCTTTTAGACTAACAGATTTTACTTTTAGAAATCTTTAAAGCGTCTTCAGACCTTTACGTTCACTTCCTGGCTTTATAATCTGGTGCCAATTAACGGGAAATTGGGAAGTCCCGGTGCAGTGATTTGTATTTGTTGCGTGTTCGTTGAGTTTGTAAGCAGCTGTTGAAAGTTTGCTGAGTCAGCAAGCTGAGTCAATTATTCATACTTGGATGGAAAAACAAAGAAGAAGGAGAAGAAGAGAGTGCACGTTAGACGCTGACAAAGCGATCTCGCCACATGGTCCACTCAGCAGCTCTCTTCTAGAGCTTTCAATCTTATCACATGATCTTCATTCAGCCCGTGTGACTCCGTCTGCTGATGAAGATCATGTGAGATAATTGGATTTTAGTGAAGAGGAGGATTAAAGTTTTCCCTCCCTTCGTTTAAGTTTCCAGCTGAAAACACTTTTGATTTGTGAAATAAAAATCTATACGGCCTGTTTATGTTCTGTGGGTGTGCACGAGTTGTTGTGTGCTTATTCTTTTACTGCTGACAAGTAAATCCTCCTCGGCTCGGGAGGAGAAACCTCTCGGCTCAGCGCGGTGATTCCAAGGCCAATTAGGCAGCCGGTAAAATAAAAGCTTTATTGACAACAGCTCTGGTCGGTCGACGGTCGGCCTCACTGCAGCAGTTCTCCCGTGACCTGAACCTCTCACCGACGTGCTCCCAGAACTCCCGGGGTGTGTGCGGTCTGTAGACTGTACGGGCGGGTCGGCTCCGTGAAGCATCGAAGAATTAAAGCGCCGCATGGCTCAGGTCTCCCAGGATGCTCTGCTCCTGTTTTATTCATGGCTGTTTATTTGTATCTCACCTTCTCCTTTCACTGAACGACTCAGCAGCTTCGCCCTATTCATCAATTTAACACCGGCGCCGTGCGGACCTCCGTAATTGACTTTCAAAACAGGGACAATAAATCTCACCTCCTCCACAAACAATAGCACTTCGGAGATTAAAGACATTAGCATGCAGCGGTGGGAAAACATAAAGTACTCAGGGGCTTTTACTGCGGTGAAAAAAGTAGAACAACAAGACAAGACAAATTATTAAAAAAATCAAAAAGTTTCTGCTTCAGCAGTTAAACACACACAAAGATCTACAGATGAGAGAACAACTAGTATATATCACTAAAGTGAAAGAAGGCTTTTATTTTGGCGGTACAAGTGTAAATCACGCCATCTGGTCGCCTCTGACAGCCGTTTCTTATTATTCTCCACATTTCTCGTCTGTTTTCTATCCGTCATCTGTCTTTGCTGTCACTCGAGGACGACACGCCGTGATCTGCTCGGAGGTTTCTGCTGTAACTCTGATATTTGTGTCTTTTTATTGACTGAATCTTCTTCCTGCACGCCTCTCTGATGTGCTGCTATAGAGCTGAATTTCCTTCTGGGGATCAATGATGTCTTTTCGTACCACTACAGCGGCCCCGTTCACCGGGCTCTCGTGTTGAATGTAAAATGTGAGTCTGAAGTAACAAAAATTCAGAATGTTTTCCAGTCTTCTAAAATGGAAACGCCTCCAAACTGTGCCAGTATCAAACAATGTGGAAGATAAATACACAGAACAGATCATGGAATAAAGTTCAAGTCAGTTTAAAGAGGTTTTGTAGGACGGCAAGAAATGTGTCATTGAAACCAAAAAAAGTTGCAACATTTGTATCTTTTTGGACACGATAGACTAAATTTAGTCTTTACTCAGGGGTGACAGAGGACAGAGGAGGAGCAGGTCAGCAGTATGAACCACACAGAAGAGGTTTACATGATAAAGCTGGAAGCTGATGATTCATTTAAGATGTCAAATTTGAGTTTTTAGAGTGCATAAGGTCTTTGAACGTTATGATAGAAGTTTATGGACGCACTTGTTGTTGGATTTAATTAGACATCGAGGAACTTCTCTTGTATAAATGTCTCCGAAAACATCTCATTGTGAAGCTTGTGTGGAAATCTTCTGAACGCCCTCGGCCTCTAGTTTGTGATTGGACGGTTTCATGAAGCTGTGATTATCCTGGAGGTCACAACAGGTCATTTCATACACAATGGAGACAATCATAACCACATACGAATCCACGAGAGTCTCAGCTTCCCAGTCAGACACAATTTATGCGATTCAAATATTGTTTAAGGACCTCGGTATGCAGAAATATTTATAGTGCACGCTGCCCAAAGCTGCACGAGATTAGCATAATAATATATGAATATATTAATATCATAAATAGAATGAAATTCACAGAAAACATTGATGTTATTAGATTATATGTTCATCTGGCTGCACTTTTCAGGGCTGCTATTCATCTACTGTGTGTGACCTTTTCATTGACAGTGTGTGTGTGTGTGTGTGTGTGTGTGTGTGTGATGGGCTGATATCGACAGACTTAATTGCAGACTGCCCATTCGTTAAGAGACGCTCGTTACACACACACTAATTGGTTTGCAGCTCTGGTGTGGCGCTGCACAGATCACAGTAAAGGCAGCCAAACCGACTTACTGCAGCAGTGGTGTGTCCCGAAAATCTGTTTTAATCTGTTCAAAAAAACCTGTTTCCAATAAAAAAAAAAATCAGCTTGTTTTAACAGTTTTTGCAGAAATGAGTCACCTTCATGAAAGCGGCGTTGTGATCAGACGCCAGCCGCCGTGCCAGAATTGAAAAAGTGCGTAAAGGAAGTGAGACGTGTGGACATAAAAACAGACCGAATGACTTGTTCAGATGGACGACTGAAGCAGAGGATGAAATCAAAGACAGACAGGAAAAGAGAGAAACAGCCAGAGGATGTTCAGCCAATTCACAACTCCACATTTCCACATTTCCACATGGGTGACACATGTCATCTCCAGCACGAGGTCAGTAAACACGAGGATGGACGAGGACTCATCCTGCTGCTGACACGACTGTGAACCGCCACCAACAGAAGAAAACAACGTGCTGCTGCATCGCTTATAAATATGAATGAGGTCGATGTCAACTTCAAAACCTACGATTCACAACATGTCGTGCTTTCACGTTATTCTGCTGGAGGTTTGAGAGGATTCAGCTCTGAGAGTGTCGATACATTAAATCAGGACAGAGCGAAGCAGGAAATCCTCAAACACGTGAAATACTGTCAGATTGTTTCAATCCTTCAAAGTCGAGCTGACTGCAGCTGAATGGGAGTAGGGTTGCAAAGGGGCGGAAAGTTTCCGGAACAATATTATGTAGTCCACCAGCTCAAATGTGTGTCTTCAACAGTCTCTGTGTGCTCTGGGCTCTAAAGTGTGGTCCAGGTACAGAAATCACCTGTGCAGGTAGGGGGCGTGGCCTCAATAGCCCTGCAGTAAGCAGTGTGCTATGTGCATGTGATTGAGGAATAGCAGATATTCAAGTGTACCTGCATGAAATCTGGTTGTTTTAGTCAAGATGATGCTAAAATATATTTTTCACAACTATATTTAAGTTCCCTGTTGAAGGGCCAACCTTCAATTTTGTAAATTCACGGTTTATTCCCGTTCATTCCCACAAATTCCTGTTAATTCCCAAGGAAAGTTTCCAAATTTTACCAGAATTTTGCAACCCTAAATGTGAGCCATCTTTGGTCTGTACTTGGCTGCCAGATTTGGTTTGGAGGGTGCAGAGTTGAACTTCAGACCAGGATTAGCACTTGGAGTTGGTGTTTGTTCATGATGAGTTTGCTTTGTTGCAAAATTTAATTCTAAATACGATTCTAAGATCATGTTTTATATTAAATTTAGTAATAAAACCCAAAAATGCACAAGTTTAATGTTTTATTGTTGAGTTTTAAAGTGGCGCATTGGCTAGCATTGTGACTACAGCTGGGTATAACGATATTTAATGTTCTTTCATCATGTATCTAATTATTCTTGATTATTTCTCTGTATAATAATGTTGTTTTTTCATAAATCAATAAGAAAATGTCTGCTTCTTTGATGTTAGCGATTAATTTAAAGATGTTTCTTGATGCAAACTTCATATAAACGACTTCTGGATACAAAAACTCATGCAATTATGTTTCAATCTTCTTAATCTGGACAGTTTTTTATGCTACTTGTGTTTAGACCAAGCTGCAACCTCCGTGGCTGTGAAGTGAAGCCGACACAGGAAGTGCCAAAAACTGCAGTTCCTCTAACGTCCACTTGAGGCTGGCTCCAGAAGTGAGTCAGTCTCCATAAGCCCCCATGTTGAAATGTCCGACTTCCGCCGGGAGCCAGCGGAGGTAGGACTGCCAAGATGGAGACGAGCAGAAACCTTCCCTCTTCACACTGAGACATAATTTATGTTTGAATCTCTTCAGGACACTCTCTTCACTGCACAGCGTTTATACACTCACACAGGCACACACACACACTCACACACACACACACACACACACACACACACACACACACACACACACACACACACACACACCCAAAGCCATTAGCGGCAAACCAAAGAGCTAAGAGTCGAGCTAAATATAAATCTACAATTGAGGCCATTTAGCCCGGTTAGCTTGTTAGGCTGATGCTGCGATCATCGATCCCCCTGAACTCATCGCACAGCAGCGAGCACAGAGCTGATCACAGGCTGTCGAGACTAACACACACATACACACACACACACACACACACACACACACACACACTCATCATTACACAGGGACTGTGCAAGGCTGGCAATTACAGCTGTGTGTGTTCCTGTGCCGTCCTTCCTGTCTCTCTCTCTCTCTCCCTCTCTCTCATTGTGTTTGATCTCCCGGTCATTATCTGGTGCAGCAGCGTTTCATCACCTCCCTGATCACATTGATCCACCGCTCCGCTCCGCTCGGCCCCGACACACCGCTGAACACTCAGAACTGCCCGCTGCTCAATTAAAAACTGAAGCTTATGCACAACCTCTGTTTGATATGCATGTGTGAGAAAAATGTGCAACAGAGAAGGAAGGTCAATCTGAAGGAAGCCATGTGCAAGCCTTCGATTCAATTCTACGCTGATGATGTTGTAGATTATGTTTTGTTTGTTTCACTCCAGATCACGGGGTAAAAAGTTGAGTCACGCACTTCTCATGACTGTATGTCATCATCATCATATCATATTCATCATATTTCAGCAGCGTTGTCACTATTCTGCAGAAAAAAGTGGGAAATAAAATGAAGTCAGCTGCTACATTTAGCTGTTTGCTTGTCAAACTTCACATATTCTATGTAACTATCCACATTTTTCATATTATGAGGACCTAACTGAGTTAGATTGAAACATTTTGTTTCGTCCTCATGTCTTCAAATGGTTGTTTAAAGGTTTAGAATTGGTTTTTCAGGTTCAGGCTAGAAGGTGCTCGTACGAACAACACCGAACATCCAACAGTTATTGTTCAGCAAAACCTCTCTGCTGTGATGAAATAAAGGAATTTATGTAACATTTGTTTTACCTGACCACGCCGATAAAGGCCAGAATGAACCAATGACGTCTGGTCTTCTGGTTTACATCTAATTGGCGTCCCTCATTTACATAAAAGAGGAACAGAGTGTCGCGTGCTACAGGGCTCATCTGCAGATAAAAGACGTGAGCTGCCTTATCACAGCAGAGCAGCACGCTGCATGTGATTAGCCGCTTCGATTCAGCGTGAACTCTGATTACCTTAACATTTGTCCTGTATACCGGTAGGTAGATAGTGTCTAGGAGACCATCGGGGATTCATTAGCTTACTGTCATAATTAATGTTGCAAAGAGCCGGCAAACAGCTCCCCATGAGGGAAGGATAAGGCGTCGAGGTTGGGAAATGTAGGAGGGGTGTTCGCGATCGCACGGTGTCAGATAGTGTTACACATTGATTAGTGCTGTTAGAGCTATTATGTATCACACCTGGTTTAATCAGCACAGGAAGTGAACAGGAGGGAGCCGAACTGTTCAGGACAACAAGTGGAGGGACGGGAAGAGAAATAAAGACATATCAACCTCTAAAACAAGTCAAATTTTCTCTCTTACTTAATTTAGACCCGGTCAGTCCTCCCTACCGACTCTTCGGTGCACTCCTTCTGGAAAAGTAGCATCCATCTCAGGCAGTAAAAGCCAAGTAGGACCAAGTAGTAACTCTCAATGTCTTTGTAGCCTTCCACGGTGCTGTTGTAGCTAATGTCTTCAAATGAGAAAAGAAATCGACAACTTTATATTTACCTTGCCAGTCCTCCCTACCGACTCTTCGGCGCACACTCCCTTGAAAAACAAAGAGCCGGGTAAAGTCGTCTTGTGACGTGACTTTTTCTGGTTATTAAACTTAAACTAACTTCAACAATTTAAATCTAACATACAAAGTGCAGGACTTTATTTTCTCTGTTTTGATACACTGGGAATGATTTTAAAAGGACGGACGCTGAAGGGCGAGACAGTGAAATTTAGAGGTGGCGCTCTGAGGAGATATTTGGTCTAGAGGGTTAAATATGTAAATGATGCATTATCTAATTAAAAAATTATGCAAACATTTCCAAAGCAGAAATGTGAACATTGTAAAAACTTTCTGAAGTTTGAACCTGGATTTATCCAGAGGGTAGATCTCTTTTAATCGCTCCATAAATCAGAAAATACGTCAACAGATATTAAAACATCTTCTCCATGTTTTTATGAATCAAATGTATAAATCAGACTCTGAATCATCTTTGAACAAAGCTTTCTGTAGAAATCTTCAGAGTATAGGCAGGAATCGAACTGTTTGGTGCTGCTGAAGTTGAGATTCCTGGCTCAGAGTCGGAGAACAAAACGGCCTTTAAAGATCTGGATTGTAAAAATTCAAACATTTGGAGACACGTCATGTGAACAGGGTCAAAATTTGATGTTTAAATATGTAAATGAGGCGTTATCCAATGTAACTTTTTCTGAAATCTACAGACACAAACAGACAAAGTGTGAAAGACGGCGTGTTATGGAAGGGAAATAGACCAAAATCTCAAAATTTAGAGACGTTTTTGTCTGCAGTGTCTCGTGCAGCTCTGGCTACAACATGCTGCACGCCTTCACGGTCAAATGTTGCAAGCTGACTGACTCACTGCATTATAAATGACATCGTCTGAATTGACCAGCGAGTCCTGATCAAGCCCGTCCCCGGCAAACATATCAAACCCTCGGCAGTGCTTCGGAGTCAGCTGTCTATATTTGTTGTTTGTATTCAAGAGGAAAATTTAATTAAAAGGTTTGTTTACCAGAAAAATATCCAACCCTCAGCAGTGCTGAGTGCTGAAACAGAGCGGGGCGTGTCGGGAGCGACAGCAGTGATGGAGGCTGCAGATCAGCTCACTTCCCTCTCCCCGCGCTGATGCTGCTACACCACCGCTACTTGGTGATTTGTGACTGCAGGAATGTGGCACGTCAGGCCGACGGAGCGCCAGCCAATCAATTATTCAGGACAAACACAGCCTTGTGTGGCTGCAGGACGCTGGATGGATGGATGGAGGGATGGAGTGATGGATGAGTGGAAGGAGGGACGAGTGGCTCAGATAGCGCACATGCTATAACTAAGAGCATCAACAAAGCGAGCATATGGAAATGAGGGGAATATTTACCCGAGCCCAGAGCTGCATGCATGTTATTTATATAAGACGCTCCCATAAAACAGACGGGCAGCCAGACAATTAAAGAGAGCCGAGAGGCGGCAGAGGAAGGAGGGAACGTTACTCTGCGTCTGACCTATTTAACAAATGAAGAGCGGTAAATACAGCAGAACTGAACTGACTCTGCAGCAGCAGCAGACAGCCGTGGCTAAAACAGAGCTAACCGCCCCAACCCTGTAAAAACTCTAATCAAAGCCTGCACAGTTCAGAATAGCTTTTTAAGTGGGGCGGCCTGTTTCGCAACACTTTCTGGGCTCGCGTCCCTCTAGTCCTCGTTACCGCCTGTTTTTTTTTGCTCAGTCCTAAATAAATCATCAAAAAATCCAGCAGCACTGAGTGGATACACTCTGCTCGCACGCTGCTGTACGGTACGAACACATAAGTGGAGTCGATACCGACTGTACGCGTGAAGACGTTTGAAAGCAAAGCAGTCCACCACGTGCACGATGAAGAGAGCAGAGCACGGGGGGAGTCGATACTGAGCCATAACATGTCTGAATGTTTCTGAGAAACGCTCAATCGATGAGGAATATGATTATTGATCTGCTGCTCCAGAGTTCAAACGGCAGTTCATGGGGGTGCCACAACCACCCAGACACCAAGTCTTTGGCCTGTGCACGGCTCTGTGATGTCACGTGGCTTCATACGCCACCAGGAGTGAAACAGCTCGACTTTAAGTTGCTCAAATTTGGTCATTTTTCTTGGTTTGTTTGACTCAGTAGCCCATGTAGTTGGGGTGTTTTATTTTGAAAATTTACCAGATTCTCTGACTTCCTGCCAGCTCGATCTGCTTCCAGGTGGAATCACTGCTGCAGAGCCTGAACGTGTCGCCGAATTAAGACGTAATTCTGATTTATTAAAACTTTGATCGGATTTTTGACGATGCTCTTCGTTTCTATCAGCGTCACATCGTTGTGCCGCTCATCATCATCGAGGAAGCGGTCAAGGGTCAAGAAACACGAGCAGTCAGGCGAGGTCGTAATTGAGCGGGGGGCTGCGACTAATGATCGTTTTCATTATCAGTTAATCTGCAGATCATTATGTTAATTCATCAATTCATCATTTCCTCTATAAAATGTCAAGAAATAATGGAAATGTCGATTATAATTACTTGCTATAATCGTGCACATTCACAGATATCAGTGATAACTTAAAGTATGATGTAATAAATAAGAATCATCCCTGAAGGCCAAAGTCTGAGATCACGTTAACGTCAGCCGCTCATCAACAAACTGCACATCCTGTCGGTCTGCAGGACAGAGAGAGAGAGCTCGTATGCACCCGTCATCACAACGTCTGCAGCCACAGTCTGAGCATGAAGAGGCAAAATTACCGTGAGCGTGAGCAGAAAAACATTTCGCTCACGCAGGATCATTTCCTGGAAGACAAACAGACTCAGAGGACGAGGAGGAGGAGGTGGTACGTGGGTTCTGGTTGGTTTCATGCTGCTCTGTGTTTGTCTGACGGGTCTGCAGGTTATCAGCTGATGAGCAGGCTAATAAACAGGCCTGCAGTTAGTGAGTCTACGAGGTGTTCACTGTGTACCAGTATTGACGGTCGCTCTGTGAGGTGAATGCAATTAATCACAAAAACACGTTTACCTGCCTCGAGATCTGGATGGTTTCGGTTTTATTTCCAATCCATCCGTTTACCCCTTTTATTGAGGTGGAGGCAGAGATCTCTAAACCTGAACCAATAAAACCAAAACCATCTGCATGAATCGATTTCCACCAGAGGAACCGACCCTTCAAGTGTTGTACTTGCAGTCCAGAAGGACATTTGTTCTGCTTTAAGCTCCTTCACTGTGGAATAATAACGAATAATGTCAGATCAAGCTCAAAATTTGTGACATTCTAAGTACACATGTAACCCAAACACCTGAAGTCAGGTACACAAAAATGCAATCTCCAAGCACTGTCAAAGCACAGGTTGCAGGCTGGGCGGTTTCCTGTCACGTGTACAAGCTTGAATCGGTCTGATTTCATGCAAACTGATCAAACCGACATTTGTCTAGCTCGTACAATCAGTAACACAGCTGTAGTATGAAGCCTCGTTTTGATTGGTTACTGCATCACACCGTACAAACTCAACACCCCCTGTATCTGTTTCAAATTAAAAGCCTCCAAACGTCTCAGTGGACAGAAACCCTGAACTTATCAAGGCTTTTATTGTGAAACATTTGCAGGAACGTGTTGTGGATAACTTGCATACTATCATCAGTCCAGTCGGGTCTTTAGCTTCACATCAAGCCGGTTTGATATTTTTCACAACATTAGTTGCGAATAACGGCGTCGTCACGTCTCACAAATGTTTTCAAGTTCCTGATGCACACAGAGCTTTAGTGTAATCGTGATCGAGGTGCAGAGGGGTTCCCCCAAAACCAACTCTCACCTGGGGTCCTACAGAGACTAACTCCGGCCCTGACAGGACTTCATTCAACCACAGACAGAACAGACCTGCAGACGTTTGAGCTGTAGTGAGTCGTGAACCAAGAACTCAAGTTCATGTTAGATCTCAGATCACACCAGGAGCACCTTGAAATTTTTTGTGCACCAACATGCTTGACAGCAACTGAACCAGACACTCGATACCACACACACACACACACACACACACACTCACAAAAACCTGCCTGAGCAGAGCAGCTTGCACAAACACTGAAGTCCAACATAAAAGCCAAAACTGACGAGTAGTTACATTTTTAGATTTCAATCCAAGAAGCACCGAACAGAACCCAAACATCCATGCGATGGGTTCGATCCTGTCGGGGTGTTTCAGCACTCACCTGAAGCAGCAGCAGCTCCTGCAGGCTGTGGCCCCCCGGGGGTTGGCGGTACGGGCCTAGGCCAGGATTTAGGCGCAGGAGGAGGGCCAACCCTCACCGTCCCGACGTACTCCACAAAAGTCCCTGGAAAGTCTCCCTTCTCCTTGGTCCTCTCGTTGGTGCCATGCAGCCATCCTTTGGGGCTACGCTCGTCCCCGTCCTGGTAGTCCAGCCCCCCCGGCAGCGCCACGAGCGAGGCCTTGGGGACGGTGAGCAGGTCACCCGGCTGGAGGCTGATGTCGTCGCCGCGTTCCCTCTTGTACTCAAAGAGCGCCCGGTACTGGAAACTGTCAGACGCCATGGCAACGGGAGTTCATAGGTCGGTTCTGAAGCCAAAAATACAGACGTCGCCTGAGATTTGCTGCGTTCAAAGAAGAAAAACAGAAACTCTGTTTGTTAAAAATCCCTGAGCTCAAACTGGAACTCGACCTAAACCTGGGAAATCTGGGATGGCGCCTGAGATCTGCTGTGTCGTGCTGACTTGGATGACACAGTGGAAATGATAAAAATCTGGTCCCTGAGGTGAAATCTGACACCTTCTTTTTAAAGTCCTACAACAACCTGAAGAGCAGGTCCGACTTTCTGAATCCAAAAAAATATAGAACTTTCCTCCGAGTGCGATGAAACTGGAGCGAACAGTTGAAGCTGGTGTTTGCTTTAATTCTGCAGATTTGGTTTCATATCCGTGCAGGTCTTTAGTTTGAATCGCCGTCCTTGTAGGTCACAGCTCTCCAGTCTGAGGCCTGCAGGCTTTTTTGTGATCCAACAAACCGGGCCACCACACTGTGCCTGTGATGGGAACAGAAAAAGAGGCGGAGGTGGTGGTGGAGGGTGGAGGGTGGACGCTGGGTGGTCTGGAAACTGGAGGGTGGCACAGTTTTCTAGGACGGGCCGACCTCCACCAGACGATGGAGATGTGCCCCAAAGCTTCTGCAGGTTCTTCCGATGTTAATGAGAAAAGTGTACGCCGAGTCCCACCCACACACACACACACAAACACACACACACACACACTTAAACACACTCACACACACACACCTGAGGAAATTCACTGCAGTGCAGAATTTGGCTTCTTATTCGGATGCGCCCCTGCGTGCACTCGCTTCTTTCTCGTCTGTGCAGCCTCCTGACGCAGACAGATGCTCCTGCAAACTTCAAATGAAGTTAAAGGTTAGACTTTTATCAAGTTATCAGGATGAAGATCATAAAAACATATTGATGCAGCTCAGGCCTGAAAGTCTTTTAATTTGCACCATGCAGAGGATGAGCAGAGCTTCAGTTTAAGTCACTAAAAATGATGAACATGTTTGCAGGATGTCCCCTCTGCGCCCTGCTGTGCAGACTATCACTCACAACAAGCGTGACTAGGCGGAATATGAACTTCAGACAGGCAGCGTGCCCGACTCAACTCGCCCCTGCCTGCGCCAGTCTGCGCCTCCTTCGCTGTCTGCCGCGCTGCCGCACAAACTCACCGCTCAAACTGCTGCGCGGTCCTTCCCGGTCCCGCCGACGAATCCTTCTTTACGCGCAACAAACTATCCGCTTCGACCGCCACCTGAGCCCCGCAGCGCGAGCCCAGACATCCGTGAAAAAGCACCCCGTCACGGGATTAAAAAAAAACGGGGGGATGGCGTGGCTGGGTCCAGCCAGACAGTCAGAGCCTGCTCGGTGCTGTAGTGAGCGGCAGTGCTGATGTCAGTAAACCCCTCCTCCCTCCAGCCTCCACCCCTCCCTCCTTCTACCGTCTGCAAATTATGCCAGGCAGCAGCGGCGGAGACGGGACGGGGACGGGTCGGTGTGGCGCACCGCTGCAGCAGCTGCAGCAAACACACACACACACACACACACCGCGTGACCCGGTTCTGATGCTTCTGCTGCATTTCTAATAGTTGAATCTGAGTGATTGGGTTACAGGCACGAGGACAGGTGAGGGAGTATTGGGTGAAGCTGCAGAGAGGTGATGAATTATGTAACAACTGCGTGACCTGGAAAAGAGGCGCTGCGTGTGTTTGTCTGAGAGCTACGGAGGCATTTTAGGACAAAATGAAGAGAGGGTGGAGGAGGATGGATGCGTGGTGCGCACATGACGCAGCAGCAGACAGAGGCAGACTGCTGCGTCATCAGGTGTCTTCAGTTTGGAGCTGCAGAGAAGATTTAAACCTGAAACTGAAGAAAGAATGACCAGACGTTTTACTGCACGATGACAAAATGACAAATTTACATCAGAAGAATAAAAATTATTGTCTCTTTATATGACATTAATTTGACTTTCTATCCATTTTCTTTCTGTTTTTCAATCTAAATTTACGTTTTTGTTCCTTATCAAGCGGTGAAATGAAGCACAAACACAGGAAGTGCCCAAAAACTGCAGTTCCTCTCGTCGTCCACTTGAGGCTGGCTCCAGAAGTGAGTCAGTCTCCATAAGTCCCCATGTTAAAGTGTCCAACTTCACAGCAGAAATAAACATGTTTACAGCCTGGTACAAAAAACAGTTTTGGTCTCTATAGCTAATTTCCCCGTTCATGACAACTGTACTGAGGGTGAATTTTTATACAACTCACCTGTTCAGATTATATTAAGGCTTAAAGTTATGCAGGATTAAGAGCGTGGACGCTTTGATTGACAGGTGGGTGCTGCTACAGGTGGCCTCTCTCCAACTCTCAACAAACATTCTGACTTCCTTTTATACAAATGTTATTAGTCACATGACTAATTAGGCCAGACCATTAACAGGTGTTTTTGCATATTTACATAAACAATAACAAATCATAAATATTTACATAAACCAACAAATAACATAGATTCAATATAAACACATACAAACCCATGTACCATCATCATAACACTCAAAAATAAATAAACATGCATAAACATATTTACATAATCAGTCAGACGCCCCTCCTCCTCCCACTGCTGTCCTCGTGGAACTACACATAAGGTGTCACGTCCCACGCGGGGATCTCTTTCAGCGTGACACCAGAGGACAGAGCAGGTAAGTTTGGCGCGGTTCATTTGCATATAATTAGCATAACCGTTACCGTCTGTCTTACCGTCGGTGAACTTTAGAAGCTTCCGTGTGTTTATCTGTGCGTGCGGGCAGGTGACGAGCGGACGACGAGGCGGACCGGCGTGCCGTGCCACCCCGTGCCGTGCAGTGTATCTCCGCCCCGCCCCCCCGGAAGCACACACCTGAATATCTTGCACACAATTATCAATTATGACTCACGTGTTCGAGTCTCCATATTTCAAATATATCCTCCAAAAATGATCTGTCAATGTGAAATCTTTATTTTAATTTCCTGTTTTTTATTTGACCTCCGTGTGTTTTTCGACTGACGCGACCAGGCGTGATTAAACTGACTGATGTTATTAAGAATGCAAACGTCCTGGAATAAAAATAAACTCATTAAACACACAGAATAAATTATTATCTGGAGCATAACCCACCGAGGATTCATCCGAAGCTGCCTGAGGTCGGTGAGACTTGCCAATATTAATAAGACGTCGACAACAGTCAGCATCAACATCAACCACAGCTCTGTTTTCACACCGTGCACAGGTCACTCAGACGTCTTCAGTTGATGGAAGGTGTATTTTTTCCTGCTCTTGAGAAACGTCCTGCACATATTTCTGCTGCAGCTCTGATATTTTCAGATCAAATGGTCAAAAAATGCATCAGAACCAAAGTTAAAAGGAACAAAACATCATAACATCATAAATCCAACGTAATGTGCAGCACGTCAAACAAAACGAGAGCTCAGGCACCAAAACTTCAGAATCATTTCAATAAAATCAGATCTTTTGCTCGTTGTTACTCTCTTTATTTGCAGAGTTGCTGCACATCTAAGCTAACATGAACATAAATTGTTATTAATTGGGCCCAAAAGCATCATTAGCCTGAGTGCCAGTGATGTTACGTGTTCGAGTCTAAAACATCTGAGGCCTGATTCAGACTAAAATCCAGCGCTGCAGCACAAACTCAGGTTTTTCTCTTCGTTTGATCGGAGGTGTTGTATGTTAGCTGCGGCTGAAGTCGAGCCAGATTCAACTTTTGGAGAAACGCAAAGCTGACATCACGCAGCGGCATCCAATCAGACGATCGGACCGGTCAAAGTCCTCCACAGACAGAGGCCTGAAACGTCACTGAGCGCGCTCCAGGTGGCGTACACGAAGTAAACTACGACATCTGATGTGTTCTGGTTTGATTTATTTCGTCTAGCAGCTTCTACGTCTGAGTCTGGCTCGCCGTCTGTGCTGCAAAGTCAAGACACAAAGAAGTCTGGTTTGAGGGAGGAGGAGATGGAGCAGCGACAGAGACAGTGAATGAGGAGAGTGAGCGCTGCTATATCGAGAAAGATAAGTTATTTTCTGATTGTTTTACGGCTCCGTCACCTCTCACCACCGCACAACTCTGCAGTGATTCGCTGTGAGGACTCTAATTATCAGCAAAGATCTGAAGTTATAAGCAGCTTCTTAGTGGATTTATGGACATTTTTCCTCGATAGAAACATTGTTATCACTGTGTAAATCTCTTTGTTCCCAGCATCGTCCACTCCTCTTCCTCTCTTGTCGGCTCACAGTTAAATCTCCGTCCTTCATCTCTTTCACTCGTGTGACGTTCAGTCCAACGCGTGTGTGCAAATGTGAAGCGACAGAAATCAATATAGCGCTCACTGAGAAACAGAGCAGACGTAATCAGGATAACACCGCCGTTTAGTCATGCTTGTGTCTCGGTGTCAGACGGGGATGATCGTCTCCTTTGTGCCGCTCGTCTTCCTCTTTGTCTTATCTCTCATCGCCACGGGCCAATCAGAGGGAAGACGATCTTTATGAGAGGAAACTTCCCAGAGGAGACGGAGGCTGGTTGTCCCAGATGAAATGTGTCAGATTATACAGCCGTCGTCTACCTCGATCTCATCGGGAGTGTTCAATTACTCGCACATGCAAATAGTGTGTGTGTGTGTGTGTGTGTGTGTGTGTCTGAGTGTGTGTACACACAGCAGTGTTCCCATGGAAGCATGAGTGAATGTTTGCTGTAGGCTGTCAGGACAGAGTACACATCACGGCAGACTCATCAGTGTTTGTCTCCACTCGTGGTGGCTGACAGTGTTTGTACATTAAAACATGTTGGAAAACAATCTTTAATTAGCCCCAATGAATCCTGGGAAATGAGGTCTGTGTATCTACGGCACTCTGAAAAACTCTCTGACAGACTTTAATGAAGTTTTCCTTTAAATTTAAATTCACATGAAGAAACCTGAGTGAAAGTGGCAGAAATGTTTCCAATTATTGCAATTTTCATCCTCAGTCATTGTAAGTTTCGTAGTTTGGAGAGTTCAAACCTTAAAACAACAATTTAAAAATGTATTTATGTGTCTGTCTTTGCGTGTACTCGTGACACCTTCATCACTGGTTGCATAATTGTGGATCTGATTTGTGTGTAATTCAATCAAGTACTGAGATAAAATTACAGTATGTCAAATGAAAAAGACAAAGATTGGAGAAAATCAGAACCAGAAAAAAAGTTTTATTGCCAAGTACGATTTTTTACATACGAGGAATTAGTTTTGGTGTCATTGGTGCAACAGACATTCTCTAAAAATAAGAAAGATGAAGAAAAACAAGTATTAAAAGTATAAACAATATAAATATATAAACACAAGCAGCAGTACAGCTGTGCAGGAAGTACTAGGTAACGTGCAAATGTTCATAGGTGTTCACAGCGTGCAGAATATTTTAAATGTGCAGGCGTTTAACAAAAACAAAGAAGTCCAACAGATGCTGAATAAAGGCTGAGTGTTAATGTAACAGAGTTTGAAGGTGCAAAATGAACAGAACTAACTTTTTAAAAATGATTTCCTGCCTGATATTCCTCTTTACAGGAGCCCTCAGATCAGAACATTCACTTCTTAAAGCCAATTTTAGAGTTTTAAATCATCAGATGATGTTGAATCGCACAGCTTCCTAAAGTTTAAGGTTCAATTCCCGGTAAAGGACCTGTGTGACATACGTCCTGTTTCTCTCTCTCTCTGAACACAGTGTGTCTTCATGTTTGCTGTGAAAATTTGCAGTCAGCCGATAGAAACGGTGACGCTAGCCTCGTTTGTTACACAGAAGCATCTGCAAACTGTTTGGAAAAGGATGAAGCATCGGTCTATCGTGGACGAACTTTGAGTCAGTGGAGAGAAGAGTGAAACTGATGCTAGCAGCATCGTCTCACACACACACAGCGTCAGTAGTTCATGCTGTAGCTGTCTGTAGTTCATGCTGTAGCTGTCTGTAGTTCATGCTGTAGCTGTCTGTAGTTCATGCTGTAGCTGTCAGTCGTTCCTCGTCGGATGCTGATTGAGCTGTAAGCGTCCGTGCAGAGCGAGCTCGAAGCCTGCAGAGATGAATCCTCACGTTCTCTTGTGAGTCGTGCTAACAAACTGCAGCATCACTCTCACACACTGCTGACAGTTTGTAATCACTCTAACCAACATGAATTTATCACCATCACCATGTCAGTTCTTTTATGGAACATTAATGTGACTACACCTCCATCTCCTCCATCTCTTGCTTCACCCGGCCTCCCTCTGCTCTGCTCGCCGCTCGCTGTAATTAGCTTAAAGCAAGCACTGCAGCGGGATCAAACCATCATCGCCATAGCAACCTGACGTGATCAGAGTTCACTCACATGACCTCAGCCACACGTCTGACTGGCCTCTGCCACCCAGCTGTGACTGTCGGTTTGACCCCGCCTGCACGCGGAGGCGTGTCCTCATTAGCGTGTGTGCCGTGTTTGGAAACTATAACGAGATGCCTTCACAGACACACCAATGCCCTGCGGATCCACACACACACACACACACACACAGACACCTCATTTATATAACCCTCGCCGCGCTGTGTGTTAGGACGTGCTCCAGCGAGCAGCAAGGGTCAAGAGCTCATTGGTGGCCCAGGAGCGTCTCCTCCATCATGAGCTCGCTCGGCACGTTGCTCCTCCGCCACGCCTGGAGAAACCCGCGAGATAAGAGCTCGCCGTGTTGTCAATTCAATTACTCGTCACATTACTGCAGGGAACATTTGTTTTCCTTATCACAGGCAAACATGCGTTTTGAATTTTGCAGAGAGAGTCGGAGGATGTACAGAAAACACCTGGTTCAAACCTCAGGCTAAATTTGAGCCGAGCAGCAGCACGAGGATTACTGAGTTTAATCTGCGGGATTGTGTGTGAATGGACCTGAAGGCGACGAGTCCGACCACAGCAGGTTTACTTACAGACACACAGAGACATGTTTCATACACTCTGCACACACACTGACAGGTAATCCAGGTTATTTTTGTAGATTTGGTCATAAAACGCTGTTATCATCAGAGTAATTAAAAGAGTTGGTGACATCACTAAGAGGACCCGAACTAAAGGGTTTAATTTGAGCCTGCCATAAAGATATGATTGAATGTTTGAGGTCAGTTTGACGTCAGAGCAGCACGAGGAGTTTCCTGTTGGACAGATAACCATGAAGGATAAAGAACATAAAGGAAATGAAATCCATGTTTTTGGATTACCCTGAGAACGCCACCGGGCTCGTCTCCTTCACATCACGGCTGCGATGCTGTTCTGGTCCGTCCTGCATCGACTTCAAACTCCACCTGGAGCGTTTCAGAAGCGTTTGTCCCTCCAGACTTTGTTTACTTGCTCAGATTTGGTCATTTTCCTGGTTTATGTTCTTCTAAATATGCTTCTACATGTGGAAATATGCTACGTACTTCATTTGTTTCGCTTTTGTCTGTTCTTACGACCGGCAGTTTGTATGGGGTGTTTTATTTTGAAAATCCACCGGCTTCTCTATGCTGTTTCTGTGTCTGACTTCCTGTCAGCTCGAGGTGCTCTGTGTTAGATTGACACGGGCTGCTTGTGACTTTAAACACATGTTGTAGTTCACATGTCACATCCGTGTTGGCTAATCTATGCTGCTTCCAATTGAATAACCAAATCAAATAACCGTGCAGCGAGCCGTCCTGTCAGCTGACTCAGCCCTGTGCAGGTCTCAGAGGAGGATGTGTTCGGTCCTGGTCCGGCCATGTTTAACCGCTAACAGACTGCTTTTTAAATTCTCCACTTCGTGTTCATGACATGACGTGACATGACCCCTGTAATCTGAATCAGAAATGCTTTATTGATAACGTAATCCAAGTTTTGACCCGCAGGGATCAATAAAGTGTTTCTGATTCAGCTGACAGGTGTCAGGTCGGTCCTCTTCAAATAAAGTGTTACGTAAAAGTTTTACGTCATCTGAGGTGGAAGAGTTGCCGTGTCGATAAGCGTGTGATTCATGTGATGATGTATGTTCAGGATGATCGTCTCCTTTGTGCCGCTCGTCTTCCTCTTTGTCTTATCTCTCATCGCCACGGGCCAATCAGAGGGAAGACGATCTTTATGAGAGGAAACTTCCCAGAGGAGACGGAGGCTGGTTGTCCCAGATGAAATGTGTCAGATTATACAGCCGTCGTCTACCTCGATCTCATCGGGAGTGTTCAATTACTCGCACATGCAAATAGTGTGTGTGTGTGTGTCTGAGTGTGTGTGTGTCTGAGTGTGTGTACACACAGCAGTGTTCCCATGGAAGCATGAGTGAATGTTTGCTGTAGGCTGTCAGGACAGAGTACACATCACGGCGGACTCATCAGTGTTTGTCTCCACTCGTGGTGGCTGACAGTGTTTGTACATAAAAACATGTTGGAAAACAATCTTTAATTAGCCCCAATGAATCCTGGGAAATGAGGTTCCTTATTTCCTGGGAATCCTCACTAAAATATCTGATTATTTTTGTTTGAAACTGTCACATGTTCAAGAAAAAAATGTCCAAATATGACAATTTTCATGCTTGGTCGACGTGGTGAAGTTGATGTTTTTGTAGGTTTGGTAGCTGCTGTGCAGAGTTTGAAGAGTGCAAACTTTAAAATGATGACACATAAAAATGTTTCTCTGCATCCAACGCTGCAAACGGCACCAAATGTGAATTAATCCACCGCTGAAAATAGTCCCCAACAAATGCACCAAGTCCTACAGTGAGAAGCTATTTTAGGAAACGTTCGATAAGATGTGGATCATCGGTAGACTTGTGGTGGGCTGAATGCCGCCTGGTTGCTCAAACAAACCATCTGTAACAACACCCACCTGTCAATCAAAGCGTCCACGCTCTTAATTCTGCATAACTTTAAGCCTTAATATAATCTGAACAGGTGAGTTGTATAAAAATTCACCTTCAGTACAGTTGTCATGAACGGGGAAATTAGCTATAGAGACCAAAACTGTTTTTTGTACCAGGCTGTAAACATGTTTATTTCTGCTGTGAAGTTGGACATTTTAACATGGGGACTTATGAAGACTGACTCACTTCTGGAGCCAGCCTCAAGTGGACGACAAGAGGAACTGCAGTGAACTTTATTTTTTTCCTGGGATTTCTTTGAGTGTCTTCGGTTTCCTTCCACTTCACGGTCACGTGCCGCTCCGTGTGACAGATCCACCACACGTTCTTCAGGGTGTGTTTTTTTTTTTCCTGGAATAACTTGGGTGGATTTTTTCTGACAGAAAAAGCTCAAAGTTGGACTCCTGAGAGCAGCGACGTCTGCTCTCATCATGCCAGCTCTGCTCTTCATGTGATTCATGTCTGTAACGTGAGATTAGACTGGCAGGTAAATGTCTCTTCATATCATCGCTGCTTCCAGGTGACCCACTTACACAACAATGATTGAAGCATCAGGAAGCACGGGATGTATAGCACACGCATAAAACTTCACACCTCCTCAGACTGGAGGAAAACTGATTTTCTCCACGTATGGATATACATGTTTGATATTTCATTTAAATATGCAACAGTGTTGCTCTCTTCACAGAGGCGTGAAGCATTCTCTACACCTGGCCGGCGACGCTGGATCTCAATTTTTGAAGGAAAAGCACCTGCCTCTGGAGAACATCAAGCATGCGAGCTGAGCTCGAGTGGAAAAACGAGCAGCACAAGTGTCACTTGAAATTGGCAGCTTCTTTAAATCCACCTCCTCGCTCATAAAATCCCAAACAGCAGCGTGAAGGACGTGTGCAGAGTGTGTGATCCTCTTCTGATTCACCTCAGACAAATACAACTGGAGAGCAGATGGATGGAGAGCTGGAGAGGGTGATGAGAGGGTGGAGGGGATGCATTCAAATGTCTGTTCTCACACTATGTAACTTTGGGCTCCGGGTCGGGAGAAGTACGTAACGCTTTACGGCACTAAGTCACACACCACCAACTATTTCACTGATTTTGGTGAAACTGGATCATATTTTATGGAGAAAATGTTTTCTGGTTTTCCCTCTGATGTCCTCCGGCTGCTCCGCCTCAACTCTCTGTGATTTACAGAGTTTCCTGATGGACAGTGAAGTAAACTGCTGACAGCTGTAGCTGCTGTTAGCTAATGTTAGCTCAGTTTGTTAGCTGGGCTGTGAGCTCAGAGCCCGGCTAGCCTAACCGGGGGAGTGTTAGAGTTTGTACCACAGGAGTTTTGGACCACCGTGAAGAAGAAGAAAAGGTTTACAGGCCTTCAGCACAGGAGAGCGCTGACGGGGAGCGGAGAGAGTGTCATGCCAGAACAGGAGCTGGGCAAGCGGGCAATGCAACCGGGCTCAGCATCCTCTATGGACATAATGGCAGAGGAGAAGAGCTCAAAAAGGACATGAAACCTCTTTCTGGTTGTGTTTAGACACACAGCACCTGGTTCAGGTTCAAGACAGATCTGTTGCTCTTCAAAGAACGTTCAGCCTGTTTCTCGGTATGAACAGTAGTCTTGCAGATGTTACCGTACATAAATCTTTTTAAACTCAGCAGATGCCGAGCAGACGTTAAGTTCTCCGTGAAAGAGAATCATCTGATCGTATTTTACATTGACAGATCATTAATGCACATTTTTATGCTGTTTCATATTTTCTAACCTGAAGTGTGAGATGTGACGCTCCAACATAAACAGATATCTGAGGTCACGATGAAGAACAAAGTGTGTATTTCTGCCTCCGTGTGCTAAACTTGTTTGTTTAAGCGGTCGGTAACGGAGGCGGCTGGAGGCCACAGGAAGGATTTTCAAACAAATCTCTCCTGTTCATCCTTCATCCCTACGATTCATCCCTCCCTCCATCCCGTCTATCCTGTTATCCTTCATTTCTCAGGGCCTATATGCAGTGTATACTGTACACAGCGTGAAAACACATTCTTTAGGGTTTATAGGATTAAGACTGAACATACATGCTGCATCCTAATTCACACTGACTCCTTCCAAGTCGACATCACGGGCCCAAATATATGGAGTTTTTATTTTGCCTGAATGTTTACAGGTGTGACACATGATTTGTCCATGTGATATTTACCAGGTAAATACCTCTTAGCAGCCCAGACACGTTCATCATCTCCTATTTATGTGATTTAGCATCTGCATGTTTCCAGCTGTCTTTGCCATTATGTCCATAGAGGATGCTGAGCCCAGTTGCATTGCCCGCTTGCCCAGCTCCTGTTCTGGCATGACACTCTCTCCGCTCCCCGTAAGCGCTGTCCTGTGCTGAAGGCCTGTAAACCTCTTCTTCTTTCCCGGTGGTCCAAAACGCCTCTGGTACAAACTCTAACACTCCCCCGGTGCTCTGAGCTCACAGTCCGGGCAGCCCGGCTAACAAACTGAGCTAACATGAGCTAACAGCAGCTACAGCTGTCAGCAGTTTACTTCACTGTCCATCAGGAAACTCTGTAAATCACAGAGTTGAGGCGTTTTCTCCACAAAATATAAGTTACACAATGTTGGATTCACCCTGTCCACATATTTTTCAGCATTTTTCATAGTTTGAGTTCGACCTCTTCGATCCAGCGAAGGAAAAATCGCTGTGTGACCATGGCAACCACAGAAACTACAGCAATACATTACATCACATCACATTAAATGCATTTGGCAGGCATTTGAGTCCAAAGTGAATTTGAATAAGTACATTCAAACCACACAGGAGCATGATGCTGCTCATCCAAACCTGCATGTATCTCTCTGAAACACGTCACTAAAAGCATGTCCGCTGCTGCACTACAGGAAATGAGACATAAGTAAGTGCTCACGGGGGTTGTTGAGATGTTACAGGAGCTGATTTCACAGAGTTCCCTGAATGAACGATGCACTCCACTGTTCATCAGCAGAGAACCAACAGATCAATGAAGAAGAAGCTCACAGTTTACAGTTATATTCAGACAATCCAGCCATGAAGACAAAAAAATCTGGTGGGAAGCCTGAAAACGTTACCACACATTTTGGTGTGATGGCTGGGCGTCCACATACTTCTGGTCACGTGTTGCGGGATGATACAGAGACAGTGTGAATGTGTGTGTGTGTGTGGAGAGATTTTCCTTTAACACGACTTGATCTTAACATGACACTGAGCCCTTGTGCTCATTATGAGCAATTACAGAGACTCCCATCATCGGTGCCTGACACTCAGCGTCAACACACACACACGCACACACACACACGCACACACACACACATCTGACTGGTGTTTCTTTTATGAATATTAAAGTTAAAAACTTTAATCACAGTTAATCAGGCCGGCGTGATTTCTTTGTGAGGAATGATTTTATTCTTTAAACGAGCTCCCTTCCTTCAAAATGAAGCGATGCCAACGAGCCTCAGCTCGGGCTGACAACTCAATCTGCGCTGTACACACACACACACACACACACACACACACACACACACACACACACTCATGACATGCCTCACACTCCATCAGGTCATCCAATCCAAATCCAAACACACTCTCCTGTTTCGCCTGCACTGTTAGTGCCATTACTGCATCAGCATCACCGCCTCCACATCCCCAGCATCCACCTGCAGGCTCCTTAATATCTCTATTCATACGTATCTGTGGGGAGCGGTGAGGTCGGAGCCTCGATGTCAAACTCTAACTGGATTTGACTGAACTTTCAGTTTTGGCAGTTTGCACACAAAGTAAAGTTTAAGTAAAGTTTGCTGTAATGAAGCCAGAAGTGGCTTCATTAACAGGAACTCGCATCATTTCTATTCCATCGTTTACAGAAGCCCTGAAAAAAAAAGTGAAATTTCTCACCTCGAAACTCCACCAGGCACGTCTCTGTCAATCGCGGCTTCGACGCTGTTTTGTTCCGTCCTGCACGTGACTTCAAACCCACGGGGAGCGTTTCAGAAGCGTTTATCCCTCCAGACTTTGTTTACTTGCTCAGATTTGGTCATTTTCCTGGTTTATGTTCTTCTAAGTATGTTTCTACATGTGGAAATATGCTACGTACTTCATTTGTTTCTCTTTTGTCTGTTCTTATGACCGGCAGTCGGTAGCAGTTAACGTTGTTTTATTTATTTTAATCAAATAAAATAAATATATTTGAAAATGTTAAACAAATGGATGAAGACAGTTTCTCCACCTGCATCTTCTGTTCTTAATTGTGTTGCTAGCAAACATACACACACACACACACATTATTTTTCTCTCATTGCACAAACCTGTCAGAGTTCTTGACCTTAATTTCAGTTTCTCAGAGAAGGGTAAACAAGAGGAGAATGCATTAATGTCTGGAATATTTTACAGTAATGGCAGAGGATATTTTACATTCATGACACACACACACGCACACACACACACGTGGCAGAATAAACTCTGTACATATGGAACAGAAAGATAACAGGGATGCACTTAGAGAAAAGCAGCGGCGCTGATGCTCTTATCTCTGCACAAAAGTGACGGGAAACGGCTCGAGGCAACTTGAAAAGTGTTTGAGGGGCTCAGAGCTGTATACCATGTAATTAGTGTAAAGAAAACACATTGGGTATGTACACAGCATCCATATTTCACAGCATTCTCTCCTTCTGATAGCAGCACTCTTCACTAGAAATAACAGTGAAGTAGCTGTGACACTGTAAGATCTCTCTCTATATGAGTTTCCCCCGCGGTTGTAATCTGACAGGTGAAACCGCATAAAGTTCATTAAAACTTTATGTGGCGATGGAGCTGTTCGCTGCCTCCTCTTTCTATAGGTTCATCTTCCCTTTGGCAGCATGCAGGGAGTGTGTGCTGTTGTGAGTGTCGTCAAAGCACAAGGGAAATAAACTGCAGTGTTATCTCCACTATAGACCCGTCTGATGCAGCTTCATGCCGGCTGCAAAGAGTATTATTCAGATTGTTGTTCTTTTCACTGTTTTGTGTTACATTCTACTTCTACGCCTCAGAGATAAATACTGTGCTTGATATTCTTATTTACTGTCTTCTTCCTGCTGTCCACAGTTCTACTTTACGAGAGGCTGAAGGTCCTTTGGAGTCCGACTCTCTCTTTATACTAATTCTAGTGTCCTGGAGCGTCCGTGCTTTGCAAAAACTGTAAGGTTAAAAGTCGGGAATTATTTTTGTTAAAGCAAATAAACTATGGATAAAGTTTCCTGCTTCCAAGCTCTTTGTCCTCGCTAAAAGCTGAGCCCAGCTGCCCTACAGAGGAAACTCATTTCAGCCACTTGTATCTGCGATCTGACCACAGGTGAGGGTCGCAACGTAGAAAGATTGGAAAATCCATGCTTGGCAACAACTGTGGTTAAAGGTTAAAGGTCAGGAACGATTGTCATTAAAGCAAGTAAACTATGGTTAAAGGGACAGTTCATTCCAAATTCATCCATCCATCCATTTCCTTCCACTTTTCTGAGTCCCAGCAACACATTCCACTTCCTTCTGGGGGATCCCGAGGCGTTCCCAGGCCAGATTGTCCCTCCGGTTCTGGGTAATCTCCTACTAGTTGGACGTGCCTGGAGCGCCTCCAAAGGAAGGAGCCCAAGAGGCATCCCTCATCAGATGTGGAACTACCTCAGGCTTTTAACACGTACTACCCAGACCTCATGACCACAGGTGAGGGTTGGAACTTAGACGTATGCCAGTATAAAGCTCCTCAGTCATACACTCTCAGGGGCCAAACCAAGACTTCCTGTATGTTCCTCAGACACCTTTTCCTTCATGGTAGATTTTTAACATTTGCAGGAATTTGTCATCTGAGGGAGACGTTTGAAATTCGAAGGCGTAAAAAAAAAAAGAAGTCGTCCTTCGTGGCGCCTGCAGGGCTCCTTCGTCTCACCGTGGAGGAACAAAGTCAGAAATCTTTCTGAGCGGCCTCGGTGCAGTTTTAAAGCTTCTCTGCGCTCTGCATCCATTTATACATTAAACTACATTAAATAACGCTGCACGTCGAGGGGGTGGTGGTGGTGGTGGGGGGTAAATCTGAGAGAGATGATGGTACTCAGCTTGGCCTCCCTCATAATTTGCTTTCAGCTCGTTTTAGCGACGCTTTGCTGGCGATGCATTAACATACAATTAAATATAAATCAAATCAGGTTGAGTTTGACTAATTAAGCGTTAGTCTCTCTGCCCGTGTCTCCGTTTCAACTTTTCCGTCTCCTCTGACAGTGAATGTATCGTAACTGACACATGTCAAGTACGATACATGATATTTTTCCCTTTTCTCTCTCCCTGTTTCTTTCAGGTTCAAGTTTTTTACGATGGTGGTGCACAAAGATTGAAAGACTGCACGCCATCTGTGCATTTTTATTCAGTTGGAAAGAGAATTGAATAAGCTTGAATATAATATAATATAATATAATATAATTCAGAAAGAACGTAAAGCAATTATCAAACAGAAACGAGTCAAATGGAAAATATCATACATAAATGCATGTATGCACAAACATTTACATATGAACTACATACAGTACATTTCTTAATACAGTCTATATAGACGCTCCTGCACACAGGCCCACGAGCTTTAACACAACAAAATATTGTGATATTTTTCCAGATTTTTCCAGTTTTGTCTCGACAGTTTGTGTTTTTTAAAGACTGAAACCAGAAGACTGGAGGCTGGTAAAGCAGCGCATTAAGGAACGTGGTTTGTGTTTGTTGGTGCATTTAGGTGTATGCTGACGTAGGTGTGTCGTCTAATGTTCCTGAATGGCTCTAGCAGGTGAAGCGTGGCCACTCTCATCGCCTTCTAGCTGGATGATCGTGATTAAACGGTAAATGGACTGTACGACGACGTCTTCCGAGATGCTTTTACACAACGTATCTCATTCACCCGTTCATTTGCTGCCATGCAAGGTGCTCATCAGGTTTTTTAGGAGTTAACCATTCAGACACATTCACACAACGATGGCGCAGCCTTCGGGAGCAATTAGGAGTTCAGTATCTTGCCCAAGGACACTACGACATGCAGACTGGAGGAGCCGGGGATCGAACCGCCGATCTGATTAGTGGACGACCCGCTCTACCTCCTGCACCCGGTGCAGCTCCCCGATTCACAGGATGAAATGCACAGCAGTGGTGGCTTGCAGATGTGCCTCTGTGTGATAAACTGTCACAATTAATTACTTCATCATGTCATTAAATGAGGTACTTGTTAACTCTCTGGGTGACCGGGTCAGGTATAGTAAAAACACTGAATATAATTTAGATTTTTTTTCTTTAAAATCATGTTTAATGGTGCTGTTTCCTGTTTTTTGGTTAATTAAGTAAAAGTTAAAATTCTGAATCTGAATTTGAAGCAAATAATTCACTTTATTGTACCAAACACATTTTATGTCACTTCCTCTTCCCAAAGCGAGCTGAGTGTGTTAAATAATAATTACATATGTGTTTAATATCTGTGTTTGTATTTGTGCTGTTTTCACACGTGCTCTTTATCGCTTCACACAAAACATTTTGGATTTTTCACATTATGAAATATCTTTGTTTATTTTAGTAGCAGCAGAGCGAATAATCCTCAGATGTCAAAAACTGCTTCCCACGTGCTCAAATCCATTTAATCTAAGTGAGCGCTCTCGTGTTGAGGCAGTCAGGGATCATAAAGACATCTTTCTGACTCAGTGTCAGGATGAAAAGGGCCCCGGTTGGTGTTAATTCTCCTACGTTACGTCCTGTGAATTCTCCTCTTTGTCTCTTTCTCTTTCCCCTCGGCTCTCCGTGACTTTCCTCCCGTCGCTTTTCCTCCCTCCTCTCCTCTCCCTCGGGGGTTTCCTCCCCCTGCTCTCGCTCTTTCAGATACTTTATCATGAACAAGGACACGACTTGTTCTGCATGTGGACGCCAGGTAAGACTGTGCTGACATGAAGGCTTGCATATAGTTTCTATATGGAGCATGGAGGATGCACAGCAGGGCAGCAGCTGAATGACGTTCTTGAAATTGATTTGATTGGTTGACTTGTCACTGGACATGAGTGTTGTTTTGGTCCATAAAACCCAGAATGAACTCAGCCTGAGGAGGTTTAAACTCGCTGCATGTTCGATTATAGTCGTATATTTTCTTAAACGTTGTTTTTCACGTGATTCTCTTCATTCACGAGCCTCTAAAGGTTAAACGCTGACGAACACGAATCATGTTCATCGTCCCAGCGTGATATCACCGGATGGCATTTGCATACCAGGTCACGTTTAAGGACATTTCCCCGTGTCCTTTACAGACGCAGATACAGATTTTGAGTTTTTGGGACGTGCAGGAAAGGAACAAAGTCACTTCGTTGCTATGGTAACAGTAATCTAGTAGTTGAGGGACCAAGAGTGTTTCAGTTTGTAGTCTGAGTAGCATCGACTGAAGGGCAAAGGAGGTGGAACACATTGGCCGAAATTAATCGCCTGATGATGATTTAGCTTTTTATTAGCTTTTTTTTAAAGGTTATCTGCATTCAGAGGCACATATACGTTCACAGGAACGAGCAGAAATGTGTCTTTCTTGCAGGGCGCAGTTCTCAAACACTGAAGGCAACATGCAATTCAAACCATGTGAAAACCAAGAAAAAGCAAAGACACAGCACAGTAAAGTCACTTGTGTCCTGTATCCTCTCTGCCATTGTTGTTTAAGACACAGCACAACAGTGAAAAGGTAGCTGTCAAGTGACAAATGAACGATCCGTACGAACGAACCGCTGTGCACTGCTCATCACACAGCCTGAGCTGCCTGTCACGTGACAAATGAATGAGAGACTCAAACTTGAGGACACATAGTTGAGTCGTGAACTAATCATTTCTGTTTCCTGTCCTGACTAAGCTCATGCAGCTGCAGCCATGTGGCGAGGGAATGTACCGCAGGAAAACTGAGCGACTACTCATTACTCCTGAGACTTTAAAAGATTAGTTCAAATTGAACGATACGTTCACGACCGACACACCGCTACATTCTTGTGTATCAAGTTTTTAAATTGGACTACAGAGGAAATTTTTGGTCTGGACAACCGTTGGCCACACCGTAAACTCAGAAACTTTAAGCCCCAGAGGATAAATAATCATCGAGACTGTGGCAGCCATAATAAAGACGTGGTGAACTTTGGGAGACGATCAGTTTGGTTTGTGTTTAGGCAAAACTACTCGGTTAGGACATGAAATGACATAAATTACGTAAGTTTAACATCTTAAATGTGTTGAAACAGTTGAACAGTTGTCTCCTGGGTGAAAGTCGTGTTTGTTTGACTCATCCATCCACCCAAACCTCCTACAGACAGACTTTCTTGCTTTACTATGACACACTGCCTGGCTGACATTGGTGTGAAACGATGTGAAGAACGAGTTCTGATAACACATCGGCGTGTTTCTCATACACCATTTGGTGATAACAGGCTGTCCACCCCGACCTCCTCCTCCTCCTCCTCCTTAAGAAGACGATGACAACATCACGTTATTTCTGCTTTAAGTTTCCGAGAGGACGTTAATCACGTGACGGTAACAAGTCGTTCGTCGGGACTTGATATTTTCCACGTCGGAGGCACGCGAAGAATTTATGATTTCTTGCAAATGGAGGATTATTCCAGCAGAGTAAACACATGCATCAACATCTGCACAGCCTGAGGAGAGAAAGCAGAAGAACTGCAGCGCAGCATTTTGCAATTTTGAATTGGAAAAACAGACTTCAGGTTGCAGTTATGCACCGAGTACTACATAAAGTAGGGACGATAAAACACAGTAATATATCTTTCTATAAGTACTCCTACATAAATTCTTCTGTACTTTTACTTATGCAGCATTTCAAACAAGACTTTGATTTGTAAAGGAGTATTTTTAGATGTCGGTATTCTTTTTATATCGGAGGAAGAATCATGGAGGACACCAGCGAGTGCGCTCTCTATGCGCTCCAGTTGTGTGGGGTCTGCAGCAGCTGAGAGGGTGTAGATAAGTAGGAAGTCATCCGAGAGGGACGCTGCAGATTTATCACAGGTAACCCAGGGGAGAGGAGAGAGGGAGGCTAATATAGCGCAGGTGTGGTGCGGTGTCGCTGCCGTGCAGAGGTTGTCCTCATATTTCTCGGACTGTTGTTCTTTGTCCTCCACGGCTCCGACTCCGACTCTGACACCACACCGCTCTGCTGCATTACTGCATCTCTATCTCCCTCCTCATCTCTCACACTCAGTCTTTTCATGCTGAACAAAGGAGGCGTCCGCTCTCATTGTTAAATTTGCTGAAAAGATCATTTTATCAACAAATCTTCAGGTTGGATTCTTCTGCATTTCACTGTGTGTACATTAAAGGCAGCCAGACGAAATGTCACGCCGCACGTAAATATGATTATCGTGACGGAAGATTAACAACAAGTCTCAGTTGAATGGGATCATAATGACAAACCACTCGACTACACACACAAACATGCAAACAGGCGGCGGGTGCATTATGTGGCAGATTGACAGCGTGCATGCAGCGTACAGACAGAGCAGCAACATCTCAGCACTGCAACAATAAAACAACAATGAAATCTGCAGACAAAGAGACGAGCATGAAGAGAGATGTCAGGATAAAAATGATGGAGTGGACGGAAGTTGAGGGCACAAATTCTCCTCATGAAGACGTCATCTTTGGCTGCAAGTCACCTGCTTTGGAATATTATTGCAATAAAAGACTTGTTATGTTTTACCCAATTTCTGCATGCTGCATTTTTATTGTTCCATTTGCATTAGGTATGGCACCTCGGGAAGCACTCAAATCGCATTAGAGCGCACGGAAATGAAATCAGAGGCCTCGTATTGATGTTTCCCCCTCCGCGAAGCAATTAATTCTGATTTATGGCGTTATTGGGCCGAGAAAGCTGAGCGACAAACTCGCGGCACGCGGCCATAAATAATGTTCATCTAAAATGAGGCAGCACTCCTTCAGCTGTTATACGAGCTCGTGTCACTTAATGGAGTTTTATTCCAAATTGAGATGATTTGAAAAATTAAAATGACACACAAATTGTTATCGGGTTTATAAATGACGACGTAAAGCTGAATTAAATTGAGGTAATTTGGGAAGCGCGGTTAATAACTTTCATCTTTAACTGTCACGATGTTTTGTTTTTTTACGTTTGAATTAAAGGAATAAGATCAAAGTTCACATGATGAATTATGCACATAAAACAGGCGTAACACGGCAGGAAATGAGTCAGATAAAATGAGAAATGGAAGAAATATCTACCGTATGATCTTAGATTCAACTACCCGGCTCAGGTTCTGGCATGACAACGGCATTCCCACAGGCCTGAAAACCTCTTCTTCTTCTTCACCTGTGGTACAAATGCTAACACTCCTCCGGTGCTCTGAGCTAACAAACTGGGCTAACATGAGCTAACAGCAGCTACAGCTGTCAGCAGTTTACTTCACTGTCCATCAGGAAACTCTGTAAATCACAGAGAGTTGAGGCGGAGCAGCCGGAGGACATCAGAGGGAAAACCAGAAAACATTTTCTCCATAAAATATGATCCAGTTTCACCAAAATCAGTGAAATAGTTGGTGGTGTGTGACTTAGTGCCGTAAAGCATTACGTACTTCTCCCGACCCGGAGCCCAAAGTTACATAGTGTGAGAACAGACGTACGAATGACAGAGACACCATTCACCTGATCACAGGTCAGTGTAGATCAACAGGATTTTAAATCTGTTATTTCATGGTGGAAAAGTTACACAATGTGGCTTTAAAACACATTTTCTCCTCAGCTTTGATTCTCAGACTGGATGTATTCACACACTGTGCATAATCACACATTCACTAAGCGAGCATCAATATTAAAAAAAAACACCATCTTCTTTGATGTTTTTCTTCTCGGAGCTCCCAGAGGGTGAAAGGAATGAAACAGGTTTGTTAAGATGGAATCACATGATGGTTTTCAACAGTTATCTAAGATTTAAGCAACACGAGTTGAGCGTGCGGCTTCACAGTGTGCATGTGCTAAATGAAAATAAGTAGTCTGTCAGGCAAACATAAAATAAGAAGTTTCAAAGCTGGACGTTCCTGAGAGATTGAAGCCGATTGGATGTTTTCTCACAGCCGATGTTTCCTCGTTCTCTGCCGGCCGGCTTCCAGCTGAGATGTCAGGGATGAATATCCGATTCTCCTTCTTCTGCTCCTCAGATATCTCAATACCAGAGAAGAGACTACAGAGAAACTGGGTTAGAAAGAAGACAGAGGGAGACACAGAAGTGCTTTTTGTTATTTTACTTTTAACTCTGTGAGAAAGCAGCTGAGAGAACGATCCTCCGTCCCTGTGAGACTTTTCTTTTTCCATACATGTACTTTTTCTCATCTTTAAGTTTTCATTGATCCTTCTGACAACAGCCAGTGAAAAGCTTCTAATGTTGTTTTCTGCAGTACGCCTGCACTTCAAACAGCTGCAGCACAGAGAGGTCTGCAAACGATGCAGAAAGAAAAGGTAAGACAACTCTTCTACCGTTAAATAACAGATTTTATAAATCACGTCGATGCTACACTGACTTGTTTCTACGTCTGTTCTCACACTATGTAACTTTGGGCTCACACACAACCAACTATTTTACTGATTTTGGTATGTAACCTGCTGCCAACTGTAGCTGCTGTTAGCTAATGTTAGCTTAGAGCCCCAGGGGAGTGTCGGTGTTTGCACCACAGGCGTTTGGGTCCACCAAGAAGAAGAAGAGAAGGTTTACAGGCGGGGTAGTTTACAGGAGTCGGGGTCGTGCCAGAACAGAAGCTGGGGAAGCAGGCAATGTAAAGCAGGCTCAGCAGCTTCTATGGACATAATGGCAGAGGAGAAGAGAGTGAAGAGGACGTTGATGGAGGAAGCTAAGAAGAGAAAAGGAGAGAGTGAGCGAGCAAGAAGCCGCCGGACAAGAGTAAATCTGGGACTGACTTTTAGTGGTTGGTGAGAGCTTGGTGAAATAAAAGGCTGAAAGACAGACGCCGAGCTGGGCTGACTGCTGTGCATAGCGGTGAGGCTGTAACACACACTCAGCACTATTGGCTACTGCAAATGCCAATCAATACCCGTGACAAGTCAGGAAGCACGTAAAAAAAATAAAGAGGCAGATAATAGTTCAAGAAATTCAGCTTTAGATGCTGCAGGAACAAACAGGTGCAGCCCTGCACCACCTGCAGCTGCAGCGACCCGCCCACAGCAGGCCGAAACACTGATTCAGCAGCGTCTGCACTCCCCAAATCACCTCAGGGAAAACAGCGAGAAATCCCACCGCAATAACGGCACATCAGGTGTCTCAGCGGAGAGCAATCAATTAACAGCAAGCTGTCTGCGGCCGCTAATGCCTCCATCTTTTCTCTCTCTCTCGTACTGTACAACCTCTCGCTGCTGTTCTTCTCCATCCCTCATGAGGAGAGGACTTCAAAGGCCGGCGCCGTCACAGCAGCCGTCTCCCTGCATAGACATAAATATCCCATCAGCGGTTTAAAGCCAGCGCTGTCCCGTCTGAATACAGTAAGCTGCTCCGACACTTTCATTAAATATTTAGTTATATAGGCAACCGAGGGAGCACAGCATGTGTGTGTGTTCGTGTGTGTGTGTGTGTGGGTGTGTTTGTGCATGGCTTGGTTTAAAGTGGTGTGTAGTTATCTGTGTGTGTTCGTGTGTGTGTGTGTGTGTGTGTGTGTGTGTGATATGATGAAATGAAGACAGTTGGGGGAGAGCAGATGCAGCAGCTCAAACATCGAACAGACAGGAAATATGAAAAATCTGAGTGTGTCTGTGTGACAGTGAGTTCCATACATATATATATATATATATATATATATATATATATATATATATATATATATATATATATCCACACACACAAACCCACACACACACACACACACACATATATATATATATATATATATATATATATAGTGTCCCTCACTTCAAGTCTACACAAAGAGTACTCCATCATCTACACCACGCTCTGTGAGGCTGCAGGGGTCTTCAGCTACATTCTTAATCCAAATCAGGGCAAAGACGTGGAGCGTGGGTGGAGCTGAGGCGGGCTGAATGAAGTCTGGATGCTCAAACAAGACACCTGTGACAGCATCCACCTGTCAATCAAAGCGTCCACGCTCTTAATCCAGCATAACTTTAAGCCTTAATATAATTTGAACAGGTGAGTTGTATAAAAATTCACCCTCAGTACAGTTGTCATGAACGGGGAAATTAGCTATAGAGACCAAAACTGTTTTTTGTACCAGGCTGTAAACATGTTTATTTCTGCTGTGAAGTTGGACATTTTAACATGGGGACTTATGGAGACTGACTCACTTCTGGAGCCAGCCTCAAGTGGTCGTTAGAGGAACTGCAACACTATTCACTATGGTACACTATAGGGGCTTCATTTGACAGCCACAGAGAAAGCCTCTATCGGTGTGAACAAACACGTGTAATCTATAATGATAAATAGCGCTACGGCAAGAAAGCAGCTCAGTAACGGCTAAATTTTACCGGGCAGGGATGCGACCTGTACCGTGTACGCCACGGGGCCGCTCTAGTCAATGTTTCAAACCCCACCGGAGCAGCCGAGAATTCGGGGTTGTTCTATTTTTGACGGACGTGGCGAGCAGCCCACATCAACGGACCAAAACAGCGTCTCAGCTGCTAAAAAGTGATGGTTAGAATCCAAAAACATAATTGCAGTATGCCGTTCTGATTGGCCAGAAATATTTAACTGTTAACCGTTATTATGTGTACTTTGTGCAAAGGTTTCTCATCAGATGGCGAGATGGATCCTTCCATAAGTTTTGCAAAGGTTACTCCTTTAACTTAAAATATCTGCACCAGTTTTCACCGCCTAAGAACCACAAAATTTTGTGCTAATCTATCAAGAAGATGTGGAGATATTTCACCTGATGAACTTAAATTAAACGGAGAGGAAAGTTCAGAGGATTCATCCTCTGGGAACCATGAATGTGTGCACTGATCTTCATCATAATTCATAAGATATTTCAGTGTGTGTGTGAATAAACTGACAGCGTGGCCAAAAGTCTGTCAGCCATGTGTGAGAAAACACAGCAGCTCATGAGGAGGAGGAGGGTTCAGTGACAGAGTGATGTTTGAGAGGGTGAATCATGTGTTGTGTTGTGTGTGTTTGTGTGTACACGTGTGTGTGCGTCAGCGGTGATGAATGGCCGTGTGCTTGCAGGACGTCTCGGGGCCGGTGGCTGTGATGATGGCAGAGCATACTGTTCTAATGAAAACTGACTGTGAGGCTCAAGTTCAGCAGCGGCAGCAGAGACTTGAGGCCATATTTCACTTCAGTATCACGCTGTCACATTTAGAAAAACACTCTGCGGGCTCCGGATGAATCCACCAGCAGCGGTCGACCTCGCACACTTTGTTTTCTTGTTGTTATCCGCGGGTTTTCCCCGATCTGTTTGTCCGGCCTCAGACCTCCGAGTCTGAACAAGAGCGCAGGACGCTTCTGTCATTTTTCAATATGTTTGATTGATCGTGGAGCATCAACCAGAGACGGATTGTTTGAGGAGGACGATCCAAAACTATGGAAGCCCGGAGAGGCAAAGAAAATAAAAAACATGTTTTTGACAGGATCATTTTTTTTAGTTGGTTGCTGATGTGAATCACGACCTCATGTTCTTTTTTTTTCCAGGTGTGTTTTAATTTCTCCGTGCACGTCCTCACAGCCTCTTGTGGACAAGAAAAGAATTACAAAAACAAACACAAGAAAAATGATCCAGACAAAGAATTTTTATTTTTTTTTTCCACCTGTTTGACAGATAAAAAAATAACGTGATGATCGTCCGTGTTATAAATACAGACTCAGAACACGGAACAACACATATTGTTTTTGTCATTTGCTTATTATGAAGGACAAAAAATGACAAAACAAATAAAAAAATCAAGAAATAAATAATTATTTTATTTAATTTTTAATTTATTTACATATTTCTCTGTTTGTATGTTAATGGAGGGGGCGGTCCTAAATCAGTCTGAAGCAGAAAGTATTTGGACACAGCTGTCTTGCTGGAGGATGGATAATGGTATGGAGGCTGTTTTTCAGGGCTCCTTATCTCCAGTGAAGGTCTGTGTTAATGCTTCAGCATACAAAGACATTTTGGACAATGCTCTGCTTCCAACTCTGTGGCAACAGTTTAGTTAAAGCTCTTTTCTGTCCATAAAGACGTGGACAGAGCCCTGACCTCGACCCCACATCGAGCACCTTTGGGATGAACTGGAACTGGAGATTGCGAGCCAACATCAGTGCCTGACCTCATAAACGCTCTACAGAATGAAGGGACACAAATTCCCACAGAAACACTCAACATCTGGTGGAAAGCCTTCAAGAAGAGTGGAGGCTGTTATAGCTGCAAAAGGGGACCAACTCCATATTAAAGAATTTTAATACAATGTCCCTGTTGGTGTCATGGTCAGGCGTCCAAATACTTTTGTCCATATAGTGTATCTATATATGCAATGGCCACGAGTGAGAGGCCACTTTTATTTATTGATTATTTAATTATGTCTGATTTTATTTATTTATTTAGACTTTGTCATTTTTTGTCCTTCATATATTAAAAGTTCCATAAAAATCTCAAAGTTTTTGTTCGTCTGTTCTTATTTCCCTGAATCCGTCTCGTGTCACTGATCTCCACGTTTACCCACGATACTTTGCAAACATCGTTTGGATTTTTCTTCCTCGTCTGAAGCTTCGATAGAAATGAGTAACAGGATGATTTCTGAGCGTCTGTATGTGTGCATGACTTCACCCTCGTACGTCCAGCAATGAATCAGAGTGTACAAGATCATTTACAGACGTGTGCATGCTTACACTTGGCTTTTATATATATGTGTGTGTGTGTGTGTGTGTGTGTATGGTCTCTACTCATCTCAGCCAAGGGCACTGCAGTCGTTCTGCTGACAGACGAGTCACTCAGAGCTGAGAAACTCCTCCTCCACTCTGCAACTCCACATCTCTCTCCTCCTGACAACATCTCCATCACCACTCATCCTCTTCACCCTCTCCATCACTTGGCTTGCGCCTCCTTTTTTCTCCCCTCGTAGAAGAAGAAGATGAAGAAGACAGACGAGAATGTGAGACCCAGCATGGAGCCGTGGTAATGACGCCCGTGATGTGAGGCTGTGCAGAAGGAGTGGATGGATGAACAAACGGATGGATGGATGGATGGAGGGAGTGGAGGGCGGGGCGGGGAGAGGGCACAGCGGGAGGTTGAGGAAGAAAAGATGAGATGAAAGTCGAGCTCAGTGTGGAGGGATTGATCGAAGAGGAGCCGGGTCGCGCTTCAAAAAACATTATTTAAGACTGGACTTCTTGTACTTTCCTCGGCCTGTGTCGTCTCACCTCCCTCCTCCCATTTCATCTGCTCTCTCCTTTTGCCTCCCGGCGATTAATGATGCAATGTGCTATCAATAGTGAATGTGTGAATTCTGCATTTTTCAAGCATTCGGGGCAACATACAGAGCTGCTCAGTAAGTATTTCATATCTACGGTATATATACGAGTGAAGAACTCACTCCCTCACCCACCAGGAGGCCGCGAGCCAGCTTTATCTAACTCTCACAGACGGCCTCGGCTGGAAAAAACCAGAGTCTGCTTAAAAATTGACAGAAATTGGGTCATGTTCTAATTTGCTGAGGGTGAGAGTGAGTGGAAGAATAAATCTACTTCCTCTCAGCATCATCAAAAGACCCCCAAAAGCTGAGAGTCTCGTCCTGCTTTAAATGATAATTTTCACGTCTTTTCTTCACCGTGCAGTGTTAGAGGATCTGAGGTAGATGTTCTCTGCTTTAGTTTTTAAATCAGTGACTACAGGCTGAACCACAGAGGCGTGATAGATTATTTAAAACAGTGAGGTTCAGCTGCTTGAAGCGGGTTTTTGTTTTACTCTGACACACAGCAGCAGATGACGAATATTACACAACAAACCGAGATGAAAATTTCACGCCTTATCTCTTGACCCGCGTCTCGACGGGGGGGTTCTTGTGAATGTGTCACTGCAGCTCTGCACCAGTTTCATTAACAGACATTTGGGAGGAAGAAAAAAAAAGAATTCACACGTCAGAGAGACTCATCGGCCATCTGTGAGCTCAGACAAAGAGTCACTCGACCGGCTAAAACTGAACATTTACAACACCTGGTTTTATTTTTTATAAAATCTGGAGCTGAAATGATTTGTTGATTCTAAACTGTCGATTTTAAACTGGTAACAGCTTCTCAAATATATTTTCTTTGACCAATGATTCAAAATATTCTGTTAATAATGACTTAAAACAGACAAAACTAAAAGAAAAATCTACCATACCTTCTCTTCCGCTTACCTGGGGACAGGTCGTGGTGGCAGCATGTTTAGCAGGGCGCTCCAGACGCCCCTCTCGCCAGCAATGTGTTCCAGCTCCTGGGGGATCCTGAGGCGTTCCCAGGATAGATGGGCTATATAGTCCCTCCACCGGGTTCTGGGTCTGGCCCGGGGTCTCCTCCCAGTTGGACGTGCCCAGAACACCCTCCAAAGGGAGGCACCCAGGGGGCCATCCTAATCAGATGCTCTACTTCAAGCTCCCCCCGGGTGTCCGAGCTTCTGACCCTATCTTGAAGGCTGAGTCTGGCAACCCAGTGGAAGACGCTCATTTCGGCGGCTTGTATCCGCGATCTCATTCTTTCGGTCACTATCCAAAGCTCATGACCACAGGCGAGGGTTGGAACGTAGACGGACTGGAAAATCGAGAGCCTCACCTTCTGGCTGAGCTCCCTCTTCCTCACCGTGGTTCGGTTCAAAGTCTGCAGTACTCCAGACGCCGCACCAAACCGCTGATCCATCTCACGCTCCATTTTCCTGTCAAGACCCCGAGATACTTGAACTCCCTCGCTTGGGGCAGTATCTCGCTCCCAACCCAGAGGGAGCGTTCCACCGTTTTCCGGCAGAGAAATGAATGATTGACAATTAAAATAATTATTTGCCATATTTAGGTCCAGACTTTTCTCCTGAGAACTGTGCAGCATGACTTTTTATTGGCTTGCGGCATTCACTGTTGCCACCGCGGGTTCATCAGCACAGATGACTGTTGTAACAGTACACACACACTGCATAGAAACGTTTGCAGGCGTCTCTTGCTGCCGTCTCACTATGTGTTTCTCTCCTCCGACTCCTCTCTGTCCTGGTCCAGCACACTGCCGTGATAAGAAGAAGGAGAGTGATTAGCTAACTGGATACAGGTGTGCCAATCACTCTCACCTGAGCCCTCCCCACACACCTCTCCCCTGCAGGTGATGCACCAAGCCCCCTCCACATGGCTCTTTGCATTGAAGAGAAAAAGTTGTTGATTTTCTGATGTGCAGTCTGCAGCACATATTCCTAATAAGATCTGAACAGAGTGTAAATGAAGAGAACAAAACCTGACAGAAGGATGAATGTGATGAGTGTGAGTGAGGATGCTAAATGTTTGCCACAGTCACTGTCCGATGTGTCCTGACTCTCTGATTTACAGAGTTTCCTGATGGACAGTGAAGTACTGCTACTGCTGACAACTGTAGCTGCTGTTAGTAGCTCAGTTAGCTCTAACATTACAATAACCTAAGCTCCTCTGACTGAGGCGTGTAGGGAGATCACAAGCTGTGTCCCAATTCAGGGGCTGCATCCTTCGAAGGCCGCGTCCTTCGAAGGATGCAGCCCCTGAATTGGGACGCAGCTTCAGTGTTGATGCCAGAACAAAAGCTGGGCGAGCGGGCAAGCTCAGCAGCCTCTGCGGACATAATGGCAGAAGCAAAGAAAATGAAGAGGACGCCGAGTGCCCAAATTAAAGTAAAACACCTTCAGTAGTTGGACAGAGCAGCTCAGCCATGCCATCCCCAGAGGTCTGCCTGTAGTGTCACAAAAATACAGAGAATTTAAAATGCACAGTGTGAACACACCCATAAACTATCTAAAGAAGGCAAGAAATAAAGTGCATCTCTCTCTCTCTCTCTCTCTCTCTCTCTCTCTCTCTCTCGGTGGTCATGAATAATTTCTCTGCAGGGAGACGAACAGATTTTCCTCCCAGGTAAGAAGCATGTAGGGCAGAGCACTTCAAAGCTCATGTTTTCATAATGTGGTGAGAGACAGAGAGAGAGACAGAAGCTGTGTTAGTGGATCAAACAGCAGCAGCAGCATCGTGGAGGTGGATCATATTCAACACAGAGCTGCAGCCAACAATGAAGAGCCATGCAGGAGCAGGCTCATCGTCACAAGTGTGTGAACGAGGATGAAGACTTCACTGCTTTGTTCTGGTGGTTTGGTTCTTTGTCCTTTTTCATGGACCATTCTCACTTTCCACACGTCAACTACAGCAGCTCGGTCAGTTCACTCATGCTTTGAGGTCTCACACTGAAAGGTTTCCCCCTCTGGCAAAATGTTTTGAAGTGCTGTTGGTGTCAGTCGACGTAGCATAAAGAGCAAGAATGTCAGTGAGCGGTGGAGGTTTGGATCAAACAAACACAGCACTTTGACCCAGGAGGCTGGATTTCATGTCCAGTGTAACCAAAAGACAACATTGTCTTCTTATGTAAGGTGCCGAAGTTAATTTACAAGCTACAGACTTCATATACGTCCATTAAAATGCTTCTCAGGAAGCTTTATTTTGAAAATCTATACGGACGTTGCATTTTAATTGTTGCTCACTGAGCTGCAGAGCCTTCCTCATGCAAGTCTGACGCTGCAGGTTTATGTACAACATCATATTTTGAAGCATAGGGCCAGTGGTCCAGATCAGATTTTCACTACACAATTATCGAGGCCAATTGTTACGGCCGCCGCCACTGTCTCGCCTCCGGTGTATCCTTGTGTGCAGTGTTGTGTTGTCCAAACAAGTCCAAGTGTGTGTGATCACCAGGGCCCAATTGGTCCCAGATGAGGAGGCGAGGCCCACCTGATTGACGGTTGCCAATCAGGATTGGAGCGGCACCTGCCCCCATAAACCAATCCCAACTATCAGGGCGGCTTGTGATCGTGGTGTTAAGCTTGCCTTGTGTGTTATCGTGAATCCGATTGTGTATGTTAGAAATTAGATTCGTTTGTTTGAACAGAATCCGCTCGACCTTTGTTTCCTTTAGTACCTCACCTCCTTTTGTTATAATTAATACGAAATTTCATTGAATACATAACTTAGTTTACACCAAAACATCATTTTTTGGCTCTAAAAATACGAGTTTAGGGAGGTCTGTAAGCATGAATGCACAAAAGCTACAAAACAATTGCACAGGATGGGAACCACACACATAGAACAGAAAGAAACAGCAATTATTTACTTTGTTTTTACTGTTTTAATCAGTTCCGTGTGGTTATAGTGATTAGTTTGGTTGATCCAGATAATTTGGGACTTCCTTTAATAAAAATAATTAATAGATAAATAGATAAATGATCCACAGAGATGAAATCTGTCTGTAAAAATGTGTTCATCTCAAACGAGCAACAGGTTCCAGGCAGTGAAATGCACCAAAATCCCAGGGGAAATTTGGGAAACAGTGATGGTGACGCCTCCTGCTGAGACCTTTTTTCACACACACACACACACACACACACGCACTCACACACACACACGCGCACGCACACACACACACACACACTGGTGTGAGCCCGGGGATGGCATCTGTTCATGTGACGGAGAGTGATCTGATTCGACAACAGGCATCTGTGCCCTGCAGACTCCCCTCAACTCACAGATCTGCCACCTTCACTCTCATTTACCCAAACAGACACACACACACTGACTCACACACTCCCTCTTTCTCCCCCTTCATCACTTCCTCTTCCCTTCATTACATGCAGACCTCCCCACCTCCTCCTCCTCCTCCTCCTCCTCCTCCTCCTCTTTCCCCACTCCCGTCCTTCGTCCTCCCATCATTTCCACTTCCCTGTAATTCAAAGCGAAGCGGCGGATCACAGGAAGAAGCTGAGGGCTAAATTGAGACATGACTGAGGAGACGAGTACTGTATAATGTGTCTGAGAGCAACGTGACACGCCGCGTCTCATCGCGGATCGAGCTCTACAGTCAAACTCACGCTGAGTTTTACGAGGACTGATGCGACATCTCGGACTGGAATCACCACGATCAGCTGATTCACTTTGATTGAGTTCAACTGAATTTTGCACCGTTGACCAGCTGACCAATCCGAAACACTGCCCTACCATCCCTCTCCTTAGTTACTGTTGCTATGTCAGAGAACTTCCAGTTCACAGATTAATGTGAACCGCAGGCAGACTATTAACTATAGCAGCAGGCGGTCAGAGGTTTGAAGTTGAGGTGAAGCTCCGTCACATCATCCTAGTTTAGCTGCAAGCTTGCATGCTACTTTCTGGTGCGACCAATCATAGACTGTAAAGCATGGACGTAGCCTCAGTGTGGTGGCTCTGGTTGTCTCCATCTTGGCAGTCCTGCATCCGCCAGCTTCTTGCAAAGACGTGTAGCGTGGGTGGAGCTGAGTACAGTTGCCATGAACAGGGAAATTAGCTATAGAGACCAAAACTGTTTTTTGTACCAGGCTGTAAACATGTTTATTTCTGCTGTGAAGTTTTAGCATAACATGGGGACTTATGGGAGAAATACACCAATACACGGTCGGTTCTAATGTGACGCTTGCAGGTAAAACATTGCTGAAAAATGTCACAAATAGTTCATTTAATGTCAAATTAAAGCCTCCCGTGTCTGTGCAGTGTGTCTGCACATAAAGCTTGTCATCCACACTCACACATACTCACACACACTCATGCACAGTGACTAATGAACTCATACTATTACTTGTCACACCTATAGTGTTCTTGTGACTAATTGCTAAATGATCAAAGCTGAATACAGAAACAGAGTGAGGTGTGGGTACTCATATAACAGTCTGTATCACAGGCTGTAGACACACACACACACACACACACACACACACACACACCCGGGAGTCACAGGTTCTCTAATGATGCTGCTGATGGGATTGTCACGGTGGGAAGATAACACCCATAAGGCAGTGTGTGTGTGTGTGTGTGTGTGTGTGTGTGTGTTATATGTGCTTATATAACTTTAAAACTTGCCAACTACACCCAAAGTCTGAAATGGAAACAGTAATGTGATGACATTATCTGTTGCCGTGGGAAACAACTTAAGAAAACTGTTACACAACGCCACATTTTAAAGAGCGTTTGTTGAACAACTAAGTAACTGTAGTAACACTAAAAATTCACGAGGACTACGTGTGTTTTAGATCAGAGGACGTGTTTTACAGTGATTTTTACTGCACTGCTGTGAGTCAAGAACTTTAACGGCTAAGGGGCGTCGTTAGGCACAATGGAAATCATTCTTCCGCCAAAGGATTGCAGCAACATTTGGCCGAACGGTTGCCAAACAGCATGCAGACATGCTTAAACATCGGGTGATTACTGACAAAGTAGTTTTCAACAATGTGAGCGCTCCTCTTTGCTACAGGTACACTCACATTAAGTGCGTTTGATTCGTGCTGTGCCAGAAACAAGGGTATTGCTCCAGCATGTGCTGCAGACGGTAAACCTGAAATCATTTAGTGGTTGAGATCAGGACGGTAAGGAATACTGCCAAGAGTTACGATCGATGGCAAGCGGCCGTCCTGCCGCTCCGACGGGCTGTTTGTTTCTTATTCCGGCGCCATCCAGAAGAAAATGCTGGTGGATTTGGCTGCAACAACATGAAGCGTGTTTCCGACGATGCGACAGGACGCAGCAGGTTCTCTGGCTGCTAAAACTTAAATCCTCATATCATCTTTTGCTGCCATCTTTACAGAATGCTCTTTCAGCCACACATCCATGCTCATGCTGTGTTTCATTGTCCTTGGAACGACCCCACAGTCATTCAAGTCCCTCAAGTTGAAGACATTGCAGGCGACAACTTCCTCTTGTCTGCTGGTGATGTTTGTTTCGGTAGAAGAACATGTGGCAGTTGAGTGTTCTTGCAAGATTTTTTGAACTCTTTCACATATTCACGCAGTCATCAGGTTAATTCTCCTTCATAAAAGACAAAGAAGAAGAACTCCCGGGCTTTAGTCCAACACAGTACAGTAATGATGTCTGAATCATAACTACAATATGTCTAACTATGTTTGTGTCCTTTTTTATGTTTTAATTTGGACTTCCTAAACAGCTGCAGGTTCCTGTAGAAGTTTGGGGGGCTTGAAACATCTTGTATTCCCTCCCTCCTTCAACAAACACACACACAGTGCGATCTCAACAAACATGTTAATGCAGCAGCTTAACCTCTGTTTTGTCAGCGTGTCTGATAGTCGGCCAACCGCTGCGAGAAGAAGCTTTTTATCTGGCATAAAAGAAAATATAAACCCGCCATGTGATCTCTTTCCAAGTAGAAGATTTGTTTGTTTTGTTTTTGGACACGTATTGTATTTTCACCTGCAATCTCAGCTCAATACGCCGTTTGTCGACAGCTTACTGCTTCCTTTTTTCACGGGAATTACAGCGAGACGAGATGAGAGGAACGCAGGATTTGAAAGGATGATTTTCTCTAGATGCAAGTCTCTTGTCGATTTTGCACCATGCAGGAGATTTCAGAGCTTTCATGTCAACTTGTTCACACATACTGATGTAGTTTGGTGTTAAACTGCCCGACCCACCCACCCACCCACCCACACATGGACACACACCTACGTTTCTTTGTGTGACATTTGATTTTTCCACCTCCTGTCCTCTCCTTCTTCCTCCTCTCCTTCCTCCTCCCTCCTCATCCTCTCCTCTGGGGTCTCTGAGCAGATAAACAAGCTTTGTGTCCGTCCGTTCACGTCTGGGCAACAAAAATCAATTCTGCTGCTGATCAGTGTGAAGCTTCGTGCCCTCCAGGGACCGCAGTCTAATCCTTAATTTGAGCCATGACAATGGCCTTCCCAGTTAATCCTTAATACTAACTGGTGATTTTTGTGATAATGGACCCCCCATTATATTTAAAAAGAAAACAGAAACAAAAGTTTGGAAATTTATCAGAAATCTATTCATAATATTAAAAATCTGATGCTAAAATACAATTTCCAGCAGAAATACTCGATTTTATGTTGTGTTAGTATTTTGAAAACTTCTCTGGCTTCTTGACGTCACAATGCTAACCTAAAGCGGCATGCAAGCGTGCAAGAGTCATCAGTCGCGAGTCGAGGATCCAACGCAGAAGTGTCTTAAACCTGCAGTCCTTCTAATGTCCAGCAGGGGGATGCTCTATTGGATGCAGCAAAATCTTGAGTCTTATGGGGAAATTAGCCTCCTGTTCACTTGATTTATGACCTCAGTTTCCTCATGAGTTTATGATCTCAAACTCTAGTTTCAAGTCTTCTTGCACACAACATGATTCAGTAAATTATGGTGCCATTTAGAGGGATTTTGCTTTAGAGTGTGGCAAGTCATTCTCTGAATCCAGATTCTGTTACTGCATTGACTGTTTCTCTCCTCCACAGATTTTAGTTTCTGAACATTTTTGAACTGTATTTTTCCTGCTTGAAAGGGTCTCTAAGCCAAGTGCAGCCCAATTCGCAGCACGTCATCCACCATCCCCAGGCTCTCGTTCATATGTGGCCACTTCTGGCTCCAAAAAACTAAGATGGTAATCAAAGCAGTGGTCCACAAACCAATATTTGATGTCAAGGTTGGTTGGTCACAATCCAAGACTCCAACTCTATCTGACAAGTTGCTAGAATACACGACTCTATTATAATCTCCTAATCCAAACACAGAGACCAAAAATGTCTGTTGTCTGATTCCAGAATTAGTCCAAAGTCAAGACGTCTTCACCTGCAAATGACTGAGTCTCTGGTCCTTGGGCTCTGACTGTTCGATCAAATCTCTGTGAGGAAATTCCACATTTTTCTAGACACTCCTGGGACCGCTGGAGAAGCTGGGATGGAGTTAGAATGAATGAGCGAACAACAAGAAAAAAAAAGATTAAATCAACTAGAGGGAATGGGAGTGAGGAGAAGAGAGACAGAGAAAAGTGGTGGAGAAAGCAGGTGTGTGTATTGATTGTGTTCAGCCAGAAGCATGATTGTCTGAGCTGACAGAGGATGAGGAGAAGTGAAGGGCATCTCCTCCAACCATGAGGCCCAATTTGTCTCCCGTTCACCTGAAACCATGATACCATCATCCTTCATCACTGCTGACTAAAGACAAACATGGTCCACAGTAGCTCCACCGTGGACCAGCTGCAAACAAAACATACAGGACAATTCCTTTAGAAACCAACGGCACACACAAGAATACACAAGCACCGCACAATATGTTTCATATATCATATCAGGGAAGTGAGCAGCTCTATCTTCTGACCTGAGTTACCATAGTAATGAACAGCCGGCTTTCCTAAATACAAACATACAGCTGCTCTGTATCTTAAGGAACTCCTGAGGCGCGACTCGATTACTGTACCGTCCTCCTGACGGCCTCCCAGCCTGCACAGTGAAACCTCTTCAGATGATCCAGAACGTGGCGGCTCGCCTGGTCTTCAGTCAACCTAAAAGGTCACATGTCACCCCGCTGCTCATCGAGCTCCACTGGCTACCTGTGGCAGCCCACATTAAATTCAAATCTCTACGTTACCTCCTCCAATGAACGACGCCTGGCTCTGCCACCCGTACGCTCAGGACAATCCAAACTCTTCTCGTCTGTTGTTCCCCGTTGGTGGAACGTCCTACCAGTTCCTACCAGATCAGGGGCGTCCCTCTCTACCTTCACAAACCTCCTGAAGACCTCCAGCTCTTCAGAGAGGACCTCCTCTCCAACACTACCAACAACTGGACATGATACATCTATCCCCCTTCTACAGATTGTTATGAGGACAGTGTCCTCATAACAATCTGAGATGGAGACGGGAAAAATGGAGCGGCTGAGCAAGAAGCCGCCGGACAAGAGTAAATCTGGGACTGACTTTTAGTGGTTGGTGAGAGCTTGGTGAAATAAAAGGCTGAAAGACAGACGCCGAGCTGGGCTGACTGCTGTTGAAATACCAAATCTTAAATCACGTTGGTTAAATCTTTAAAAACCATTAAATTAATATATTTTGACTGGACTTTGTTGACTATTTGTTTGACTATTTAGGGAATATCAAACACCTCAGGAGTAAATTAAGGATTAATTAATGATGACCCTCTAAATCCCTCAACAAATTAACCCTGTGGTCTAATTAAAGTCATAACCTATCACCTATTAAAATGAATAGTTAATTATGTGCTTTTCATACTGAGGTATCAGGTTTTACCTTTTATAATGATAAGACAATAATTCATTATGATGTCCTTTGTGAGCACATTCCTGCTGCATCCTCCTGATTATGAAGGTGAACAAAACAGGACGCCGGACTTCTTCTTCCGCCCTCCTCCCCCCCGAACCATCGGTTTGATTTGAACAAATAAACTGTCAAGTCTGTAGAGAGAGAAAAAAAATAAACCTGGACTGGTATTTTATTGAAGCTCAAGAAGGCAAACACAGCTCCACAGACCACAGATAATCCCTCATCAGCACATCGCTCTCCTCCCTCTGCCATCCCTCCACTCACTTTAATGTTTTTAGCTTAGCTTCAGGACTCGCCGCACGAAATCAATACGATTACTTTAACAGACCTGTGACCGCACATGTACACACACACACACACACACATACACACACACAATCACAGAGAATCAGGAAAGCAGAGTGAAGTATGTAGGCACTGACTGCAGATAAGCAGACTTTGAATCGCTATCTGGCTTCTGGAGAGAGCGAACAAGAAAAAAACACAGTTAATGGTGTGTTTTCTCTCTCTAATACAAACACACACACACACACACACACACACTGATATACACCGTGTTTTGTGTACTACATTATGTGTCCTTCATGCTGATAAAAGTGTCTATGAGGAGCCTGGGAGACGCAGCCCCAGAATCCATCACTGACATTATCGCCTTCTACTTCCTAGAATTGTTTGATTGGAGGTTTCCAGGCAACGCTCGATGTCAATAGACTGCATGAACTTGAGCTGATCACACACGAACATCCGTCACAGCAGTATGTGTAATGGAACCCAGTTTACTACTCCAGGAAGTAGCCCGAGCCTCAGTAACACACCTGCATTAACGAGGTACACACCTGCATTAACGAGGTACACACCTGCATTAACGAGGTACACATCTGCATTAACAAGGTGCACACCTGTATTAACGATGCACACACCTGCATTAACGAGGTACACACCTGCATTAACGAGGTACACACCTGTATTAACAAGGTGCACACCTGTATTAACGATGCACACACCTGCATTAACGAGGTACACACCTGCATTAACGAGGTACACACCTGTATTAACGAGGTGCACACCTGTATTAACGAGGCGGTTAATTCATTAAAGAAAGCTGGAATTGTAAATTCAGATGTATTACTTAATTAAAGTTGACTTCCGGTGGACTTATTCATATTTGTTTACATGTTACATATGTTCACATATTTTTAGTGATGAGTCCAGTTGACCAATCAGATTGCTCGGTCGGACCTACTTGTTGTATAAGCTGCCATCTTATGCAAAGGCTGATTTTCTTTTGGCTGTTTCTGTGAAACTCCAATAAACCTCCAGCGGCTGATCGCAGCGCTCATAAAGGCCCATTAAGGGCTTCGTCCATGAGGAGGACCTTCAAATCACCTGAGAGCGAGAGATTTCACAGGAAAAGACAAGTTGTGTGGCGCAGATGAAGATGAGATAAAAGAAGGATGAAGTCAAATAAAGGTTTCACACATTCGTCTTTTTCCTCTAACACTCCAATATCACCTCCCACACACACACACACACACACACACACTTGGTGCTGCTCGTAATGTTGTCCATTTGTCTCAGTAGCCTGTCCTGTCACTGTGTCATCAGAGTGCTATCCCAGCATGCTCTGCTTTATTCTCCATTTGGTTTAATGTGCTTGGACGTGTGCGTGTGTGTGTGTGTGTGTGTGTGTGTGTGTGCTGCTCGAGAGGGTGAGAGGACTATGATGAAATACGACACACCGGTCATTGCCTCATGCAGCACTCTTGGACTCATGATCTGTGGTGTGTGTGTGTGTGTGTGTGTGTGTGTGTGTGATGGTTATTGCATGAGGACAGCAGGGATGAGGGACTGGGGATGTAATCAGCTGTCAATGTGATGCAGGACACGGCTCCTTCCTCTCTCTCTCTCACATACAGACACACTCTTGGATGCACAAAATACACAACATAGACACACAGTGTGTAAAGACACACACACACACAGTGTGTGTTTGTGGGGAAGTGTTTGATTGATTCGTCAGTCAACAGAAAATGAATTGACCACAATTCTGAGAAACAATCGTTTGTCATTAATTAAGCAAATATTAAACATTCAAATGTCTCGTTGGGCCGTGAGATAATTGTGTTGGACATTTTTTAGACGTTATTAACGTGAGAATGAGACAAACCTGAGAGCTCGTGTTTCATTTAAAACTGAATTCCACCAGCTTTGAATCCAGTCGGGCCAATCACAGCCGTTTATTTGAGATGTGGAGGGTTTAAACGATGTTAGAGAGACGTCATCGGTCAAGATTTGAAACGTTGACGTTGGTTGTCGCGTCCAGTCTGCAGGTCTGCAGCTGGTTCACGACACTCAGATCAAATATGAATAAAAGATTCTCAGCTCAGTGCTCGGTCCGGTTCTTTTCTCCATCTACATTCCTTCCTCTAGGTCACATTATATGCAGACGATACCCAGCTATATCTAAGCTGTGACCTGTGATCTGATCACTTCCAGGTAAGCAGGCATCCTTCTAAACTACCTTCAGGACATCCACGTGTGGCTATCACAACTAGCATGTGTCGCTTAGCGCTACGTTGCATGGTTTATTGCTCTGATTGGTTGTTGGTCTATCCAATTTTGCGTCAGTTAATGGATTGCAAATGAAACGAGCCATGCAAGTCTTTTCTGAATCATAAATTTCACTTGTGAATACATACAAATGTCCATATTGACAGTTGGCTGTAGATCTGATGTGGTACTGATTTCATCTGGGTTTTTTTGGTTTCTAGAGTCACTTCAGAGGACGTGCTGAGGGTTCAGATTATTTCTTTTGAATTTCCTAAACTCTTTCAGGGCCATCATGTGATGTGCAGCTTCAAAATGTGGCTACTGTGCCAAAATCACGCCCAGCAGTTTTAATTTCTCCTGACCTTTCTTTGAAAAGAAGATTTACTTTATCATGTGAAATTCTTTCTTTCAGGCCCGAAATACAACAACACACACGGGACTTGAGCAAACGTGGACTCATGGCCGAGTGATGGGATGCCATGTAGCAGCAGGAGCAGTTAGGAGTTTGGTAAACCTTGGCACAGGAGATAAACTAGCACCGCTCTAGTTACCAGTCCATGCTTTGTGCTCCAAGCTGGACTAGCCAGTTTCCAAGCCAAGTCGCTACTACTCTAGCACCACCATCAAGTCTTCGTTATGTGACAGGATACGCAGAAAACTAGCCTACAAGATGCCAGGAACTTTCTATAATTAGGAAATATAATGTAAACATACTCTTTGTGTGTTTTCTTTATGTTTCTGCAGCATGTGGTGGATTTTAATGGTGCAGAACTGATCCACCGCTTCCCCCCAGAGGGTAAGGTCAGTATTAATTATCACCGACGTAACGATTCTTAGTTTTTCTAACAGGCCTTTGACCTTCACTCTGCTGCTGAATTCCACGCTGCCACAGGATTTTTCCCACTTTGTCCATTAATGCTTGATTGGGGTCGCAGTGCAGAGCGCTCACAGCGCTGTCACACTCTTTAAATCACAGCGCAAACGAGTCGTCTCTTTGTCAGTCCAACATTTATCTTAATGCATGTAGAAGACGGAGGTTAACACAATGACGACATCATTTGGTTTGAGTTTTTTTTTTGACGGATATTTCAGTTATAAATTAAAAAGAAACATTTCTTCTTTTTTTTTTTTTTTTTGCCGCTGCTGTCCGTACGTCCTCGGGGGCCGAAGCTGCCATCTAATCCATGTAATGGAAAATCTTTACAGGCGTCAAAGAGGTGTGATCACACACACACACAGCCGCGAGAAACAGCCCAATGAAACTACAGAGCCTGATATTAAGTCTCACAGTGTGATCACACATCAGCAACAACTCAATGAATCCACAGACGCACACACACACACACACACACACACACACACACAGTGTATCAGTAGTCTGCTGTAAAAACCAAGCTGGGATTGGATTAGTTGTAATACAATCAGATCTCTGCCCACACTGTGAAATGATATCTAATCAGGGTTTGCTGCTGAGGGACACAAGGGTGAACAAAACACACACACACCTCTCGCCTTTACCGACAAAGTACAAAGACAAGTGACAAATGAAGGAAAGAAGTGTCTTTTCTCTCATGAAACATTTTTCTCACACTCTCAGACGTTTCCATTAAAGCTCTCAGTGTCTCACAAGAGCTCCCATAATGTGCATGTGAATCCTATATCAACTCAACAATCATACACTACATGTCTCCATTTGCGCCCCTTGGACCATTACACTCTGTGTGATACAGCATGGACAGCTCACACACACACACGCACACACACATCTTGAGGTTGATAATAGACCTATGAATCACGGCGAATCCTATCAGCAGCCGAACAAAGCCGGGTCTCAATTTGCAACCTCTGGACCGTTCCATTCTGCGAGGATTCTGAAAAAGATGCGGAGGGTCAGCTCTCCATCAGCTGCTACCCCGGCGCCGCAGACACGTCGCCTTCAGCTCATTCCCCGCGGCCCTATTCCCTGCTTAATGGCGATTTCAAAAAGGGATTCGCAGCCGCGAGTTCAGTGCGAGCCGTGGCCTTGAATATGGAGTAATCTGACTGTCCGCGCTGCATCCTGCGCAACCCCTAATGCTCCGGACTTAATGGATACATGAACGGATGAATATGAATGTGTGCATCAGTGTTTGAGGTGTGTGGCCCCGCTTTATAATATCTTTTTAAAAAGATTACTGCTGTACATCAGCACTGTATGGAAGTCTACTAAACTGACATTAAACCCGTAATAATGACTCACATTCAACTGCCTGCAGCAAAAGAGTATGTGGCTTAATCTGAGAGTTGTGAGCTGGTAGAAGTGCCAAAGCAGAGGCAGTTTACTGTTTACCAGTAAAGAAAGGAACCAGGGACTTCATTTTTCACACATATATATATATATATATTTAGTAGTTACAAGGATTAGCTTGGCACTGTTGCATTTAGCAAACGTTACTAAAAAAAGATGAAATGAAATTTGTTCGGGACTTTTTTTCAGTGGAACATTGAAAAAGTGAGGCAGCAGGGATTACGTTAACGGAATATTTTCCATTGTTGACAAAAGAATCTGAAGGCCTTCGTCACAACATTGATTTAACGTAGCAATCGTAGCAATGCAACTGGTAGTGTATATCGCTACACAGCCTGTAGCTATTGCAAAATGTCCCCTGAGCTGAGCGTCCGAAGTTTCTGTAGAAAGCCCAGTAACTGAACTGCGGTGTGGTGTGTGGGTGATAAATGAGGTGAGAAGATAGTGACTGATGTGTTGGAGGATGAAGGATAGAAAAGTTACACTGATAATGTTTATCAGCCAGCAGCAGCTGATGTTACAGGACAGCGAGGAAGTCAGGAGGGATTATAACACCAGATGGCACAAACTGTTTCTCTGTTCATATTTTCTGTCTATGCCCTTATAAATGCATAATCTGTATTGATAATACTAATAAAATTTGTATAGCACAAAAACCAGCGTAACAAAGTGCTTTACACATAAAACACAACAATAAGACACCCAGGAATGTATGTACGTCAGGCAATGATAGGCTATACGTCTCATTATCATGAAAAAAATGACTAAATGATTGGAAACGATAGATTATGACAGAATATTTCATGACTGTCAAAATGACTATCACTGACGGACAACAACAAAGTTGTAACTTGCTGAAATTTGGTGATTTGTCTTGGTTCATGTGTTTTTACTACGAGTAAACGGGCTACGTAGTTAAATAGTTTCCCTTTTGTCTGTTTTTACAAAGTCTGCACATGTTGTTTTATTTTGAAAATTGACCGGATTCTCTGTCCGGACTTCCTGTCGGCTCGATCTGCTCCATCCTGCTTGACGTAGCATCCGTCAAAAAGTCGAGCAGCTGCGTATTCTCCACGGAGCAGAGCGTAGGAGAGACACTTCTCCTGGGACGCTTCTGAAACACGCCGTGGCGCTTCTGGTGGAATCACAAGCGTCGTCTAGAACGGGCGTGATCAGCTCTGTCGGCCATGACGCAGCCGGAACGCATCACAGCCGTGCCCGGTGGGATTTAGGAGTAACACAGTTTCTGTGTGGCAGTGAGTGTTAGCAACAGATGGGAATCAGTGTGGCTCACTGACAGGACAGTGATGGAGCTCTATGGCACAGAGGAAGAAGATACATCAGACTTTGATACTTGTTGCAACCAGGAGAAAGTTCCAGCAACTCCCTGAAAACGAGTCAGTCTAACACCAACCAGAAACACTCACTCAAGCACCAAATGTGGATTAATCCGCCACTTAAAATAGTCCCCAACAAATTCTCAGAATGGGTTTAAGAGGATGATCTATAAATATAGCATGTAGCAAACATAAATAACGAATATAACTCAATATTTGTCTCACTGTTGATAATTCAGAGACTGCATGACCACAAAATGAAGCTGCTGAAGGGGCTGAAGGGGCTGAAGGGGCAGTTGTTTGTGTGTTTCCATGTCCACATGAATTTCACATTTCTGGTCGGGAAAATGAGGCCAGCGAGAAGCCAAGTCAATCTAACATCAACTCAGCATCATTTGTCACTGTCGGTCCCCAGCTGCCAATCATCTGGGCTGCGTTTGATTGACAGGAGCAGAATAAAGGGTTTAAAATGTCCCCGTAACACGAGGCCAACTAGAAGCCCAATGTATACAGACGGCAGGTCAACGCACGCAGTGGATGCTGGGTTTAAAATTGCCCCATGAGTTCCTCTACGTGTTAGCAGTATGACAGATGTTGTGAAGCGCCACACAGGCGTGTTACAGACGTGTGCAGTCCTGCAGCATGCACCAGCCCTGATGAATCACGTGTATCATAACACACACACACACACTGCAGACAGCAAAGTTTACGGGTCAGAAATCTGGTTTGGGAAAGCTGTCACACCACACACACATCCTCTGGATCCAAGGTCATCACTCAACACCTGTTCTTCTCGACTCTCTGCTGTCCTCACGTGGCTTTCTACCGTCGAAACGTGGAGTTGTGCTGTCCGAGTAAAAGGTCTTCCACCTGTAACATCTTCAAAAAGGTTTCCACAGCCACTATTGTCCTCCCAAAGCATGCTAGTCAACAGGTTGCTTATACTGCTCCAACAAGGTTTGAACTTGTCCATCATTATTGTCTAGTGTCCTTCCGAGCTTTCTACCATCCCATTACTGTCCTACCACTATGGACCTCATCTTCAGTGGTTCTATGGTCCCATTGTGGCTTTCTACTGGCTTTAATACTCATTTAAAAATCTGTTACTGTGCTCGGCCGAAGGCTCATTAGACAACCATCACATCATACACAAAGGTCATCACTCAGCACCTTTTCTTCTTGACTTTCTGCTTTCTACAATTAAATCACGATCTTATATTTGTCCATCATTGTCTTCTAGTGTCCTTACAAGCTTTCTACCCTCCCATTGTGTGTCTATCCCATAATGGCGTTCTGTCGTCCCACTGTGGCTCTCTACAAGCCCCAAAGGCTGTAATACACATCTAATAATGTTCTTTTATTGTCCTCAGCCACATCACACACAACATAAGCATCTTCTGGTTCCAAGGTCATCTGTCAACAGCTGTTCGTCTTGACTCCCTACTGTCCTCACATGGCTTTCTACAGTCGATTTGTACTTCCACTGTCCTCTTCTGGCTTCCTATTGTTCTCACAATGTCTGTCTAATGTCCCATCTGGGTTTTCTGGTTTGTCCTCATATAGTCTGTCTATTGTCTGCCTGACTTTGTGCTGCCCTCACAAAGGTTTCTACACAAATCCGATCTCGACATGTTACTCTCCAATCACGGCTTTCAACTGTCTCATCACAGACTTCCACTGTCCTCACAAGGCGTATTGATTTCTGCTTCCCAATGTATGATCTGAGGACATTACTCTACAACCACGCCTTTTAACTCATGTCCATTGTCCCACTGTGGTCGCCTACTGTCCTCACAAAGCTTGCTACAGTCTAATCATGAATTTTTACTGTACCAACAAGGCTTTCACTTGTCCATCTTGTCTTCAAGTGTCCTGACAAGCTTTTTTTACCATCCCATTGTGTGGCTTTCTACTGTCCTGACAGTGTTTTCCATTATCCCATCATGGAATTCTACTGCAATGGTATTCTGTTGCCCTATTGGGGCGGTCCGACAATGTTCTTCTGCTGTCCCGTCACTGAATTCTACTGTCAGTCTCACAAGACTTTTAGCCACCCATTGTGGCTTTAATGAGACTTTGTCGTCCTCGTGTGATTTCCAGTTAATCTGGAGTTCGGTTGTCACAAAAAGGTTTTTCTATTGTTCAATTGTTTCTTGATACTGATGCCACTTACCAAGGTGTATGGAAAATAACTCTAAATAAATACATTTGTTCAACAGAGCAGTATTGAGAATAATAAAACACCCTGAGATACCTCCGTCTTGGGGACGGCTTTGTCTCGTGAAGAATGAAGAGCCAGCTGTGACAAACAAACATGAAACACGAACAGAACAAAGCGGCGAGGAGCAGAGAGGGTAAGAACACGACCGTCTGCAGATGAAGTGAGGCGCACAGGTACGGGCAGGAGGAGAGCCACCACTGTCATAACTGACACAGATGTTAACAAGTCCCACTGCATAATGCAACATATGGGCCTCCTGCATCTCTGTTCATGCACACACACACACACACACGTTTTTACACATGAGCACACACACACACATCACTTCAAATTAATGTTCATATGCAGGAAGTATTCCCTCCTCGCCGTCTTTGTTCGGGAGGATTGAGCTCCACCGAAAGCCGTAACTCACTCTGATCAGATGTCGGCGGCGTACGCGGTGAGATTGAAAACAAGAAAAAGAGGTAGAGGAGGCAACAGCACAGACTTTAAATTAGGTCGCCATTATTTTCTTTGCTTCTTCTTCTCTCTGTGTGTGTGCGTGTCTAAAGTTGCTGTACAGTAGTAGCTGATTTCCCCAGGGCTGGCTCAGTATGCCGCTTTTATTGTTATGGCCTATTAAACCCCGATGATAGAGGGGCTCAACTCAGGGTGGCATCTGCTTACCACACACACACACACACACACACACATACAAACACACACCTCATGCCCCAGGTGCATTGTGTGGGGCTAAGTTAACCAAGGAGGCCGTTTGATGCGGAGCAAATAACGTTCTCTAAAAAGGTCAGAGCAATTTAAGAGTCTCTTTTTACTGCTTCCCGTGATGGCCAACAGCTGTGGGAGGCACGCTTTGTGCAGCTTTTATGTGCTGCAAAGGTGAACTGGCGGTGCAGTGAATGCAGCATGTTGGACACATGCACAGGACTAGATTAAGACTCTTTAACTGACAGTCTGCTAAGGTCATTTGACTGGTGCAGTCATGACAGATGGATGATAGATCTGTGGGTATATTATATAACATATAGGCACGTTAGGCACGCCTGATGGAAGGCCCTGCTATGTGCACGGTTGCTATACGTAATATACTTGCATGCATTGAAGCCATGGCATTTTAAAAGTATAAATAAGTAACAGTACTGGAAAAGTAGAACAGTAAAGTCACATGAGGACGGCGGCATTGAACGGAGGCTTTGTAAGGACAGAAGAAGAAGGAATTACAGGACACTTGAAGGTCTAGGACTCTAGAAGTCCATGTTGAGGTTTTGAATTGTGTTTTCACAACAGAAAATCAGAAATATTTGCAGAGAAAGAAATATTGCCAGAGCATATTGAGACAGCAGGAAACCACAGACAAAAGCAAGGTGAAAGTCATGCTGAAGTTAGCCTTGTAGAAGACAACAGAAGGCCACAATGGACAATAAAAAGTCTTGTAAGAATGGTAGAAATCTGTGATTTAGCTGCCGACAGCTTTGTGAAAACTGCAGAAGGTCTTGTGAGGACAGAAAGCCACACTGTGTTGGTAGAAAGCCTCAGTGGGTTAGTACAAAGCCTTAGAAAGCCTGATGAGCACATACTATCCGAGCAAGGACGGAAGAAAGGAACGATCGGACAGAAGAAATGTTTGTGACAAAAGCTATCAAACTTTGCGAGGGCTCTACAAATCTATAATGAGGCTGCAGAAAGCTCAGGAGTAAAAAGACTTGAACAGGTCGCTTGTTTCTGCTTTTTTTGATATTCCCATAATGACTTATGAATGTTTTCACTATGTCAATCTGCAGAATATCTCTTCACTCTCTTCTCCTCTGCCATTATGTCCATAAAGGCTGCTGAGCACAGTTAGATTGCCCGCTCGCCCAGCTCCCCCACGCCACGGGCCTGTAAACTCCTCTTCTTCTTCTTCTTCCCGGGTGTCCAAAACGCCTGTGGTACAAATGCTAACTCTCCCCCGGTGCTCTGAGCTCACAGTCCGGGCAGCCTGACTAACAAACTGAGCTAACATTAGCTAACGGCAGCTACAGTTCGCAGCAGTTTACTGGAAATCTATCTGTCAGGAAACTTTAATTTTTAACTTCTAATAAATATTTTATTGAAATTGGAGATAGTGCTCCTGATTTTCTGTTGAAACCGAATGTTTTAAAGTTTTAGAGTGTGTTTCCACAGCGAGCATTACCGGGAGGTGAATAAAAAGTCTCCTTCATTAACTTTAATGTGATGTTTGACTGCTGGAAAGCCAAGAATAACCAAGGAGAGGGCTACTGTGTCTGCCTCTACATGACAGATGGCTGCTAAACTGGGAAAGCTCAGGATTAAATTTGGAAACACTCCGCTCACATCCTTCATTGCTGGTTATGTAAAACACTTTCCTCTGCTGGAGTTAAAGTGTGTTCAGAAAGTTCTCTCCTTCCCGGTTACATAAGGCCAGCAGCATCAGCGGGGGGTTTATGTGAGGTGAACCGTTCTGCGTGTCTTCCGACCAAATGAACCCATCAATTCTGAGTAATTAAGCCCCGAGTGGAGACGCAGCGTTTGCTCCTTTTAAACTTGCAGAGAAAAATGTACTCATGCTGCATAGATGTGCACTCATGCATACGTTTCTCTCTTAAGAGCTACTAGCCTTTGTGTCTTCTTGCAGATTACATGCTTGCATAAAGACGAGGTCAGGTCACTGCGTCTTCATGGTGTCTGCTAATGTTTTGTATTGATGTGTGTAATGTGTAAAAAAAAATAGATTTAGTCCGTTTGTTGTTTACAATCTGTTGGTTTTTAATTGTTTGCATCCTTGTCGACTGCTTGACTTTGTTTTACTGATTTCTTCTTCTCATTGGTCTCTTAGGACTCTGGGTCTGACCCAGAATGCTGCAGCATGTGTACTAGTCTACTAGAAACCAGGATCAGAGGTCATATTTCTCCCATATTAGCTCCTCTGCACTCAGATCCAGAGCAGAATTTAAAATCCTTCTCCTCACCTACAAAGCTCTTCATGGTCAGGCACCATCACATCTCAAAGAGCTCATAGTACCTTAGTACCCCCTCTAGAACACTGCACTCTCAGGATGCAGGGTTCCTTGTGGTTCCTTGTAGTTCCTCATGGGTTCTCCTGTTTTCCTGCAGTTCCTCCTGGTTCCTCCTGGTTTCTTGTGGGTCCTCCTGGTTCCTATAGTCTCCAAAAGTAGAATGGTAATCAGAGCTTTCACTCTCAGGATGCAGGGTTCCTCGTGGTTTCTCACGGTTTCTCATGGGTCCTCCTGGTTCCTCATGGTCCCCCCTGGTCCCTTGTGGATCCCCCTGTTTCCTCCTGGTTCCTTGTGGGTCCTCCTGGTTCCTCATGGTTCCCCCTGGTTCCTTGTGGGTTCTCCTGTTTCCTCATGGTTCCTCGTGGGTCCTCCTGGTTCCTCATGGTTCCTCGTGGTTCCTTGTGGGTTCTCCTGTTTCCTCATGGTTCCTCGTGGGTCCTCCTGGTTCCTCATGGTTCCTCCTGGTTCCTATAATCTCCAAAAGTAGAATGGGAGTCAGAGGTTTCAGCTATCAAGCTCCTCTCCTGTAGAACCAGCTCACAGTTCTGGTTCTGGAGGCAGATCACCTCTCCAGACGTTCTTTTTTTTAGCTCATATTTACAGTTGCCTCAGGTGAGTCCTGAACCATCCCCGTAGGACTTCCCATGATGCACTGAGCTCTTCTCTCGCTCTACATCTGTACACAGTCACGTCTCATCAATGCATGTTACTAACTTAGCTTCTTCCCCAGAGTCCCTCTGCTTTCTCGTCTTGCAGATTCTCACAGATCGTGACTACACTGAGATCATGCATTGTGGTTCTATAGTTCTGCTCTATAGTGTCCTGACATAATTTCTGTTTCAATTTGTCGCTTTATAAATAAAAAAAATGGAAATTAAATTTAAATGAATTGGTTGTATCATTTAAAATTAAACACTACAATTGTTATTTTCTGAAACACTCCAAACTCTCTTTACCCTTCAAGAAAGATATTATGCAAATGATGATGATGGCAGAGACGGCTTGACAACTTTGTTCAACTCGATACATTTTTAATGCAGAGATCTCCATTGAATCTATACATGAAGGAGAAGATCGGCTAAAGCAACCATAATTGCTGCTCATGTGAACCGACAAAGAGATTTGATGTATTGTATGTAATTTAATGGGTGTCAGAGAGAGAGGCTGGACTCGAACACGTCGACCGGCTCAGCTCGCTGAATGAGAAGACGGCTGAACAAAGAGAAGCTGAGATTAGCAAGCTGCTGCTGCTGCTGCTGCGAGGAGATAAAACAAAGCGTGGATGGAGGGAGGGATGGATGATTGTCCACTTGCATGGACACAAGCATGAATGAGAGTCTTTATATGAACATGAACACATTAGCCTCAGCTTGTATCCTCCATGTACTCACTGTTTTTTCTCTGAGACTGATTTATTAATAAAATACATCTAGGTCACAGAATAAAGCAGCTTTTGTTGTCAAAAGAAGTGAAGCATGTTGAGGTTCTGCAGTGATCACACCAAGCTACTTATTGAAACAATGCAGCAGGTCAATAAATGACTGCTGATCCATCGTTTTTCCATGAATCAGTTTTTAAATGCAGCCTGACCACCTGACAATACATTTGCAATATGTGACACGTCACCTGCCCTAAAAATAGCATCCGCATGCATGAATGCAGGAAGTCGAGTTGCCCTGCAGTTAACAAACGGACAGATTCACGCCCTCGCTGCACCGCTTTATTATAAACTATGATGAACTGGTCGAGGGTCACGTCTCTCGCCCACATCCAGGCGCTGTCTTCTAGCAGTTCTCAGCTGCTTGCTGCTGTGTAAAATATATCATGGTTATTCAAATTAATAAAAAGAAACATGAATATCATATAACTTATAATAAAACCCCACAGATAACTCTGCATTAACTGATTTTTCTCACCACTTGGGGGCAGCACAACAAGCTGGAAACAAAGCAGACATACAGAAGTTTCTCTGAAGGGAAACTTTTATATTTTTTTAACCTGAATCCTTTTTGACCCTGTTTTTGTGTCTTGGACTCGGTCTTGACTTGGTAGTGATCTTGACCTGGTCTCAACTAGTCCTAGACTTGGCCTTGACAAAGGTGGTCATGAGTAGAGCACCAAAGTCACACATAACTGAGGCAGCGGTAAGCCAGAAACTTTTTGTTCTGGAAGGTAAAATGACTGATTTTGTCAATGGAGTCTGATTATACTTTGACAGAAGCATCTCTGGAGGATCTTTCTCAAAATGTTCTCAGAAACAAGCAGCAGAGCACTTTCAGTGGACGTACTTTGGCGGTGAGCAGTTGCCCTGAAGATAAGTTGCAACACGTCTCCAATTTTTGGACCAATTAGTCAAAAAAAAAACAAAAGAAACATGGGAATTAGAGTCCAGGTTCATAAATACAGAATGATATGATGAGCGCGTCAGCAAAGAGCTGCTTATTGATACATCCAGCATTCACAGCATTAACATTTATTTAGAGTTTTTCTGGGGACTAGAACCCTGAACCAGAAGTACGACCGGGTCTTTAGCTGTTAAACGTTTCTCTGTTCACCAGCCAGTCTCTTTGTCTGCTGGTTGGTGCTGGCAGGTGGAGTACCGCGGGTTAATTAGAGCCTGCTGCTGCTGGAAATGATGCTGATGGGAGAAAATCAGAACAGTACAGCTGACAAACAAACAGCAGAGGTAGCTAATTAAATTGTGTTTGTTTGACACTTGAGGCGACACCTTCATCACACAAAGTAAACTGAGCCAGCGTTCATGTGAATATTACACTGTTTTTAAAGACATGTTTGATCCCTGTCTGGACAAACTGAGTGAATCATGTCGTATAATAATGTTGTCAGCTCAATCTTTAGTAATTTGCAGCCTGTCACAGATATTTTCAAATAAATCTGCTTAAAATGTGAACAGAACAAAAAGCTGCCGTCATTTCGAGTCGAGAAATCAAGACGGATTTCGTGAAACGTGATAAAATCCAACATCACTGAACACCAGAGGAAATGTGAGTCTTTGAAAAGATTCACTGCGTCGTTAAATCCTCAAAGTTTCACTTTGTTTCTGAGTGTCACGTCTCAAATGATTAAATATGCGAGGCACAAACGGGGGCTGTGTGAGGATAGATGTTTGTCCACGTGACGGAGGGATGCATCAGGGTGGCTTCAGTGTGTGATCAGCTGGCAGTCTGCTCTGACTGAACAGACCGTGGCCAGGAGCGACCTCCATTTGGCTGTTTTCTCCTCCCGTCTGTTCCGTCTCCATTTTTTCCTCCTGTATTGGAGTCAACTGGAGCCTGGAATATTTCATGAAGTCCACCTTTCATTGCCGGGTCTTTGGAAACGATGTGGCATCATAAAATATCCAGAAGGCTCAGACGCCAGTTTTCTCCAGAGCTGTCTGAGAATCCATTTTTTATTTCCCCACAAACCGCCGTCTGTCCCAGACCCACCGCTCGAGAGAACGTGTTGAAAATAATACGAGTTGTTTGTACCCTCAGTACAGTTGTCATGAACGGGGAAATTAGCTATAGAGACCAAAACTGTTTTTTGTACCAGGCTGTAAACATGTTTATTTCTGCTGTGAAGTTGGACATTTTAACATGGGGACTTATGGAGACTGACTCACTTCTGGAGCCAGCCTCAAGTGGACGACAAGAAGAACTGCAGTTTGTGGCTTCACTTCCTGTGTTGGCTTCAGTTCACAGACGTGCAGGTTGCCGCTTGGGGTGTACTGGCTGTTAAATGGGTCACGGCTGCCTCTGAAGCCTGGGGCCGTGGTGAGATGGGACAGGGAAGGTTTTGCATCGTGTATGTTCAAATGAGGCCTGCTGCAGCTTTAAAGGCTTTCTGTAACCTCTGGAGACCATGCATGGCCCCTGAAACTAATCCACGAGCGTGCCTCCTCAAAAATGCAGCTACACATTGGGGCTACAACAGCTACGGTTACACCACGTGGACTGATTGTGTGTCCTGATGATGTTCTGACAGAATTATGATGTATTTTCCAACAGTGTACATGTTGACTGATACATAATGAGCTCTCCTAAAACATTCATATAAACTCTGTCCATAAAAACAAACTCTGTCAGCGCTGCGTGCTTCCCTGCTGGGATCCAGCTGAAGTGTTTCTGTCAGTGTGCTGCATGCGGCCTCACGCGCATCATAAGCCCCTGGGTGATGATGTCATGTTGGCGTCTCCTCGAGCGCTATTGATCGGTTTGTCATGTCTGCAAATACGCGCAATCGAACGGCCCGACATTAGTGGAGGCTAATTGCTTGTCCCGGCTGCCGTTATGAATCTAATACAACCATTGTGTTTGTGTAGATGGGAAAGAGAGAGAGAGAGAGGTGGGGGGGGGGGGGGGGGACCTTGAGAGATACAGAAAGATTGACCATATGTGCCTGTCTGGGTAATGTAATCTGTGTCGACTGGTGCTCAGGAACTCATCACAAGGGTCACATCCATCACTCACGCTGCACCGGCGAGCTAATGGAGTCAGCCTCCATTTCAGCGAGAAACCATTAGTGTTGGCGTTGCTTACATAAATACATCTAAAAGATTATTAATTCTCCCACTTCACCGAACACGTGAAGCACGGGTGGGCGGTTGGAGCCGGTGCATTTTTAAAAAGGAGGTTGGTTGTAGCCAAAAAAAAAAAAAAACGCTCCGTGACCGAGGTCGAGCTGCAGTTTGGGAATGTGTGACTGTAAATGAGACGTGGTGTGTGTGTGTGTGTGTGTGTTGGGATCTGGCTGTCGTGTCGGTTGGTTTGGTTGTGAGAAAACAGAAGCCAGAGTACAGCCCATGAGCGTCGAGCTAACATCAACATTCACAGAGCGTTTGCAGCCTCGGGGCGATCAGCTGGGCCGCTGCCGAGCCGACCCTGATGTGCCGTGAGATCTAAACAAAAATAAAAAGTCAAACACAATAACTGCTTTCATTAAAATTCACTTTATGGGGTAATAAAATGTTTCGTTCAGCGCAGGCAGTCGGAGCCAAGTACAACACCCCATTAAGTTCTCTGGATCTCTCTCCTGTGATCAGAACGTTAAAGTCTCTGTGTGACATTTTCAAGAAAACACTCATTTGGCGTGCCTCGAATTTTTTTTATTGTGCAACCAAAGTCAAAAACACCCCGAGTTGCTCCAGTAACATGCACAGATGTTTTGAGGGGGCAACGGCTCGGTTCAGCATCGGGGCACCCCACCAACCACCACCACCACCACGCCTCTCCATCGTAACGTCCACACTCGCCATGTTGGTGCAGCACAACACATGAACACATCGCACAAAGGTTTGTGTTAATGTAACATTGATATCATGTGGAGGGTCGAAGGGAAAGTCAGGCCTTGTTAATGGGAAGTGTCCAAGGTAAGAGGGGTGAACCACAACCCTGTTCACCAGGATTTACCCTCACTTGTGGTGACAGACAGAATCATCACCTGGTGTCTGCACAGAGGCAACATTTGTTGAGTAAATGCAGCACGACATTTATGTAGCACGGTCACGTCTGTGGTTAGTTTTAGGCAACACGAGCATTTACTGGTTACTGGTTAAGGTCAGAACTGGTCGTGGTTGATCACGCCAGTCTCATTCCACCAGAAGAAGACAGTCCAAAAGGCGTCTCTACGCCGGAGACGGATGCCACGACCAGCCGCGTCAAGCACCACAGAGCAGGTCGAGCCGGCTGGGAGGTAATTTCAACATAAGAAAGCACACGGAGAACGGACCAAAACAGCATCACGACAACTAGTGATGGGGAGTTCAGCACTTTTCAAAGACTCTGCTCTTTTGACTCGGCTCCCTAATGGCTCTTCATTTAATATCACTCAGAGTCTTTAGCCTAATTTAACAATTATGAATGGTTTGTGTTTGGTGAGCAATTGTTCATTCAACGTTTGTCTGTCCAGGGTTATTGTTGACCCTCATTCATTTTACAAATTCTCCAACATCATTGAAATGCAGCAAGTTGCTGCTTCTTTTCAGTTTTCGCTAACTTCTTCACCCAAGCCGCTTGCGTTTAAATCCGGTTCCCTCATCTCTCCAGTGGCTCTGTGTGTAGCAGTCCTGTACTGTAGCACTACAGCGATTTGGCTCTCCCCAACGAGAGTTGGCTTTTGGAGCCGGCTCGTTCGCGAACACCCCATCACTAGCAACAACAACGTTACCGAGCCGTCACACTGAAGAGTAACTGTTTTCAAATCCCAACTGGTCTCCTCGCTGTAATGATCGCCATCTTTTTCCACTTGTTTTTATCTTCATGGTTATTTTTATCTATTCTCAGGTGAACTTGGGTGTCTTTAAAAGCATCCTCAAATAAAATGTATCACTGTTATTGACCCAGAATTTGAAAGTGAACTGATTCAGACTGCAGAATGATTCCACAAAGACAAACATTAAATCTGTCTGATTGGATATTTCTTTCCTAAGTGCACCATGGGAGTTCTTGTTGACTTTTGTTGGATGCTCAAAACAACTTCTGACTTCATAACTCCTTACAAGTCCCTGTGAACACCTAACAGTGTCACCATGGAGATGTTTAAAATTTGGATTTGTGAAGAACAAATAAAGTAATAAAGTATGCACGTTTTTTTCCCACTTTTTTCCCTCCTCACCCTTCTCTCCTCCCGTGTGCCAGTATCTATGGTGCTGCAAAATAAAATAAGGGTGGAGAGCCGTACACGTCTCCCAGCATTAGCTCAACTCGGAGTCACAGTGCACAGACGCTATCCGGAGCCCCCGTGCACACGCCTCGGTGAACGCCCCTGCAGTTGGACGCGGCCAAACGTTAGCGTGACTGCAGGCAGAGTTCAGGAGTTTGACCAGCTGTGGCGGCACTTTAATGAGCGCGTGAGTCAGAGCTGCAGGAGGACGGAGGCTGAGCGCAGGGCAACCTCACCACTCACAGCAGCAATTAATCCAGCTGTGGAGATCATACATGACCTGTGGCCCCCCTTCACCAGATCCACATCTGACCACATAATGATCATTCAGCGTGCATTACGAAGCAGCTCACAGAGCAGTTTGTTCTGGCCTTTGTGGAGGGAAAATATGGTGCAGCGACGACGCACAGCGACTCCTCACAAACAAGTTGTGTGATGGAAAAGTTTGGGATTTATAACTGAATATATGTGACGCTAAATTCACCACTTTGTAGACATATTAGCTGTGGCATTTTAAAGCTCGAAGGCGAATTAAAACACATTCTTGTTCTTGGAAATGTTAGCTGTGACTGTCAACATGTTTGCGATCTAAAATAAATAAATCTGTTTCAGAGAGAAACTATTTCAGTTATTCCCAACAAATGAAACCAGGGACAATTCCTCTGCGATACCATCTGTTTTACACAGACGCCCTTCAGTGAAGTGGAGACGTGTTGGATGAACACATGCCAACCTCTGCCAAGAAGGTCACTTATTTCACCCCGATTGTGTTTGTTGGTTTGCAGGAAATCTCAAAAAGGACTCACTGAAATATAGAGGAAAGGTCAGACATCAGCCGAGGAGAAATTTAGGAATCTATGGTGCAGATGCAAGAATCTTTATAGGAAACTGTAAACATAAAAATGCAGTTTTCCTCTTTCTTCATTACTTGAAATCTTTTTGGCACATGTGTCAGTCTTCATTGATGTAACTCCAGATGCAGATTTGACATTTATGTTAAAAATCGTTGAAGCTCTGGCAGAGTTAAAGTGCTGATTTAAGCTGATTTATTGGAGGAAGGAGAACTACTAGTTCCAAAGAAACTCATCCAGACTGTTTAAATCTAATTATTTAAACTCTGAGCTCCACAAACTAAATTCACTCCACGTTACTGAGGAGAACTCCCAAAAGTTTTCTTTGAACCTGGACAAATAAAATCAGAACTGATCGATTCTGCACACATGCGCCGCAGTCGCCGCAGCACTATGCGGCCGTTCTAGTCGATGTTTCAAACCCCACCGGCTCCGCCGTGGTCCGGTTCAGAAGCGTCCCAGAAGCGTTCAATACGCGGCTGTTCTATTTTTGACGGACGCCGCGAGCAGCCCATGTCAATTTACACAGAGCACCTCGAGCTGACAGGAAGCCAGACACAGAAACAGCATAGAGAATCCAGTGGATTTTCAAAATAAAAGACCGTGCAAACTGCCAGTCGTAAAAACAGACAAAAGAGAAACAAATGAACTACGTAGCATATTTACACATGTAGAAGCATATTTAGAAGAACATAAACCAGGAAAATTCTGGTCTGGAGGGATAAACGCTTCTGAAACGCTCCCGGTGGGTTTGAAGTCGCGTGCAGGACAGACCAAAACAGCGTTGCATCCATGATGTGACGGAGATGTGTCCGGTGGGGTTTCAGGGTTATACAGGCTGAAGTTAGGTGGAGAAAACCATGTAAATCCACATTTGGTGATTAAGGTTTTTTCATTTTTAAACAAATCTTTTGAAGACTCTCGCCTCAGATGCTTTGGTATCACTTTCGAGTTGTTGAAGACAACTTGTTGGTTGGACTGTAGCCAAAAGTTTTATGGAAGCTCCGTATGACGTTCAGAAAAATCATCTTTGGTGTTATCATTGTTCATTTAGTTAACTCACACAAGACTAGGTTGGTTTCGTGTCACTAGCCACCAATGGAGGCAAAGCTATCACTGCTAACAGTTTTAACCTCTACTAGTTCACATAACTCGAAGACAAAAATAAAAATATCTCCATATATAAATGTTTTCCTCACTTGCTGACTGTGTGAACTAGCATTTAGCATCATAACCCCATAAATTAAAGATCTGACAGCCAGTAACATGATGATTTCAGTGTATTTTCATTGGATTTGTCTCTGAAGGTAGAAAATAACACAGACATTGTCTTTACTGAAACAAACAGCACAAAGTGGAGGACGCCCAGGCCTGGCGATGCCCGTGGTTGATGCCATGCTTCTGGTCTGAATTACACAAACCAAACAAATTCTCAAAAATATGCACTGCCACAAAACTTAATATTTTTCCAATTTGATGAAAAGTTGACGTGTGTTTTGAGCGGATGAATTGATTCAGGTTTATTTGTTCAGGTGGAAGAAAAGCACAACGTCAAACAAAACGTCCTATTGAGGCCGAACTGGTGAACCCAAATCCAAACACAGACCAGGTAGCCATAATCAGTTTGACATAGTTTAGTGTCACCAAGGTTGAACTGGTGACAGTGGCTTTAAGCCGAAGTTTCTTCAGGGAATTGTGTGGAATGGGTGTACGGTGGTTCCAGTCCAGATGAGTGACGAGGTCTAAACCAACAACCGAAAGCAGCTGGACGTGGTGAACAGGCAGGGTGATCCCGGGACACGGAAAAATACAGATTACGAAGAACTCAAGTGGAAAACAACAGAGTAAAGGCTGCAGCGTTGCAGCACAAAGGTGACTGAACGAGGTTTTATAGTGTGCGTGTTGTTGATGAGGAGATCCGTTACAGGTGTGTTGGTTAATTGGCAGAGGACCAGGCCAGGTAACAAGGAAGTCAGCCTTCCTAAAACATGATCTGTAGATCTCATCAAGCTAAATAAGTGAAAACATCTGTCTGAGCAGTGTTGCCAACTCCTCAGTAAGTAACGTAGCTATTGGCTGTCCTAAAAGTCGCTAGAAGTCGCTAAATGACGCCATAACGTCATGGGGGAAACTAGCAAAAAGCGCCCTAAATATGTTTAGAACTACTCCAGCGACAGCTTCGCGCATGTTTGATTCATTTGCATTCTGGACGTGGAGGGGTGAACATCTCCTGGCCTGACCCCAGCTGGGAGGGACTGCTATGTGAGGACTGGGCTGCCTGTCCTCGAAACCCCACCGGGCACGTCTCTGTCGCTGTTTTGTCCCGTCCTGCACGCGACTTAAAACCCCACTGGGAGCGTTTCAGAAGCGTTTATCCCTCCAGACTTTGTTTACTTGCTCAGATTTGGTCATTTTCCTGGTTTATGTTCTTCTAAATATGATTCTACATGTGTAAATATGCTACGTAGTTCATTTGTTTCTCTTTTGTCTGTTCTTATGACCGGCAGTTTGCGCGGAGGTATTTTATTTTGAAAATCCACCAGAAAAAGTCACTAGATTTGACGCCAGTCGCTAGAGGGGTCTGAAAAGTCGCTAAATATAGACATAAAGGCGATAAGTTGGCAACATTGAAGGTGACTGAATGAGGTTTTATAGTGTGCATGTTGTTGATGAGGAGATCTGTTACAGGTGTGTTGGTTAATTGGCAGAGGACCAGGCCAGGTAATGAGCCAGGTAAGTAAGTGAAAACACCTGTCGGGTTGAAGCAGTAGCGTTTAGCCACATTGGTATTAGCTTGAATCATACAAATCACTGAAATATAAAATATTACTATATCATCTGCGAAGGATTTACCTTTGACTTTGGCTCCTTCAAGACTACTTCATGTTTGCGTCCATTGACATTAACATTTCTTTATTGAGTTTCCGTGTTTAATGGATCTCCACATGGATTGTTTGTAAAAAGGTTGTGGAACACAAGCATAAATATTTATTCACTTACATTAATTTGGTTGTTCTTTATATGACCGATGGTATTGGATAATAAAAGCTGATTGTAGCGGAGGCAGATTTTATTCTGATTTGTGTTGAACCTGCAGAACAGCCGTCGTACCTCCGTCACGTTCGAGTTGAATCCACGGATTCTATTCATCAACTGGACTCGAATAACGCGGGGAGAACAATCGTCTGAAAGTAATGAGAGTAATTTACAACTGACCTTTTCCCCAGATGACCGCAAATCTTTGAAATTGTTCAATTCTTCACGATATAAGCTGACGTGTCAGGACACAGAAATATGCAGCAGCAGCAAATATCCGTCATAATGAAATGGGTTTCAAAAGTCAATTGGTAATTTTACATATGTAAATGACACATTACATTCGTATATAGTAACCAGAGTCTTAATGCACGTTCACTGCTGCTGCAGATCTGTTTTATTCAGCAGTGACATTTACATGAACACTGAATGTTGGTGTTCAGACTGATGTCAGTCCTTTGAGTAACCCTGCTGCTCTGACCCTCTGAGGCTCCTGTGGGTAAGTGCAGCGCAGTGATTGGCTGACATCGACGCTCACTTTGAAAACGACTTAATTTGGATGAAATGCAAATTAACTTTTTTTGTCTGTCTGTAAGTTTTTGATCATAAGTAATGTAATCAGAACAAATACTCGAGTACAGCTGAACATATTTACCTCATTGGGAAACTGCGAGCGGTAAATTGTGAAACTATCTTTCGGTCATCAGATTTTTGTTTGAGGCCGACCTCAGCAGAGTCACATCTCGGTGTAATGCGGTAATTAACACTGTGGTATCCTGCGTGTGTGTGTGTGTTCCTGCAGGGCAGTTAGAGTCTTAATTACCCTACTGGGTCGTTAGAGGCTTGATTGGTGTGATCTGACCTCATCATACTCTCTCTCACACACACACACACACACACACACACACACACACACACATACAGACGTCTTGTATTTGCCCCCGGGAGCTGATATTGATAACTGTTATATTAATGGTGTCAGACTTAGTGTCCACTCAATTCTATCACCTGAAGGCTTCATGTTTCTAATACAGCGGTGTGTGTGGGTAGAATCGGGTTTCTATGTTCGTATGTGATGGTAGGTCGATTGAATATTGACGTGCTCTTTGGCGGTGTGTGTGTGTGTGCACGTGTCTGTACACGGTGGGTGGTGGAGGGCTGAGGCTGCTTCACTGCATGTGTGGGTGTATGATAGCTGTCTTCTGTTGTAGTTTTGCAGGTTCACAGGGGTCACGTAAGCACGTGTACGTGCACATCTATTTACGCTGGAAAACTTTTTTGCTGCTGAGTTTCAGAGTCTCATAATATTACGTCTATATTCTGGCTGCACTGTGGCTGACAGAGCTGGTCACAGCCATTCTGGATAATGTTGGTGATTCCACCAGAAGCGAACCTGCAGCTTCTTAATTGCAACTTCATTTTGCACCATGTGCTGAAGCTGGAGACGGGGTGGATGGACACACTGACATTCAGTGATGCAGACTGTCCGTCAGAGGCGGCACCTCCACAAGATGTTCCCGCTTTCAAGAATTCCCTCAGGTGGCCTCTGCTCATCTATCTTAGCCGTAATCAAATTAGAGGAGCGGTACCATGTGTCTGTCACGATCACACCGACTTTAATTGTTTAACTCCAAGTGAGAGGAACTCGGAGAGAGAGAGAGAGAGAGAGAGAGGTTAATTGGAGCATGATTTTCTGCCAGAGAAGAAGAAGAAGAAGAAGAAGTGGAGGAGTCTTAGGAGTGAGGAAGAGGAGGGGGAGTGAGTGAAGGGTCAAGTCAGAATACAGATCCATAAAATAATAGTCACCGTTTCTTCTGCAAATATTTCACCACCTACAAGTCGGAGTGTTTGTGTAATGATTACCAACGATGCAGGGAATTCTCCACCATAATTATATTCCTGGAAATATGAAGAATTTCTTGAAACCTCTTCTAGATTATAAAACAGTTACATTTATAAATTAATTGGTGGAAATTAAATACATTTACAGACTTTTATTGAAATATTTGAGGTTTTACTGTTTAACGTTTTAGTTCCCAGACTTTTTGTATCATTTCATGAATGATCTTTGTCCGACTAAAACACAAAAACACATTGTGTTCTTTTAATGTAGTGTTGGTTTACAGCCAAACAGATATCCAAGGACCTTAAAAAGATCTTAAAAGACCTTAAACAGATAATTTTCTAAATGTTCTTTGTCCGACTAAAACACAAAAACACTCTTTCGTCTGTTTTTTTTTTAGCGTTGGTTCACAGACAGTGAAATAGTGTTATCACCACCACCTGGTAAGAAGTCTGGTCAGATAGACTTCATCACAACATGCAGGCTCTAGCTCCATTTCCACCATCTAATGTGCTTCAATGAAGCTTTTCTGGTGTTTCCTCCTGTAGCTTTTTTTTTCCTTTGGGAAGATATAAAGAGAAATATATTGTTGTCGACTCTGAAAGCCAAAAAATGCAACAAGGTAGGCCAATTTTTTCCAATTCCTGACAGAAACAGGCTTTGTGTAGTGATCTGCTCTGAGTGAGTGAAGACATCCAAAGATGCATTCATGAAAAAGACGTACAGTACGGACGGACAGCAGAAAGAAGGGATGGAGAAAGAGAGAGGGAGGAGGGGGTGGTGTGTTCTTTGAGTAATGTGATGTGGCGTGGTCCCCGGAGTCTTCTGGGTCGAGGAGTGAGAGATTAGCTGTCGAGTCAAACACAGAACCCCCCACCCCCCGTGCTCCACCACCATCCACCATCCACCATTCGAACCTTCCTCCACCCTGACTCCCATCTGTCACCACGGAGACGTCCAGCAGTCGCATAGCAGGGTGTCCACACACACCTGCACACACACACACACACATGTTGTAATGTATTTGTGAGGACAGACCTACTTATGTTAAGCTCAAACAAAGAGAGAACACTTGATTCATTCCTTGCTGATCATCAGGCGTATGTTATACTGCAAATTGTCCTCAATCACAGGTCAACAGTTTGACCATTCGTCTCACTCAAACTCAGTGTATATCAATGTATATTTATAGTAGTTCTGGTTATTTGAAGTGGGGTTGTATGAGGTACTCATCCATAGTCAGTATCACCCAGTTTAGAGGAGCATAAATCAGTATAAATGAATATAAATCAGTTTCCCATCAGAAAGGGCTGTCTGACGGGAAGGTGAAGCGGTTCAAATATTCTAAATATATAAATATTGTTTACATTTAGCTCATTAACACTATAAAACATGGACGTAGTCTCCAGGACGTCACCCACAGGTTTCTGAATAGCCGTTGTGAAGCTCAGTGTGGTGGCCATCATGGCATTCTTGTCATTATCGGCAAAGATGTGGAGCGTGAGCGGAGCTGAGGCGGGCCAAATGAAGCCTGGGTGCTCAAACAAGCCACCAGTAACGTCCCTTTTACAGTACTGTGCAAACTAACCCTTTAAACTGCTGGTAACCATCACAGTAACAGAACTAAAGCTTCAGACTCCATTAGCAGCTGGTGAAATAAACTTCATCGTCGACTGCAAACACACTAAATTCTAATCTAAAAACACGGTTATGGACACACTGTTTTTTTTGTCTCCACCTCCAGATGTGTGTAATAAATGAGTGGATTAGAGAAGTGTTGTGGTGGATGTGTGAATGTGTTGGATATTGTTATTGATTGGACGCTCAGCCGCTCTATCGATTTCTCTGTAGTTTTATGGTAGTTTGTAATTATGGTGGATCAGCAGGACTGTGAATTCAACTTAAGCTCCCCCACAGGAACAGCATCTCCCACATCAGCTGTCTATCATTTTATTATATTATCGTTGATATACAAGAGTTACTTACAGTCTAATGTTGGCTGAGGACTGGTGAAGAATGCTGATCAAACTGCTGACAGGAAGCATGTTTGAGGTGTCCTAATCTACGTTTTACTGGACGACAACTGACAACTAAGAGTTTTGAACCCCTCCTATCGAGACAAAAAACAGAAAATCAGGTTTCTAACAGGCGTGCAGAATGTTTAGAACTGTAGGCACAAACATATCTTTCATTTGTTGTAGCATTTAGAGCGTGCAACTTACAGTAGTTGGGTAGCAGTCACTTAATGATGTAGAAAGTTGAAATGGATAACTGAAAATGTGGCTCTACGCTACAGCCTTAGACAGTGGGAAACACATGAGGGGGTACTTTTACAGGTAACAGGGAGGTAGGGTGTGTGAGTTCTGCATTTAAATGAAGAGCTAACATTTAAATTTGCAGGAAGTTGAGTTTCCATCAAACACTTTCGGTACAGCACCCAGGAAACCTGTACATAATCACTACCAACACTTCTGTTTTGAGTTTCCACCGCAGACTTTTAAACGTAAGTGTTGTCGGGGTTAACCATCTTTATTCTCTCTCATTTACTACACGCAGGCTCTGTGATTGTATCAGCCTACAACAAAGACTGATACAGTTTAATCATTAACATCTAAATATGTCAGGAACATCAAAATAGGGGCCACTGACTGACATCCACTGACCTTAAATAGATCTTAAAAGACCTTAAACAGATATCCAAGGACCTTAAACAGGTATCCAAGGACCTTCAACAGATATCCAAGGACCTTAAACAGGTATCCAAGGACCTTAAACAGATATCCAAGGACCTTAAACTGTGTTTTTCTGAAGTCAGAGATTTTTTGTTGCAGCATCTAGTGGCCACATGGAGTACTGCAGCTGAGGGCACTTCAGTATGCCTGCTTCAGTCAAACACACACAGAGACACACACACACACTCACACTCTCTCTCTCTCTCACACACACACACACACACATCACTTCCTAAATTAAAACAAGGTCATGGTCCCTCCCACCCCTCAAGCCAAGGTCAAGGCTCAATCATTTTCACCTCAACACACCAATTTCCTTTCTTTCCCTCAGAGGAGACTTTCATTTCTCTTCTATAGCTCTTCCTTTATTTTCTCTCCGCCTCTCTTTTCTATTACATCTTGTTGCTGAACACCTGACCCACCCACCCACCTGCCTCACCCACCCACCCCCACCTGCCTCACCCTTTTCTGTGACACACATGTTGAAATATATGGCAGCGTTTGTCTTTTTGTACCTCGGGCAAGAATCTGAACGATCTGTACGTTTTCCTGTCAGAGAATCAACGCTAACGAGCTGCTGTTGATTTACAGTAGTCTTCATTTCACTCGGAGACAATTCACCTGCACACGAGAACACACACACGCACACACAAGCACAAAGACCCAGAGGACAGCAGCATACAGCGAGCCGGGCTGTCAGTCAGAAGCCAATAATGATCGCGGCGCTCTGAGAATATGATTCGATGAAATTGCTGAGCATGGCCCGGCTATTATTGGGTCGTCTTCTGCATATCTGCTGCTCGGTGCAATATCTGCTGATGGATGCCGAGAGCCACAAGGTGAAGCCACATTTCGGAGGAACACATGAGCAGAGTATTGTTTTATCATGGTCCTTTGTTTCCCCGTCGCCTGTGGTATTCATTACTGATGTGGACCACAGCTGTGATGCCGCTCACTGGAATCTAAGAATGTAAAAGATTTACTGAAGTGTGATTCCTGTTGTTTCTCCCTCCCAATCCACAGAACAGAATATATAAGGGGAGATTATACCGACACACAGTGACCGTGTAATGTCACATCATTTGACAATCAAAGCATAAACCTGACATGTCACCAGGGATGGTGACCAAAACTAGTGTCCAGAGCCGCCACCATCTTAGCATTCCTGCCTCTGCCGCCTCCTGGCAAAGATGAGGATCATCAGTGGAGCTGTTAATCATTGGACGTTTTAACATGGGGACTTATGGAGACTGACTCACTTCTGGAGCCAGCCTCAAGTGGACGTTTGAGGAACTGCAGTTTTCGGCATTGGTTTCGCTTCATATCCATGGAGGTTAACACTTGATGTACACATGCTTTCATGGCTGCGTAGTGGTAAAATATGAAGTGGCAATTTTATGGAGTAGTACTTCAGCTTAGTAGTACCACTACTAGTACTACTCTAGTACTCTAGGAGTAGGCTTGCCAGGATATATCCAGATGTGGATCCGACTTTGTCCCGACGCTGTCAGCCTCTAGCTACCCTCCATCATATGTTCTGGGCTGGCCCAAAGTTGATACAAAGTTTTGGAGAAGTTTTTTTTGCAGGAAATCAGCCCTGCTCCTGAAATTGTAATATTTGGCGTGGCCCCCTGCTGGGACGGCGGTATCTGGTGCACAATCAGACGCCATCATGTATGTTTGGATGCTGTTTGGGGTCTTGTTGACCATTTTATAAGTATATAAAACTATTTGAATAATAACTCCTGAATTCAAGCCGACAGTGCTGCACCAGTCGCGCCTGTTCTAGACGACACGCTTCAGAACAGTTAACTAGAACAGAAGAGTTTACAGTGAGAAACATCACCAAACACAACCGACCTGCAAGTTCTTATTAATGCAGGTGTAAATGTGTGCAGAGCACACTGCAATCTAACTGCTGGTTGGTTCGGTTCAGTGCAACAACGACAAGTAGAACAGTATGACCTCTGCTTGCCAAACACACACACACACACACACACACACACACACACAAAAAACAATTATTGTAAAATCTGAATCAGGATGCCGATCTTCAACCGTCTTTGGATAATCTAATCATGTTAGAGATGCTCAGTTGAACAAAGAACAAAGAAAGAGATTGATATTGAAAGCAAACAGAAGCACACACACACACACACACACACACACACACACACACAGACTGGGATAAGGCATAAAGACACACACACCTTCGTGTTTCAGAAGCCAATAAGATGTAGTGTTGAAATAAAATCTCGCCACAGGGCATCGCTGCATTAAAGCACACATACACACACACCTATATATATGAAGTATGTATATAAATATATATATATATTTATGGGGCCAGTCGACCCAAATGAACACACACACACACACACCACAGTGAGATACATACAGCAGGGAATGGGCTCTGTCACAATGTACAATCCATTCTGCAGCTGTGGCCTGAGGCGAGGCCGTTAAGGAGACAAATGGAGGAAAATAGAGTCTCAATAGCCACTGCTCTGCCTTCATCCTTACACTCACACTCTTAATCACACACACACACACACACACACATTAGCTGGCCCCAGTGGTCCCATGCGTCCAGCAGCCTCTGCTCGTCTTGCAGAGCCATCACACTCCGGTTCACGTGAACTGCCACAAATTAACCAGTAGCCTTTTAACCTTTCCAGCACAGGAAATACATCAAGGCTGCCCCCAGCTCCCCCCTCCTGGTCCCCTGTCCCTTCTGCAGGGTCCTTTAGACTGCCCAGTGGGCTTTCACTTTGACAATAACAGTACGGGACAAATACCTGAGCAGCTGGTGTGACCGTCTTACACATGCAAAGAAAATAAAATATGTAAACATGTAACAGCTGTGATTCTGGAGATTGGCCACCATGACTCATTGTTCTATCTGTATGGTACAGTCTATCCTGTAAGTGCTGAGTGTCAGTGGACAAATGAAGTTTTGTGATGCGTTTAAAGTGTTTTACAGCCATCCTGAAGTTCAGCAGAGGTAAACAAAGCGACAAGAAAGAGGTAAATGACTGAGCGGCAACAGCCAGCAAATGAAATCCAAGTGAAGGCCAAAGGAGAGAAGATGCACCTGGAAAATACTCCAGATAAACTGAACTATTCTGGACATCGTCATGCTTTCACATGCAAGTTGTTGCATCTTAACAGGAAATATCTGGAGTCTTAAAAACAATTTGTCATGTAGATGTACAGAGTCTTTTCTTGATTTCAATGCCGAATGCTTCTCAAATTTTGGTACTTTCCTCTCCTGATATCCAGATCACCACCTTGACTGACGTAACTGCCCTTCCAGCAGCCGTGCAGGAGAGATTTTCCAAATTCACAGATGGTAACTGTGGTTAGAAGCCCCATCACGCGCTAAAAAGTCTTCAATCACAATGAGATGCATCGCTAGAAACACGTTGGCAGCAAAACCATTCAACCAGTAAAATCAAACAAGAGGTGGGCTTCACTACTTTTACCACTTCCTTCCTGTTTTAAAGCCGGTAGATGTGATCGGTACGAAGGGAACAGCAAATGCTGCCCCAGGCGAAGGAGTTCAAGTATCTCGGGGTCTTGTTCGTGAGTGATGGGAAAATGGAGTGTGAGACCAGTGGGTTGGTGCGGCGTCCAGATGTTGTACCGGACCGTTGTTGGGAAGATGAAGCTGAGCTGGAAGGCGCCGGTCCATCTACGTTCCAACCGTCACCTCTGGTCATGAGCTTTGGGTAGTGACCAAAAGAATGAGATTGAGGATACAAGCGGCCGAAATGAGCTTCCTCTGCCGGGTAGCTGGGCTTAGCCTTAGATAGAGCCACTGCTCCTTTGCGTTGAAAGGAGCCAGCTGAGGTGGTTTCTGATTAGGATGCCCCCCGGGCGCCTTCCTTTGGAGGTGTTCTGGGCATGTCCAACTGGGGAGGAGACCCCAGAGCAGACCCAGAACCCGCTGGAGGGACTACATAGCCCATCTAGTCTGGGAACGCCCCGGGATCCCTCAGGAGGAACTGGAATGTGATGCTGGAGGAGAAGGACGTCTGGAGCGCCCTGCTAAACCTGCTGCCACCGTGACCCGACCCCGGATAAGAGGAAGAAAATGGATGGACGGACGGACAACTCAGCCCATGGAAGGGATGGTGGTGTTCACCATACGGATATTGTTTCCTTCCATCCATCTCCGACTGCTGAAGCCTTGGATGAGCGTTGTCATGCTGGTTTTGACCCTCGTCTTTACAGTGTAGTCTCTGGAGAGAAGGAACCAATCAAAACATTTTTAAATGTATATATGGCGCATGCATTAAGTACTTTCCACCGCTTGCCTCCATCATTATTCCAAACCTTTATCTCCATCTCTTCATCCTCCCCCTCCATCCTCCTCTTTGCTTCACAGATTGTTTTGTTTCTCTGCAGACCAGATTTTAAGAGATGAGGGGAAGCAGAGGAAGAGCGAGCGGGTTTCAGGGGTGGCAGAGGTGTTTCTATAATTCTTCTCCATGCATCGGGGATCCCTTCCAGGCATTTGTATGACAGAGGGAGGCTTTGAAAGCAAATTAGGCTCTTTTTAGGCTTCATCGGGCACAAGCCTGTGTACTCCAAGGTCACATCTAATTTGATATGGAAGTGGTTTTAAATATTCATCCATGACCCCAGGTGCTCCCCTATGTACAGGCAGCGAATGCATGGAGCGGTGGCGGGTACCAACAGCCCCCGTCTTGTTAGCTGCTGTCACTGAAAACACAGTGTTCCCAACACTCGCTCCAGGCAGTCGAGCGGGGAAGCAGAGGAATAAACGGAACGTTCAACTTGAATTGCAGCGGGGGGAAATCCCTGTTGCATCAGAACAGGTGACACTTCTGAACCCACTGAATCTTTTTACCCCCAACAAAGTAGTCATTTGCATGTAAATTTGTGGAGTTGCTTCACAGCCAATTAAAACTTGCCCAAGGAGTGTGTTCTTTTATTAATAGTTTAACTGTAGGCAGAAGGGTTTTACAAGTTCTGGTGGGTACTTGGCACGAGCTTGAACATCACAAGGGGTTTACAGCAGCCAACAGTCATCTCAAAACTGAAAATATCTCACAACAATTATTCAAAAAGATACTTATTATTTTTAGCTGTTTCTAGTTCTGGCTCTGCAGAAGCAAGTTAATATTTTATGTCTGCCAAAGATTTTTTTCCTGAGGCCTGAGTGTTGGCACTGGGAGTGCTGCGTATTCACACAATCGAGACACTTTTGGCTTTTTTTTTTAAACACTCACTTTTTAGCCAGCTGTCCAATCACAGTGGAAGAGGTGCGGGACAAATACGACAAAGACCAAGCGTTACATCCAACATGTACAAGAGCTGAAGAACAGCAAAGAAATAAATACTTCTCTTTGTGCTAGATCAAATCAAATCAAATCAAATCAAATTTTATATTTGTATAGCCCAAATTCACAAAACACATTTTGCCTCAGAGGGCTTTACAATCTGTACAGGGAGTGACGCCCTCTGTCCTTAGACCCTCGGTTCGAGTGAGGAAAAACGATGACCTTTATCAGAGGTACGGTATGTCAGCTGCCCACCCATAGCTTTGTCTTTCTCACATATGTCCATCTGCAGTAAATTACAAATTAACAATATACAATAGAACCAAGGGAGCTTATATTTCTATTATTCACATCAACGAAAGGGAAGTAGTACTAAGCCTCAGTGGAGTCATACAAAGTCTGCTCTCTTTGGGGTTATGAACTCAATCCATTTATTCCAAATATGGTAGAATTTGTCCTTTTGAATCCGCAAAGAATAAGTCAATTTTTCCATTTAAATATTTCCAAAACTGTTCCATACAAATCATCCAATGTAGGTGGTACTGGACTTGTGTGTAGCTTTTTCATACAAACAATGCCTCGTCATCAGGAGTGTGTAGTTGCTTGAATGGAACAGATTGATTAATAAATTAACAGATTAAAAGATTAATTGACAAATATGGCTGCTTAACAGCTTGGAACGCCTCAATCTTCTGTTTTATTGCAGAATTGGACACAACTGGAGTGAGCAGCAGGTATTAGGTTTGAAGGTACATCAGCACAAGATTGATGAAGTGACAGAGGACCAAATGTGGTTTATGTAAAGTTTCTGATGGCCTGGCAGGCGAGCCCAGGCAACTGCACAGAGTGAAGAGTAAGATATGTATCTCTGAAATGTTCCTAAGTACCCGAACCAAAAGGTTGTACTTGAGTAAAGTAGTACTGCAGTCAGAGAGACTTCTCTGGAGATGGACCAGTGATACCAGCTCACTGACAAATGAACACATACATCAACACACACACACACACACACACACACACACACACACACACACACACACACACACTCACTCACTCACTCAGCCCTGTGGGGGATCTGACAGATCTCTTTGATATGTGTTGGTGAGATCACACAAATATTTAACAGCTACACCGAAATCACCATCAACTCCTGCTGCTTTATATCAAATGTATTATTCAAAATGAGAAGCATAAATATGCACACATGTATACATACATACATACATACATACATGCATACCTTACAGCACATCTATGTATATGCACACATTTATATGTGCATTTCTAAGAGTTTGCATATTTTCATCATGTGCAGTTATCTACATCTGACAACAGAATACAGAAATTGATTTGTTAGCTTAATAATGCAACCAGACACACACACACAAAGAGAGTGTGTTGAAGCACAAGTACAATCATAATGTAAGTGACACCTCTCCTGTTATAGTGAGATTTATCAATAATAGAATGCAAATAACATAATGCGCTACTTTGATGTGACGGAGACGTGAGGAGGGAGTCTGTGTGGTCAGATGAGGCTAACATGATCAATCATTAGTCACAGGCTTCAAAACAAAGGTTCAGGTGTGATTGCACCTTCAGCAGCGTCATGGTGCGATTTGCATAATGAACCTGCTCCTTCTCCAGGGAGTACAGCAGCCTGACCGAGCTAACGACTGTTAGCAGTTTGCTACATAGCAGTCTTTACATCATGAACAGCACAGTTCATCATGCTGCTGCTGAGCCCGGTTCTGTTGCCTGCTGATGATGGATTTAGAATTCATTCTAAAGTTGTGCTTTTGTACAGTAATCAGTGAGGCCCGGACATAGATGACTGTAACAAACAAGAAGCACTCCGCTCCGGCGGCGTCAGAAGAGCGCCAAAAGCGTTTAACTGGATGTAAAATTAGTACACGCCCAACAATTTTTTATGAACTATTAAATGACAAACTCTAAAATACCATGAAGAATACTCAGAAATGACTTTTTTTGTCAGGTACCGGAGGATATGTGACACACAGCGCTAACAGCTGCTAACGAGAATAACAGAGTTTATGTAATTCATATGCAGCCGCGGCTTTTTATTAGTTCATTTACTTCCCAGTGAACGGCTGGCATTTAAAACACAGTACAGTAATGTGACATTTCATAATTGGCTGCTTTTCACTCAGTGGCACGGTGTGGTTTTGTAATACTGCAGCTCACACACACACACACACACAGGCAACAACAACATCACGACACACACACACACACATGAGGATGTCCTTCATGCTTTAAGTGCATGTTTTCCATCACAGAGCAGACACTCATCTTTACATTCGTTACTTTACTGTCTTCCGCTCGAGAACTGTGCATTTACAGCACGTACAGCATGTTTCATAAACAGAAGATCTTTTATGTTTATTTTCAAGGTAAACTCTGCTCACGAGTTCAAACCTTGCTCATTCTTCTCCTCCCGTGCATCCCTACAGATTTCTGTCTTTTCACTAAAACAGCATGTAAACACTACAGGCGCAATACAGAGTGAATCTCCTGAAAGCCTGGGCGTGAAAAGGATGAAAGAAGAAAAAGGACAGCAGCTTAATTCTCTCTTTTTTTGTGGTTATTGTGCTTTTCACATACGTGCAGCTCAGGGGAGGAGAAGGTTGGCCTTTTGTCTGACGATCCTTGCAGAGTGAGATGCGACATTAAACTTTGAAGTTTGACTCGACTCTCAAGGGGAAAAAAAATGTGACATGCTGTGAATGCAGAGAAAAGGGAAATAGTTTGAATGCCTCTGCTTTTCTTTTGTTCTCTCTCTGCATCACATAGGCTCCATACTGTACTTCTCTGAGGCTCTTCGTCCTTTGTGCTCTGCAGAAAAATACAGTGCCCATACCTACAGTGCCCCCTAGAGGCGCTCTGGTGAACTACACCGCTCCATTCGAGCCCCTGCTGGTGTGAACCAGTTTCTTTGTTCCAGCTGTTGGATTGAAATGAAGCTTTCTGTTAGAACAAATTCAAAGTCTCCAACACGACGAGGACAATAGGAGTGACAGAGGGGAAGACTTCCAAACAGAGGGGGGGGGAGGGGGATTCATATCATTTTCTTTCCTCCTACAGGTATAATCCCAAACGTCTCTGCGTGAAACAAACGTTATGAACAAAAGACACACACATCCACACAACACCTCCATCTGTCACCTACTCCAGCTTTCTCTCTCCACGTCTCAGGTTTTAATTCAGTTCCCGTAATAAAAAAACAAACACTCCCCGAAGCCCCAGATCCCCGAACTAAACTCCACAGACGAACAACACCGAGCAACAATCAGATTCTAATGTGAAATCATTAGACGTGTTTGGTTAAGACTTGATTCAGTGGGAGTTCGCAATTTTACACTCAGTGAGCATGCAAATAGGCGGCTTGTGTTTCTGTGATGGGACGGAGGGGCAGCGGGGGGGGGGTCTCTGTTGGTATGTATTAACACTGACAAACACACACACACAAATGCATGCATGCATGAACACACACACACACACACACACTGGTGCATCCTCTCGATAGGTCAACCATACAGAACCAAATCAGCACACACACACACACACACACACACACACACACCCACACACACACACACACACACACACACACACACACACAGCCTGGGGCTCCTCACATCTCACAATCACATTCAAATTGTTTATTCTTGCAATCTATCCACGTTAATGACTCTGCTGTGCAACATACTGATTATTTCAGCAGCACTGAGACGAGAAGAGGCAGCGACACACACTCAGGTGTGTGCGCGCATGTGTGTGTGTGTGTGTGTGTGTGTGAGGATGAGGACATTTCGGACATTTTTGGGAAGTGGTTTGGAGGCATTTATGCTTTTATTTTGACAAGACAGCTGAAGACAGGAAAGCAGGAAGAGAGACAGAGAGAGAGAGAGGACAGGCCAGAATCAACCCGGGTCGCTGCTGTACTGACTTCGCTTTTTGTACGTAGGCGTCACCAGGTGAGCGATCCACAAATGCCTGGTTTACTTCCTGTTTCCTGTTTGTTTTTCACACCTTGAGCTTCCACTGATGCTTTTTTGCGCTGAAGTTTTTGGAAGGAGTAAGGTCATTTTTGCACAACGTGTCCAGATATGTCTGAACTTCAGCTGCGGTCCCCTGATTGACCCAAGGACCGACGCATCTCTACAGCTGGTGAGCTTCAGCTCAGTTTTGTTTGTTAAATGTCGATGTAATTTTGACAAACACATCATCAGATGTTCTTTACTTTGGCTCTCATTAACATTTAAAGGTCTGACTTTTGTATTTAGCTACAGCTTCTCACCGTTGGAGAAGGCATGTTCGTTTCAGTACATGTGATAAAAATCGAAGTGTCTCACAGGTATTTTTCCAGGAAAAGGAGGAATATTTAAGTAAGAATATCTGAAGGTAATTCCACATTTGAACCTCCTGTGAAAGCCACACATCTCTGTCACACGTAGCATGCATGCGTGGAGGTCATGTGATGTATGTATTGCTTCTTTATGGTCCATTTAGTCTCGTTTACATGGAATATCCAGCAAAATAAAGATCAATGTGAAGGTTGACACTCATTATCCATGACTCACACACACACACACACACACACACACACACATTCAGAGAGGCAGGCGGGATCAACAGTGTCAGGGAATCTCTCTCTCTCAGGAGACAAACCAGGATTCACCTGCCAAACAGACGCTGTCTTTCTTCTCCCCTCTCTCTCTTTTCATCTCCCTCCTCCTGACTCTCTCCCTCAGCACTTTAGTGGCCTTTTCCATCCCCGCTGAGGTTTCCACATTGAATCAAACCTCATCTAGTCCGGCTGCACTGAATCCAGAGGGGATACACACACACACACACCAAGCAGTAAAACTTGGTTGTCTTCACGAGACGACGACAGAAAACTGAACTAACAGCCCTCCGGGGTCCATGCTGCGGCAGCATCATGACCTGACAAACAAACAAAGATAATCAGCTGAGGAAGCAGGTGGAGGCGTTAATATCTGCCTGTATGTATGTGTTGACAGAGGGCAGGTAACATGTACCTCACAGTTCTCTGATTTGATATAATACAGCATAATAAACCCCGCAGGCTCATCGCGGTTACACGGTGAGCTGTGCAAGTATCTGTTACCAACATCGATTACTCACTCGATCAGCACCTACGAACGACATTTCCAACACTACACGTGATAAACATCGGCATGTGAGCATGCATGTGATGTGGTCAACAAAATGTTTGCACAAGTTCGCAGAGTCTTAAGACCGGTCTCAAGACCAGTTTTTTAAGGTCTCACAATCAACCACAGTTCTCGGTCTCGGACAAACTGCAGGGATTCTATGATTGGATGTGAAACTTAGACAATGAAGCAAGGTAAGAAAATGAGAAATGAGTTTTGGACCACCGGGAAGAAGAAGAGGAGGGAATGCTGACAGGGAGAGGAGTCAGTGTTGTGCCAGAACAGGAGCCAAGTGAGTGGGGCAAAGTAACTTGGCTTACCGCCCATGTACAATACAGTAAATGAGGGAAACAGAATACGAAGCTGTGGCTGTTTGGAAGAAGATGTCAGACAAATCTCAAAGAGTTCATCATCGGCAAAAGAGCATCCAAGAAAAAGTACTAAAAAAATCTATAAATTCTGCGATGTAACACTTGCTGAGACGGCTGAGAACACGCTCTGTTTGGTCTGGACTTGGTCTCTGCTTAAGTGGTCTTGACAAACGTTGTAATATGACGTAGCTTTTGTTGTTCTGTTGTCCGACCAGCAGCCCAAAACTCAAAGATATTCAATGCGCACACACACACACACACACACACACACACAGTGAATTCTAACAAATCGAACCAGAGAACTAATCATCATGTTTTGGTTTCATTTTCTCTGCATCACTAAATAAACTTCTTTTTGAGCATCGCCTGAAATAAAGTTTTAATAATGTTTCAGTTTGTTTTTCACTTAAATAATTTATTGAATTCATTTTTTTTAATTTAGTTTCTGTGTGACGACTTTAATATCTTCTCTGTGTTTAATGTTTCATCCCTCTCAGCTGACTGAACTCATTGTTCCAGCGGCTTATGTAAGAGCTCTTTAAAGCATCTGTGTTTTTTAATTTCCCAAGTGGTCGTCTTTAGAAATACAACACGTAAGTACGCAGACTGGAGGAATACAGTTCTGCACCGGGCCAAATAAAGCGATACATGCAAGACAAATTTCACACCACACACCGTAATAACAGAACAAACGTTAAAGACGAGCGGGTCACGGAGCTTTTCATTCGATCAGAGGCAGAATGAATACGAGAGCTGCCCTTTAATAACAGTGATATGTGTTGTTCAAGTGATCACATACTGCACGTCTGGCCACATGTCAAACATTCATATGTAGCGGAGCACCGGGGGAGTGTTAGTGTTTGTATCACAGGCGCTTTGGACCACTGGGTAGAAGAAGAGGAGGTTTACAGGGGAATGCTTAGCCAGTGTTGTGCCAGAACAGGAGCTGGGTGAGCGGGCGATGTAACCAGGCTCAGCAGCTTCTACATGGACATAATGGCAGAGGAGAAGAGAGTGAAGAGGACGTAGACGGAGGAAGTGAAGTAAGAAAATGAGAAATTAGTTTTGGACCACTGGGAAGAAGAAGAGGAGGGAATGCTGACAGGGAGTGGAGCCAGTGTTGTGCCAGAACAGGAGCAGGATGTAACTTGAGCGAAGAGGACGTTGACGGAGGAAGCTAAGAAGAGAAAAGGAGACAGTTAGCAACAAGAAGCCGCCGGACAAGAATACAAGCACCGCACAATATGTTTCATATATCATATCAGGGAAGTGAGCAGCTCTATCTTCTGACCTGAGTTACCATAGTAATGAACAGCTGGCTTTCCTAAATACAAACATACAGCTGCTCTGTATCTTAAGGAACTCCTGAGGCGCGACTCGATTACTGTACCGTCCTCCTGACGGGCCTCCCAGCATGCACAGTGAAACCTCTTCAGATGATCCAGAACGTGGCGGCTCGCCTGATCTACAACCGACCCAAAAGGTCACATGTCACCCCGCTGATCATCAAGCTCCACTGGCTACCTGTAGCAGCCCACATTAAATTCAAATCTCTACGTTACCTCCTCCAATGAACGATGCCTGGCTCTGCCACCCGTACGCTCAGGACAATCCAAACTTTTCTCGTCTGTTGTTCCCCGTTGGTGGAACATCCTACCAGTTCCTACCAGATCAGGGGCGCCCCTCTCTACCTTCACAAACCTCCTGAAGACCTCCAGCTCTTCAGAGAGGACCTCCTCTGCAACACTACCAACAACTGGACATGATACATCTATCCCCCTTCTACAGATTGTTATGAGGACAGTGTCCTCATAACAATCTGAGATGGAGACGGGAAAAATGGAGTGGCTGAGCAAGAAGCCGCCGGACAAGAGTAAATCTGGGACTGACTTTTAGTGGTTGGTGAGAGCTTGGTGAAATAAAAGGCTGAAAGACAGACGCTGAGCTGGGCTGACTGCTGTTGGACTAGTCAGTAATATTAGCTGGCTGCTATGTCTGCTGTTGGTGACCTTGTTGATGTTTGGCTGTTAGCAAAGTTGTCGACTCGCTAGTTTTTGATCAGAAGTAATACAGCTGAACATATGTACCACAGTGGGATTACATTCTGAAACTGGAGGCAACAAATCAAAAAATACTAATTTCTACACGTTGCTTTAAAGGAAACATCGGCATACTTGTGTCTGGCTCAGGAAGATGACGTCTCAAACTTAATCCTGTCCAATTTAAAAAGGCTGGAACGAGACAACAATACATTTTTTTTACCAACTGCTCCCCTGAAGCTTTGACAGCATGCTAAAGGTCAGGACTTGGAAGATATATTGCTGAACTCTAACAAAGTTATCATCTTTTTTTGTCTTGGTTAAAATAAAGTGTTCACATTTTACTGTCAAGTAAAGTATTAAATACTCATCCGTCTTAGAAAATGGACAAAAGCCAGAGAACATTTTTCTTTTTACGGAGACAGATGAAGGAGAAAACCCCTCAGAGTTAGAGAAGCTCCTGGAGCTCTGAGAGGGGGGATGGTGGAGCTCCGGCTCTCTATTGGATCCATATAAGTTCCCCGAACAAAGAAAGCGACCCTTGCACCTTGATTCCATTTCCTGTTGTCTAATAAAATCAGCGATGACCCCGGCTAGTCCCTTGTTAATGGTTATCATCTCCACTCCTCCTCCTTCTTCTTTACCCTCCACCCCCACACTCAACACACATAACCACCACCACCACCACCACCACCACCACCCCCTTCATCCTCATATACAGCAGCCCAGAGGGACCGGCCCTGATATTTACACAAAGACGAGAAGACTTTGCTCGCCTGCTGCGCCAGCTGCACTCTCAGGGAAATAAGGTACATCAGTGGCGAGGCTTTAAAGACGAATGGGAGGTTACCGTGCTCCCATATTTAGAGCAGGTTATGGGACACAGAGGAAGGCTTAAGGGAAAAATGACTCCCTGCACACCATCCTCTGTCTGCAAATCACCCCCGAGTGTGTAATACTCTGCCTCCACTGAAAACAGGATGTGCCTTTGTTCAGATGATAACAGCCCAAAAAGATAAAAGTGTCGTGGTTTAACCCGAATCAGTAAAGACTCAATGCGTCGCAAACTCTGAGGTTCTTTCTACAGTTTGATTTAAATCTATCTGATGTGATTTATTTTGGTACATTGCAGGTTTACAGATGAAAACTGACTCAGCAGAACATCCATTTTCTAGCAGGTGGACTAGAACAGAATACAGACATGCAAATGTGGAGAGAGATGGTGGAGTGATGGGCAGCCACACAGAGCGGCGCCCTGAGAGCAGTTGGGGGGCTGAACTGGCACCTCTCCAGCTACCAGTCCACCTTCCATACTTTGGTCCATACTGGACTTGAATCGACCACCATCTGGTTCCCAAGCCCCTAAGTCCCTACGGACTGAGCTACTACTGCCCCATTGGGGGTGCACCATCCCGGAGGTCGATGCGTGGAGTGGACGGAGCAGGCCCCTATTCCATCTCCCTGTTCCAAAAATCTATTTAATATATGGTCCCCGGGTAGGGGACAGATGTCACACTTGATCTTAGCCAAAAGGTCGAGAAGCGACTATTGCAGAGAGACAACTTTACCCTTAAATGCATGTGTGTGTGTGTGTGAGGTATGTAAGTATCTGAGGTCTGTAACAACCAGACTTAGATAATCCAGATTAAAACATATACTAACATCACGTTAACTGTAAACTAGTCACCTGTTCGTAGTCATTGCAACACGGAGTGACCACTCAACTGTTTTGCGGTTGAGGGTGGATAGACCGATGTTGCAACTTCTGTTTTACTGCGGTTCCTTAGACGATTTCAGGAGTTTTTTTTTTAGTAAAGTGTGTGTTGCTTGTTAGAACTGAGATCTGGCTCTTGGTGGCTCTGAAGAAGATTTGGTTTGTGGCTCTAAAACACTCCCAGCACAATCACCAAACTGCACAACAGAGATGCACGAATGAATCAACATCAAATCTCTGACTTTGATGGTCAATATTTCAACACGTAGCTACGAACAGCAACATTGTGTGTCCAGAAACGAACAAACTAGATTTTATTAGACTACAAACTAGAAACCCAGCCTAGAAATAGAAGATGGAAAGAATTTTTTAGCTGAACCATTTTGTTCATTTGTGGCCTAAAACAACCACATAGAGGTTAGGGGTTAGGGTTGTTTATGCCAGCGGCCGGCCCTCGGCTTCCCAGCTTGTAAATTTGGCCACTGGCACGTTTATAACTGTGAGGTTGAGGCAGTTGATGGGAACCTTTCGCCTACTTGGACGGTATCTTGACCACTTCTGCACCAGAGAAGTGCTGCAGCGTCGTGTTACTGTGACTTTTCCATCACTGTGTCTGCATGTGTTCATAGTAACAGAGATGACAGCGCCATCATGCTGCCATCACCTGCATGAATAAACACTTCCTTCCCTTGGCTCACTAACTTTTTAGAGAGAAAGAACACTTTTCATCATTTCTGACACTTTGACATCAGGACATTGTTAAAAACAAATAGTTTGAACGATGCCAGCAGTTGAGTTAATTGAACGAACATAATGTAATACAGTCCCGGGTCACTAAAGACCCGAGGTAAGCATTTAAGGTTTAATTCTGCTTCTCGTAATGGTTTCTTTTCCTAATGACTAACTGGAGAGTTGCCAACTTGTCGTGTGTATTTGTGATTTAAGCGTTGCCTCTTTTGCTTTTGTTCTGCCGGCCGATGGTACGAGAGCCGTAATGCACCGCCAGGTGTTTTAATATCAAAATTAATGGAATCATTTGTGTTCCACGGCCTGCAGCTCCAGCCTCCTCAGCTTTGTCATTTACACTGTACTTCAACAATCACAAACAGAAGTGCAGGTGGAGCCCCCCCCCCTCCACACAGAACAAAGCATGAAAATATGTGTTTACACCATCTGTTCAGTCCTTTATGAAGACTGAAACCATCCCAGAAACTGAAATGAAGAAAAAAAAAGGTCTTATGAGACATGCATCAGAAATGCAAACCGTCCAAAGTACTGAGACACGACAGAAAAAGGACAGAACACATCTTGTTAACAATGGTGTGACAACACTGATCAGGTTAGATGGTTAGTTTTAAGCTGTTCAATGTTAATATGCTTCAGATGTTAGCTTAAGTCCTAAGTGGAGGACTTTGACACCGTGGTCGAAGGTATCGTTGGGTTCAGGACCGGGAATCTCACCCTGAGTCCTGTGTGTTCCTGTGTTTGAGAAACAACAACACTTTGACTGCATTTGATTATTGGAAGATTATGGCTTCATTCAATTATTCATCTTCCATAACCTGGACTGGAGCTGATCTGACCATTGTGCAAGAGGCGGGGACAGCCTGGACAAGTCACCAGTTCATCACAGGACTCACGTTCACACCTGTACCTCAACATTAATCAACACTACATTCCTTTCAAAACACATTTGCTGTTGCACATCAGTCATAAGCATCAGGTGTGAAGTGTTCAGTGTCATGCTGGCCAATCATGACAGAATCGTCATCTGGTCATTGCTTTAATAGTAATATTCTACATTCATGCACAGACAGGAAGCCCCATCTTGAAACTAAGAATATATAACACACAGATTTTTTCTATTCAGATGTTGATGTTTTCTCTGAAAGCAAAGCTGCAGAAAGTTAAGTTGGACGTGTCCAACTTACGAGTCCCTACTCGTGAAACTTTTGAGCAACTTTTTGAGATGAGCAATATAGTGGCTATTTTTTTCTCATCTAACTCAGAGAACTAAAGGTTTATTTCAACCAAACTAAAATTGGTAACTGTAACAGTGGAAGAACTATCCAAGATTCTGACGGCTGTTTTTGTCAATGGAGTCTGGTGGTGAGGAACAGTGACAATCAGAGCATGTCAGTGGACGTACTAAAGAACGTATGAAGATGATTTTGGTGAGATATATTTTGTTTCTGTCCAGTTTGAATGAATTTTATGGTGATTCATGTCTTTTTGTCAAACGAGTCTGCTGGGCGATGATGAACATATGTTTTGCTCAAGTTACTGTTAAGTGCGACATCTAGTGGCAGTAAATGTTGTATATTGGACTTTTTATCAAACCAGTGCAGTTGGTTCTCTCCATCGTGGCAGATGCTGCAGCTCTTCAAGGTCTGTCTCTCACAACAGCAGCTCAGCAGATGTGCTTTGTTCAGCAGACAGATCAATTGTGCGGACACGAAGAGAGGACTCGAGTTTCTCGGGTTCAGTCTGAACCCTGCAGAGCCGAGCGCAGCTCAATCCACACAAAGCAATCTGTTCAGATTAAAGACCAGAGCATCACGTGTGAGTACAGTCCCCCTTTTTTCTTGGAGAGACGCTCCGCACTGAAGCATTCATAATGAGGCATATGTTGTGTACGCGTCCAGACAAACACACAATCCTTCTACATTTACGGCCCCAGACCGGCAGGTTGGCAGGTGCATCTGCTTCTTGTGGAAGATGCACAGGCAGTGATTGGCTGAGTCAGCACAACCCTCTGACAGATACATGGATAGCTGTCCGCCAGCTAATATATACACACACACACACACACACACACACACGTGCAGACAAAGACGTGTACAGTGAAGTAAAGCAATGATACACGGAATAAACACATATTTTTGATTACACATGCACAGATGATGCACACATACACAGTGTGTAGATGCACACAAAGGTAGCGGAGGGATACTCATCTCTCAAAGCTAAATCAAAGGTCAGGAAGGAGTAATGAAGTAAAAAGTTCAAGGAGAAAGACAGAGAGAGAGAGAGAGAGAGAGAGATGTATTGTTCGGTGAAGAGCTGAGAGAGAGAGGAGCTTGTTACGGGGGAGATGGACAGATATGTGACCAAAAGTAGAGATGAGTCAGAGCTGCCGGGGACGAGACGTGAAGGACTTTGAGAGCAAATAACACGAGAAGGTGGGAAGAAGGAGAACAAAGAGGAGGACAAAGAGGAGCACAGATGGGGAGCATGAACCCATCAAGGTCAGCTGATGTGATGCAACACATCAGAAAGGAATAATCTCTTCTGTCCTTCAATCATCTGTCCATCCTTCAATCCTTTCCTGGCACTGCCATGCTTTAATGCCATCCTTCTGGCACTCACTCACTCACTCACACACATTTCAGGCGTGATGAGAGCCATTCATTAAGGGGGCGAGGGCTTTCGTATGCAACGCCGCTACCTTGCAATCACCTCCGCGGCATCCCAATTACCTCCGGTCTAATTGATGTTAGATTTATTAAAGTTAATGAGCCAACTGGCCATCTGTTGAGCAGCCGAGGCAGCACAGGGGACGTTCTGCGGCGAGGGCAGAAGACGCACGACAAAAAAAAAAAAAAAAAAAAAAAGCTGCAAGGGCAGATCCGGCTCGCTCGCAGGGGAGGAGGAGAAAACAGAAAATAAATAAATAAAAAAAAAACTGAGAGGAGACAAAGAGATTCACTGCCAACTCCTTTCCTCCCTCCCTGCAATCAAAGATGAGCTCTCACATCACTCCGTGTTTTTTTCCACTCTCCCATACGTCTTGCATCCTTTTTATGGCGTTCATATTTCAACTATATGGCTCTATATATGGCGGGTATATATATGGCATATGATTAACGGCCCTCAACCAGCTCTGTATGTCCAATAAATCACAAATATATATATTTTACAGACTTATATACTTCTTGGAACCGGAGATGAAATTTTAATTTGAGATAGCGGTTCTGCTGCTGCCCAGTGTATATTTTATTTTCCTCTCAGGCCCGGTGGCGGACTGTTGGGGCTCCTTTTGACTCCCTTTGTTGTGGCTTCATCCTCTAGTGGGTTCTCAAAGGCTTCAGAGACTCCGGAGGGCACAAATCGAACTGTATTTATTTGCTTTGTAAGTGTATATTTTGTCACATGTGTGCGCTTCAATAGACAGAGTCCTCGCTCTCGTAGCAAGAACTTTATTGTACGGACGCACGTGCAACCTGCTGCCTGCAGGAGCAGCTACACTATTTAGATAGCGTTATTAATCCCTGTCAGGTTCAAGGATATGAAAATCTGTGTGACAGGTGTGTGTTGCTACCGATTATCTGTTTTGTCACATTTATCTTGCAGCCAAATATAGCAGCTCGTCTCTTTCTAACACCGCCCGACATCCCAAAAGAAGAAGAAGGGGGAAAAAAGCACACGGGCTGAAGAACCGCTGTAGTTATAAATTATCGCCTGCAGCAGTTTTTTTTTTCTTCCTCCGAGCACGTGGATCCAATCTTGTTTAAGTCTGAAGGTCAAAAAGTTGGAGGAGTAGGAGAAATGTGAAATTTGGTGCGATGGTGCGAGCTATTTTATGTTATGTCATTTCAGGATCCCTGCTGTGTAATTATAACTACAGTAGACCACATTTGGTTCAGCAGTCAGTTTGGGGGCTCCATGAATTTAATAAATAAATCCCCACAGGGAAAATGAGAGAAGGTAATGGCCCCAGTAAGGAAATATCCTCTCAAGAGTCCAATATTAATCCGCACTGGATGCCTGCAAAGATATGTGACTTCACAGTCACTCTATAGGGGCTGCTACAGGACGTTACGTGCACGTTAAACACTATTATTAGTTTTTTTTCTCATCGGGTTAAATTAAATATGTGTGTAATGAATTTATATTGAATATCAGCTCCTCAGGTCTAAAACAATCTGTTATTTATGGCATCCTTTACTAGCTTCCATTCAGTCTTTGCCTGTAGGGATGAAAATAAAATGGCCACGTTAAAAGGAGCGTAATGATATATGCAGGAAATGTTTCTCATTAATCTAATTTTCAGTTTCTAATATTTGCAACACTCGGGAATGTGGACTGTACCAAGTGAGATGCAGCTGCAGAGTATAATGTTACTTTTAAATTACAACTTACTGTCGTTAAAAAGTAACTCGTTAGAGTACTTTTGCCTTACCAACAATAAAAGAAAGTGCTGTGATCATGTACTGTAGATGTGTACGGAAGCCCCAAGAGGTCATACATTTTATTTCCTCCATTTTCTTGTGAAAATTAGTTCATTTCAAATGTTTTCATGAGATCCTGAGTTCATTATCATTATGTCAAAATAACAAGTCTGATAATTTCCTAGAGATCTCAATATAACGAAATATTGTTTTCCTGTGAGATCTCGGTAAAATTATCTCGGAAAACAAATGAAATGAACTCGTTATTACGAAGGCTTCCGTAGATGTGACACTCCTGAACATCGTAAATTGACTGAACAGGAAACATCAAGGACGCCCGTGTCGATTGTGTGAAACTTGCCGCATAAATAGAACAAGGGTGAGTTTTTAAAAAAATCTTCATTAGGAAAAACTTAATCTCACATTCGCTTGTTCCATCACTTCTGGATGTGTTGTGTGTATGTCTTAAAATAATTGGCCAATAAAACTGATTCTGATTTTAGTTTTTAACTTTTAAATAACCGAAACAATAGATTCAGGCTGTGGGAAATTTATTGTTGTCCTGAGACAGCATGAGACAGCCGAGCGAGGGTGTCAGCGTCGTACATATTACCATTACTTTTCGTCACGCTGCATAAATGTCACACTGCTTCCTGCACTGCAGCTGAATTAACTTTTGACATAAATTGTGTCCTGAAGATTCGTCCAATATAAACATAATTTCTGTATGTCGGGCTGTGCTGGGATTTACCAGCATGAAATGAGGAATTATGACATAATTTGCATGCTTTCTGACCACTTCATAACATGCTTAATATGAATGTATTTAATGAATATGTATTATATCTCCGGTATTTGAAACGGTTTTACCGAAGTCCTATTTCTAAATCAAGACTACAGATGACTGTGCTTATCTTCTATTACACACACGCTATCTTGTGGTTCATTCATGTGTTTGCGTGCTCTGCATGTGTGTTGACGCCTGTATTCACTGGAGTTAAGATGTGCTGCAGTGTCCTACACCTCTGAACTGGTACTGTAGTGAGCATCAGTTCTGTAGGTGGGTGATTATCTGCCCCCGGGCACTTTATTCAGAGAGTCTCCTGTGTGACAGCCAGCCGCCATTTGCTCCATATGAAAAAACACGGGCACACAACTGTGACTGTCAGATCCACTGTAATCAGTTTATTTCAGAAACAACCTCAGAATAAAACCATTTCTCTTAAATAATGTTTAAAGACAACTAGGCGAATAAATGACACCATCGTCCGCATAAAACAGCATTCTAATTTGATTAATTTACTTTAAAATACAACCCTGACTCCAAATAAATCAGGACACTAAATATCTTGCCTTTGTACTATATTTTTTATAAGATATAGGTATAAAAGGAGCAAATCATTGCATTGTTTCCTCTTATGTTTCATGTTGTGTCCTAACTTTTTTGGAATCTGGGTTTTATATCTTGTTGCGGAGTTTCATTTTCAAACATGGACTGTAGCCATATTTCCATCCAAATGCATCTCAAATTTTTACCAACTTCTTAAGCAGTAGGTGGCGCCAATTCTTCAATTGGAAAATCAGAAGAAGAGGGTGCAACAAGATGGCATGCGCTAATCTCCACCAGGATGTAAATAAAATGTAGAAGATGTAAATTAACGTAAGGAAGGTTACATCAAATCTATGTGGAGTGACTTAATGTTCGCTGCATCACTATAGGAAAACTACCCTCCTATCTACAGATACACTTGTATTTCTGCACAAGTCCCCCAAACCCTACCACTTCTTGCCCTTCTTCCTAAGGTCTTGAGGGGGTCCATCATGCCGAGTTTCCCCCAACCAAAGCGTCCCCACAACGCAGATAAAGCCTGATGAAGTACAAGAGTTCAAGCTTTTCTCACAATCTGTCGTTTGGTTTAGAAATCTTTTAAACGTATCTTATCGATGGTGTGGCTCTTGCTCGTGAAGTGACCTCTTGTGGCCATACCAGGAATAACAGTTATCTCTGAGAAACAAGACGGTGGAGACCAGTCGCGTTCCTCAAACAGCCATCATTGACGTCTATTAACCACCTTAATGTTCTCATTTTAGTTGACGTAGTGGATGACTCATGTCAGAGGACAAACTTTGCATACCTTCAGTCCAGTTTGCTCTATACAGTGAAGGGAAACAGAAACATGCCTCGGCCCACTGAGCCACCCAGACGCCAGCCTTTATTGTTCAAAGAGTTGAGGGGTCATTGCTTTATGGAGGGCGACATGAGGACGCTGTCTACTCCAGCTGGGCCTAATGATAACCATGTGAGCACATGAAAGTCATTCTACTTTGGCCAAAATGATTCCCCCGCTGTAGTCCCTCGCTGTAAATTGTGGTCGAAAGGTACAAAGAGAGTCGGGCAATTTTCCCCTGGAATCCTTCCCTAATGTGGGACAAAACCATAGAAGACGCCACAGGGATGAGATTTCTGTCTCATCACCTTTGAACTTATGTTTGGGTAACAAAAGGAAGAACGGTGAAATGAAGATGAAGTGCACTGCGAAGGTGAAGAGGGAGCAGGAAAATGAGGCCAGCAAAGATAGAAAGAAGAAAGAAAATTAGAATGATTGAGGGAAGTGACAGGGGGATGCTGCAGATGAGAGGAGAGGTGGAGGAGGAAGAGGAGGGGAGGTAGAAGATCAAATTTTATGGTTGACTTATCCCTTTCACAGCCCCTTGAAATAGCCAAACAATTTACAATCATCCAAAGCATTAACCTTTCACGAGCCAGAGGGACTCGGTGTCCATGATGCTGCGATGAGACGCTTTGCATGCCTGATGAAACGGCGCAGGGAAATAACTCATTCAGCGGGCAAAACAAAGAAATGGAGAGACAGAGAAGGAGTGAGGGAAGGGAGACAAAAGAGAGGAGGGGATAGGAGAGAAAGACACATAGAAACGAGGACAAGGAGTTGTTTTGGAGAGGCTTTTGTTAGGGATGGCATATTGGCTCGTGCATCAGGGTGAAAGATGGTAGGGAGGTTTCGTAGTGGCTTCACTGCACTCCACGGTCCATGCAGCGTTTTTTTTTTTTTTCCCCTCCAGGTGGGAGGAGGTCGAGAGTTACAGCGAAAGAGGGGAGAAGAGGGGAAGCGTTAAGAGCACAAGAAGCAGGCTTGATTCCCATCTCATGGCGGGAAGCCAATGTCCATGCTATTTACTGCATGACAGCCTCCCATATCTCCATCAATCCCCTACACAAGGCGGGAAACAGAAAGGAGGGGGGGCTGAAGGGCTGAGAGGGACAGAGTGTGTGTGTGTGTGTGTGTGTGTGTGTGTGTGCGCAAATAAGGAAAAAGGAAAGAAAGAAGGAAGGGAAGCAAACAAAGAAGTAGGAGGAAGAGGGGACGATGCAACACCATGCAACAGAGGGTATCCTGAGACCCGACCTTACTCTGGTCCCAGGTTGGGTTGGGTACTAGGAACTGAGCTGACCTGTATTTCTGTGCACACCTTATCGATATAGAAATAAAAAATGAAGATGAACCACGTTTGTGAAACAACATCGCTTGGAAATAGGTATTTTTGCGATTTCACTGTCGTAAATATGGACACATGACACCAACGACTAAAAGTCAGTGCCAGAGGCCGGTTCTTGCTCCGTCACATTCTCATTTTCTTACTTTGCTTCCTTTGTCTAAGTCCTCTACGGTCTCTTCTCCTCTGCCATTATGTCCATTATCGCCCCGCTCACCGGTTCTGGCACAACATTGGCTTCGCTCACCGTCAGCAATCCGGGCAAACCTCCTCTTCTTCTTCCCGGTGGCCCAAAACGCCCCTGCGGTACAAACACTAACACTTCCCCGGTGCTCTGATTTAACATGAGCTAACAGCAGCTACAGTTGTCAGCAGCTTACTTCACTGTCCATCAGGAAACTCTGTAAATCACAGAGTTGAGGCGGAGCAGCCGGAGGACATCAGAGGGAAAACCAGAAAACATTTTCTCCATAAAATATGATCCAGTTTCACCAAAATCAGTGAAATAGTTGGTGGTGTGTGACTTAGTGCCGTAAAGCGTTACGTACTTCTCCCGACCCGGAGCCCAAAGTTACATAGTGTGAGAACAGACGTACGAATGACAGAGACACCATTCACCTGATCACAGGTCAGAGCAGATCAACAGGAGGTAACAGATGTTAGTTTATGAGAGGAAAGTTACATAATGTTGCCTTAAGAGGCTCCGAACAGATTAGATTACTTCTGTTAGTACATTAGAATCACTGAGGGAGAGGAAATTAAAGTTTCTGAACTCCAATCCGTTAACTTATTAGACTTGAGTTACGCTAATTATTAGACCAGACAAAATTACGGTCACAGAGACAAATGGTGATAAGGACGAGAGGGGAAATGGATTGATAACCGAGAGAGAGAAGAAGAGACGGAGACAGGAGATGAAGAGACAGAGAAGCTGCATACAAATGACCCCTTTTAGCTAATTAGCAGCGCTGCTAAGAGCCCTGCGAGAATTGGCCCCTATATGCTGCTGCTGCTGCAGCACAGTGGCCCTATAGGTGGTGAGATCAAGCCCGTGGCCACGGGGGCTCATAAGCAATGTGTGTCAGCGCCGAGCACCATCCGTCATAGAACAAAGGAGGCACGTGGGTCAAAGGCAGCGACACGCCGCTGCACATCGCTGCAGCTCTTCTTCTTCTTCCTCCTCTTTTTCCTGTCCTTCACTTAATTTTCCATTAACCCTTTCCTCCTCATCCCCTTTTTCTTCATCTCTCCACCTCCTCCACCTCCATCTCCTCCTCCTATCTCTTCCCATCTTTTTTTTTTTTTTAAAGCCGTCCTGTTCCTTTGTGTGTGAGTCAATTAGCCAGCCCTTTAGTTTTGATTTATAGACCGCGGACCTCCTATGGCCTAATGGATTGCAGTGAATTAATATGCAATGCTTATGTGTGTGTGTGTGTGTGTGTGATAAATTAAAGAGCAGGAGACACAATAGAGGTCACAGAGGTAGCACTTCCTCTACCGACGGTGTTTAAATCAGCGCTGCTCCGGCTCCCGATTTTCATCCCTCACTTGAAAGAAATGATCAATTTGTAACGTCGACATAATGGATTATGAACAATAATAAAGTGACTGCTGTGCTCGTTTAGATGAAGTCTCTCAATATCGTTTGCCGTGTGGAAATAATTAGGCACTTCATAAAGATCGGGACCGGTGATTGCCATCGCGGGAACAAAAGGCATTATCGGGACGTCAGAGCGACGCGTCGCTTTCTTTCCCTTCTGTTGATCGAGGACAACAACACAGATTAGAGACACATCCTGCCCAGAGGGTGTGCACAGAGAGAGAGGTCAAGAAAGGTGCAAGTATCCATCACCATCATCACCCTCATCATCATCATCACCTGGCTTTTGTAACAAACACACTTTATGACCAGGGGCTATTTACGCCCGTCCCAAAGTCAAGAGGCCCCTGTAATGCCGTACCGGTGGTTTATAGTTCACAGGGTCATGAACTCTGCGGTCTATATCAGGAAATGTGTGACAGAGGGCCTGTCGGTGGCCTGCTGCACACACACGCACACACACACACACACACACACCGGCAGTGTATCATCGTGGTCCGCATGTCAACTTTTCAGGCGCTAACTAAGAAAAAGCTTTCAGCAGATAACAGGGATATGAGAGGGTTTCAGGGGAAATCTTTCTTTGCCATCAAATGAGTAATTTCTGGTTTCAAAGTACAAATTACTCCCCAAAAAGTCTGATTCATATTTTTGTCTTTATGTTTACATACGTAACTCAGAAATCTTGGTTAAATGTCCAGTGTGTAGGATTTAGTGGTACCTAGCTGTGAAGTTGCAGATTGCAACCAAGTGAATACTCTCAGATGCCTCACCCTCTCTCATTTTAAGCATGTAGGAAAAATTCAGGCTGCAAAATTCACATAAAAAGCAAAAGTCCATATTTAGATCTGTGTTTAGTTTGTCTGCTCTGGGCTTCTGTAGAAAAATGGCAGTTCAAAATGGCGGACTCCATGAAAGAGGACCCGCTCTCACTGTAGATATAGAGGGCTCATTTTAAGACTACGAAAACACAGTGATTCTTATTTCCAGGTGATTATACACTAATAAAAACATACTAATGAATACTGCATTGCATTCCTGCCAATAGGTACTCCTAAATCTAACACACTGGACCTTTAAAGTTAGAGGAAGATCATCATGATGGCTGTGTTTTACCCTCTCAGAGTCAGACCACCAACAAAATGTTGTGGATCAGATTTATTTATTACTTACTATCTGCTTATTCAAGGCGACCTTTAACCCTAACCACATGTGAGTATTAAAGTTCTGCATCCTCCCTTAACAACTCCCCACGTCTTCGAATCAGTACTTCATATGCTAAAAGTCCAAATGATACAATCAAACTACAAAATAGACTGTACAATCAATACACTTCTTCAACCGGACTACCACTTGTGTCCAAATGTTGTGTAGAGTGCACACACTACGCATCGTGCTCTTATTCTGTAATTGTTTCTATTCTCCTCAGTCGTTCTGTCTAACGTGCTCCACAGATTCTACGTCAGGTTGTAAAGATTTGACTGCAGAGATGAAGCGCTTCAACGCTGGATGTCAGACAGTGGTGAGTTCTGACACATCGTTATGACACGTAGACTTAAATAGATAAAAACAGGACAATGCTGGAAGCTGAAGGATGCAAGGTGCCAACAATGAACCATCTGGGGACCTGTGAGAGGTGAACCCAAATGCTGACAGGTAGGTAGAAAGGAACTTTAACTGACTTACCATGACTGACCATCAGCTGTAGCCCAGGAACACATGGGAGAAGAACTAAGACAGAACAGCACACGACACAAATGACCTGACGAATGAAAGATGGACAAGAGAAGTAATTAACTAATCAAGCACAGGTGACACAGAAAACAGGCGGGAAAAAGACAAAGACAGGAAGTTCATCCACAGAAAGACTCTTTCAACGTAAAACAGGAAATATTCAAACATGAGACCACGAAACCACAACACTTCCTTCACATTTCCTGTCCTCTCCACCAACCAGCTAATCTCTATGAAGCGATATGAATGCAGATAACTTTCAAAATAAATGAAATAAAAGCTAAATTGTTGTCAAACGATAGCCGACACTTCGGAGATTGGTTCTCGGGTTAATGGGTTCCACCTTTTTTCCTTTCAGTACGGGCGTTCATGTGCAACTATCAGTTCATAGATGATCTCTTTATTAATGAAGACATAAAAAATGGGTCAAAAATGATAATGAAGTTTGGTAATTTGAGGTCATCAGTTGGACTTTTCGGGTATAAATTACTGATTGAATAATTCTTTTATCAAGAATTTTTCCTTCAGAGTTTCAAAGTTTCCAAACAAATGAAGTGTGGTGAACAAAATATGGAATCATAAGAGACTTTATAGCTGCTGAGTGATGAACTGAAATGATTCCTTGTTTGCAGGCTGATTACCATGAGTCACACAAAGTCCACCAAGAGCTTTTAATGAGCATTAGGACCATTAAAGCTGTTGAGCACATACTGGATGATATTATGTCAACCTTAAAATCAAGTTAAAGAATGAATCAGTGCTCACATGGGAGTTACAAGGTATACATAGAGCAGCAGCAGTAGATGTATAGCTGTGGCAGCTGCCCTGGAGGGCCACTGATAATACTCAATCTAACAGACCTCATTAAGGGACCCCTTGTTTTTTACCTTCTCCATCTCACCCGAGATCTCTCCGCGGCCCGTCACTTGCTTTCATCAGAGGTGATGAAAAAGCGCCCGTCTAATCATTTCTTTTTCCGCACGCCGCGGCTGCAGAGTGTGTGTGTGCGTGCACGCCGGGCAGAGATTATTAACGGTTTAATGGCTAACGAAGCCTGACAGGTGCTCCTCTCGCTGAGATTAAGGACCGGTGGGTTAATGACGGTGTGGGTGAGATTGTCATAACTCACAATAAGGCCATTAAAGTGATATTACTGTGAAAGACTTCGGCTGATGTGGGCTCAACTCTCCAACAAGGTGGCATTGGGCGGAGGGCTTCTGCCATTTTTCAAACAGTTTTTTTCTTCCTCTCTCTCTCGCCTGCAGCTCGGTGTAAATGGGTTTCAACTCAAGAAGAATCTTTGGAAGAAACAAGTGACGAGACAAAGGAAGACGCTGTAAGCCCACTACAGCCGTAAAACAGCGGTGTAAGGATGCATGCAACAGCAACAACATCTGTAATCAAACATTTAGCTTGAGCTTTAAGAGTGCTCTTTAGACAGTCTGCTACTCAGCTTTGAGATGTTACCACTGAATTAACAGCGTCATGAGATGGTGATGACAAAAAGAAAAAGAACAACTCAGCATTTTATTTTATTTTTTACTTCTTTTCTTTGCCTTGCTTGGAGACAAAGAGGAGAACATTCCTCCACTCTGAGGAGCGTCGATCACCAGTTGAAGCTGCAGCTGCAACAATGAAGGGAGGAGGAGGAGGAGGAGGAGGAGGCGCTGAGAGCTCCGTATCTGCAGTTCACTACTCCCCTCTGGTGGTCACGTAAGGGTCACTGCAGCGTTCAGGAGCCAGAGGAACAAAGGAAGACGAGATGAACAAAAGAGTCGATGGCAGAAAGCAGCGACAGAGCCACAAAGGAGAGGCAGAGGTCCAAAGTGGAAGCTGTTGCAGCCTCCCATGTGTGCTGTTTTTATGAGGATGAATTAGATTTATTATGGATGTTTATCCTCTTCAACTGCAGTTATTTGTATCAAAATATGCACATGCTCAATGCTCATGCTCAACAACTCTTCTTCCTTTGACTATTTATCATAAAACAATAGACACTCAAACGTCAAGCTCAGATATTTAATATTAAGTTATTATAAGGCAGGAATCAGAGAATATATATGACAATAATCTACTTAAAACTTTAAGAGGTTATCTTTGAAAACAGGCCTATGAAAGATTTAAGCAAATTACGATTTAACAATTAAAGTCCGTGTAAAGAATAAATGTGTTCTGAGTTTGTCAGACCAAAGAAGAAAGTGTTATTAACCACGCAGCCAGATTTGAATGATTAAAAATATCGACAAGTTTATGAAATTAGGTGTCAAAAACACTCTGAGATGAATTCATCTCTATCTCTCTGCTCAGGGTGGCCTCAGCGTGTCATCGAGCCACCCTTTAAGGACCGCCCACAAAAATCCTGGATTGAAAACTGGTGAAAAACTGTTTGAACCTCTAACTCCACATTTCACTAATATATCGTTCAAAGTCTTTTCACGTGTTTTCAACAACTATTTTCCAACATATTTAATGTATTTTTGGATATTTTATTGTATGGATGGTATGGATATATGGATATTTTTGGATATTATCAGTCAGCTGGTAGCTCAATGAGAGTAAAACGTGTTCAAACAACCACGCACGTCTGTTTCTAAGTGTGAAATGTGTGTATATACAGTCCTTTAAACACTATTACTTCATTTCCTTCTATTTACTAACTTCATTATGATTTAAAAATATGAAGGTGGTGTTGGGTTACGTATACGTAACATTGGAGGAATCACCATATTCATGCCTTGTAAAGCTCATTACACACCAGTTAGCATGTCCCCAGCTCCCAGCAGAGCATGCTAACATTAGCATCTAATTACATTAGCGTGCTCACATTCAGCGTCAAACGTTTGGTTATTATGCTAACGTGCCAGCCTGCAAACAACTCTGCACTTAATAGGTGCAACCTGTTTTTACATAAACTGTCATAACTCATGTTTGCACTGTGTTACTGTTCACAGATTTGGAGCCCGTGTTTGTGTATGAGGTCTGTCTGAAGCTCACTGCAGGTGGACTTTAGACAAGATGAGAAAATTACAGTATAATAAACCTTCAATCTCCAGCTCTGCACTGTTTTGGCCTCTTTCAGCTCATTGTTTTGGATTTACAGCCTACCTGCCCATCACCAAACAGCAGACAGACACCTGGTGACGAAAGCTGAACATCTAGCAGCTAAAGTGCCAGATATTTTTCTCAGGAGTTGGTGGAGACCAAACGAGAACAAACATTCTCCGTGACTTTTGAATGACTGTGTCTCTGGTTTCAGACCAAAGCGGGCTTACAATTTCCAGCTGGCAACCAACAATCATGCAGGTGAAATGAAAATGGTCGCTGTCACATATTTTGTTAGCTTTAGCAAGCTAGCTGACCAAGCAAATTTAAGCTCCTCGAGTTAGCAGGAAAAGCTGTGTACAGCGGACTGTTTGTTACACTGAGCAACATGTAAAAGTGGCCTTACAACATGCACTGATGGCGAGAGACTCTTATGATTCAAACTAACAGATGTGCCGTACTTACTTATGGTTGCTAAGCTGAGTGTTTAATAAATGGAACCGTTTGCTAACATAAAAACAACCATCATAACCTCAGGTGACGTGTCTGATTTCTTCTGCATCATAGAAGCTAAAAATAAATTGAAGGGACAAACAACAAACTTGACAGACTCATCTTTGTCAACATATGACTCCCCTGTCTCAGGTTATGAGGATTATTTTTGTCTTTTCACAGCCTGACAGGTGATGGGACACCGTAGACGTCCATCTTTTCACACATCAAATCCCTGAAGGTGGCAATCCGGTGCTGCGAATCTGTGTCACTGTGTACCTGCAGGGGTCAGAGCTGCCACTCGAGCCTCTGTTGTACCTGTGTACCTAAAGCAGCGCTCACCTGTATCCTCCTCCCCCTTCGGGACCACACCCAGTCCTCAGCTCGGAGGTGAAGCGCTCATCAGATTTCTGATCTCTGCTTTTGCCACAGGCTTGTACCGGCGTGGACATAATCACAGTACTTATATATTTAGTCATCTTTGCACTCACATCGGCTCACCTGGAAACACCTGAGCTGCAGGAACAGAAAAATCTGCATCTTTTTTTGAAGTTCAGGTCAGTTTTGCTGCCGTGTTAGACGTCCATCCGCTTTAAAATCTGCTCTACATTTGGATACAAAGACATATTAGCACACTAAAGGGTAAGACTTCTGCCTTAATGTCTCTGCTGCATGTAAACACTCCTTCCTTCTCCTATAGATCGCCCCATTAACTGATATCTTTACCGCTCCTCACAGCTGTGTGTGTGTGTGTGTTATCATTAAGACTCATTGTCAGCGATGTCATTTTCACAGTAATTTCTTCGGGATGTGGGCTGGATATAATAGACGCAGCATGCGTGTGAAGATTGGCTGTACAGACTTCGTAGCCTTCAGTGTGTGTGTGTGTGTGTGTGTGTGTGTGAAGCAATAGAAGGTCTCGGCTGATGAAAGAAGAAATGCTATAATTTATCTTCTCCTTTTATTACAGATTAAAAATGGGCTGCTTCACATTCGTCAAATTGATGATGGTCTTGTTCAACTTGCTTATCTTTGTGAGTATGTGGAGGAGGACGTTGGGGAGGTGGTGGTGGTGGTGGTGTGGGTGGATGAGGGTGTGTGAAGTACAAAAAACAAACAATAGCTTTCAAAGTGGCGTGCAGAGAATCATTTCAATCAATGCAAACAGAGACGTTACATAAACATTTCAGATCACTGAGCCAGAAGACCTAAAATGATGCTCCTTCCTTTCTCCTCCACCTTCTCCTCCACCGTGGCAATTTTCATCTCATTAACTTCAAAGGCTCTAATTTTGCCACCTCCATCGTCGGCTTAATGTTGATAAGTAATGTGGTTTGTGAAATGGAGAGAAACTTTGGCGTGGGTAAGCTGAATTCGCCTGCCGAGTCGAGCCCACCTGGTCTCCCGCTGTCACAGATGAAGCTCCCGGCTTCGAGTCATCATTTTCTCCCTCACATTTCCCATTTCTGCCTGAGTGCCGCCGCTTGATAAATCTGATGCGGCAGCTCTAAAAGTCACAGCGGCGCACTGATTACGATGTCGGCCCCCCCACCCCAACTCAACCCAACGTTTGAAATGTTAGCCAGCAGAGCAGAATGATAAAATCATTCCCTGCAGCTCATAAAGACGGCGCTTTAATGTCGACGCTAAAACACTTCAGACGCACGTGTAGCTGCATTTCAAGTTTGGTGTGGCAACTTTATCATCTCCTCTTCATCAGAGGAGTCGTCTCCGGTGGAGAATCCTTCGAGGAAATAACCGCTGATGTCTCTCAGGGCAGGTCACAAAAACCCACGCTTCACTTTAACGTCACCTCTACAGGAGCCAACAGCTGACCTCCAACCACAGTTTACCGTGAGAGTGATCAAGTTTAGTCTGGGATTGACTCGCCTGACCCAGATCATTGATGGGAAGAGAGAAGTGAGCTGTGATTTAAAATGACATCAATTAACTTCACTAAAAGAGAAAATGAACTAAAGGAGAACAAACTAAACCAAAATGTTGGAAGCCGCCAAGGGAGGAAGCGAGATCGTCTGACTGCGACAGGTTTATATCATGTTGCCGTCACACCAGATCAGCTGATCACTGATCAGTTCGAGGCCTGAGGACTCTGTTCAGACCGCCAGCTCAAATCTGTTTTGTTTTTAAATCTCCAGATCGAGTTTAGAGAAAAAACGCAAAGCGGATCCAAGCCACGACAACGCAGAGAAGAGCAGTCGCTGAGTTTGTCTGGTGCGATGGAGGAGTTCTGCACCAAGTGAAGTGTGCAGCGTTCCACACTCAACGTTTTAAACCATTATGAGTGCACCATCCGGGTACTCACAGTACACTGACTGTATATGCACGTGTGAGTGTGGCAGTATGAGAATTGAGACCCAGCATGTTTTTTTGTCTCCTGCTACCATGGTAGTGTTTTCACCAGGCGTTCATCGCACAGATTGCAACCTCAGAGACTCAACTGTGTGTGACATGTGATGAACTTGTTATCGTTCACGTTACCCACATAGCAAAATTGGTCTGGGGCCACACAATGCACTTACACTCGGCCCGTGACGGCCCTTTTGTGACCCAGATTGTGGCCCGGCTGCAGACACACTGGTGGCCCAGAACAGTTTCAGCACTGACACCAGACGTCAGCCTAATGTATACCTTAATCAAGCCAATCATGTAAAAACGACATGTGCCGTATTCGGCACCACCATGTCGCCAACAGTTATACAAATAATGAATGAATTAGGAGTGGGGGTGTGTGAGACGCCAGTAACTGTAGAAAAACTTTTAAAGGTAAGACTCAACAAATCTTTGTGGTTAACACTTAAAACAACATGTACGCGCCTTCATATGATACATACACGGGCAACATGAACCAAACCACCCACAAATCGGCCCACATGTGGCATGCCATCATATGAACGGTGCCATTGTTGCCTGGACCCGGGCCCACAACCTGTTGACGGACAACTTGCCGTGCAACCAGTCGGCCGGGCCAGCAGTGTCGGCTTGACGCCAGATGTGAATCAAAGTCATCAGATTTTATCCAAAACTAGACGAGGAAGATCAAATTAATTTTTCACGTGGCCTCAATCCTCTTAAAGATGAGATCATTTGAAAGGTGCACTTTTTTCCGATTAACGAGAATCCAGATCAACATTCAGACAATATTTATATTGATATCTGTGAAGAGAGTGGACAGTAACAGTTGTGCAGAAGTATGTAAAACAATACTCTGTGTTTTTATGTTCTTCTTTCCTTTGTGTCGTGAGTTTTGGGGTTTTCCGTTTTCCTTGGATCCGATCTAAATTCATTGGAAATTAGAAGTGTCTCCGTGCATGCTCTGTGTGTGCAGGTCCACGGTCGAGTGTCAGGTCTTAATCAGATTGTCTGCTCTCTGGTAATATGACCCATGAAGATGGGTTTTATACTCTCAACTGACGTCTTTCTCATTCCACCCCTTTCAAAGAGAACCAATTCCATTTCAATTGGAGTGGGACGGGCCCCGTCCTCTTTTCTGCTCCCTCTGTATCTTTCTATCTTTCCATTCACCTCCCCCTCTCAGGAGGCTACGGCCTCCTATTCTCATCCCCCCTCCTCTAACCCTAATAGGTTATATTTCCCGTCTTCATAGATGGGACACTGCTTCTTCTTCGTCCCCTCGTACTCTTTGAAATCCTGAATTACTTCCAGTCCGTTTGCCGTTTGGACGTTCAGCTGACAACCACCTGCATGCATATGGCACGCCATTAAAGGGATTAGCTGTCTTAAAAAGAGAAAAGACAGTGTGCCAGCTATAATTATACCTAGTGAGGGATGACGGTGGCACACATGGAGTAAGAGGGGGAATATGCTTGTCGTATCACATTTAGCCTGCAGTGCAATGATGGCAGTGAGCAGGTTCAAGAGACGATGAAGGTGGGGAGCAGCGGAAAGGACGGAGGAGTAAAAAATTGATAGGAAGAGCGGTACCAGGAAAGGTAGAGACAAAGAAAAGAAGGTGGAGGGGGGATTCCCACGTGGGAGATGTCAGCGTCTGACAGGAGATGTGGAGCGTCGGAGGCCTGATGGGGAGCAGAGGGGCCCCTGACTGCAATGAGTCTGATGGAGCCTGACAGACAATATCAGGTTTCAAACATGGTTTCTGCAGCAGGAGGAGGAAAGAAGAAATCACTCAGTACGAGCAGCGCAGAGTGAAATACACAGAGGGGACGGAGGGGGATAAAAAGGGTGGAGAGGAAGAGGAAGAGGAGGTCAGAGGTGGAGAGATGAGGAGGGAGAGGAAGGCGGAGAGAGATAATGACAGAGGGATCAGGTGGTTTACCGACTGTAATGTGAAACATGTGACACAGTTCTGATTTTTGTTTGCTACGAGCTGGTTTTACAGGTTTGACATTTCTATGAACGCACTTCAGCATCAAATGCTTTGGTCCAACAAGGAAGTTTAAACACTAAATTTTCATCCAGCTCATTCTGCAGGTGGTCTTTGTGTAAAATGGTCACATAGATTTTTATTTGGAGAAAGATGCACAGCACGATTACACAACTCACTAACCTACGGAAGAAGATTAGGGCTACATGTGTAAGATTTATTTGAATTCTGACTCTAAAACTCAAAATTCTGAGAAAAAAGAGTCAGATTTCTGAGAATAAAGTCAGAACTCAAATACATTTTTCACATGTGGCCCTAATCCTCTTCCACACTAACCATAACCAAGCACTCGTGTTGAATTTAAAACTTGGTTTCACTCGGCCGTTTATAGTTGGTCTGTTCTCGTCTGGGTCAGTTAGTGTTGAAAGAAGGAAACAAAATCATTCCGATAAATTCAGTTTACATCATTCTGCCTTCTGATCCAGTCGCGCTGACGTAATCATGATTGATTTTTACAGCTGGAATCAGGACGATCAATAATGGAAATATTGTGAACAGCAATGACTTCATAGCCACAGCACAGCTGATGTTTATCTCAGACATGTTATCAGCCTCAAATTTAAAATAATCGTCTCCAAATAATTAAAAGAAATCACCAGTTTCTGTCAGATTGGCTGGCCGTCATTTGATGTTCAGGTCGAAGGGACGGTACAGGCGTCTGAATGTTGCCTCAAGGAGCAACAATGATGTCTGATGTTTTTCTGCCATGACTCAAAAGTTTGAGCACTTCCATGATTCTTTTTCCAACACTGCTGCTATGAAACGTTCAGCAAACTGTGAGCTTGTTTCCCAGTATGCCAGTGGAAACACTGGTTACGTATGGGATGTCCTTTCCTGCTCAAACTTGCAGAATTTAGTTGCAGAGCTGAAAAAAAGAAAGATTCCAATGTCTTTACGACAGTAAACTTCTTAACCTGCTAAACTGTCCGTGCTTTAATCCCACAGATCACTAAATGGATTTCTGCCTGTTATAAACATGGGTGTGGAGGTAAAGGCGATCACGGAGGGCAGGAAAGTAAAACAGATCCGAGTGTTTTTGCTCGTACGTGATGGGAAGCCTGAGGCAGGAATCCTGCACTGTGAATGGAGTTAACAATATCGAGGTGTCACAGTGTCACCGGGAGGTAAGAGAGGGTTAGTGATGTAAGATGGCCTCTCATTTCCAAAACCTATTACACCCTCAAGAGCCGTTGACCCCACCTGAAGGACCGGCAGGCAAACAAATGATTGACTCGCCGTTGTTAAGTGTGGATTACATCCTCTGGAAAGCAGGTTCCACTTTCACAAATGACAGGGATTTGTGCGCCGCCTACGTGAATTTGCATAAAATATATGTTGATCGTGTTTTCCCGGATCCTCCTGCAGCTGGGCGGCCTGACCCTGCTCGCCATGGGGATTTGGGTGACCGTGGACGGGGGCTCCTTCCTCAAGCTGTTGGGTCCGTTCTCCAGCCAAGGCATGCAGTTCGTCAACGTGGGCTTCTTCTGCATCGCCATCGGGGCTGTGCTGGTGCTGCTGGGGCTCCTCGGCTGGTGTGGGGCCCAAAAGGAGAGCAAGTGTCTGCTGCTAACGGTAAGGTGTGAATGAATGTCACGGAGGTTTACCTATGTTTCCCTCAGGAGGTGGTGGAGATCAAACTAGAGCTGCAAGGAGAGCACATGTCTCATCTCTCTACAAGACTCAAGATGGTCAAACTAAATAGGAAAAGCAGCCATGCAGTAAAGCCAACAGTGAGACGTCTTCTCGTGTATTGTGTCTCAGAGTTTAACTGCTGACGATGTAAAACACCACAAATGATCAGCGTGGCTTCATGAGGTGCTTTTACATCCAGTCGCTTCACATTCAGCATCTCACCCATCGTTGCATTCACACCCGGCTCATCAACAGCGCAGCCAATATCCACATCTGCCCCTCCTGACTCATTCGTACCCGCCAACGACACAAACCCCCGAACAGCACCGTCTACGTTATAATGCACATTAACGAGGGGGCTAACTACCCTCTTAGTCCACTGCAGTGAGTCTAATGAGGAGCACGGGTGGCACATCCTCCCCCCCGTAGAGCCCCCATCATGTCCACGTCTCCCATCGAGTTGAATGATGACGGTGCAGCAGCCGATGCTACGACTGACAACGGCAGGACGCGGCGGAGCTGTAATGGACTGAATAAAAAAAGAACGGATCTTTGTTACGGGCTTTGTTTCTCCTTATTGTCCCTCTGTGTAATCAGCCGAGCTTAATCGACGTTCCGATTGTTGCGTACAACAATGGCTGTTTAACAGAAGCCTGCATATCCACGTGTCGGTGGACACAAACGTCAGAATCTGATGTTTAAAGTCGTTTATTTATTAAACTCTCAGGTCCACTGCAGTGTTTCATAAAAAAGCTCTTGAAATCTTAATCAGAGCAAATAATACGTGAATATAAATGTGTATTCTCGATGTCGGAACAAACAGCAAACTCTAAAATTAATCTAAAAACACATTATACTATCAAGATACTAAAACATTTTAATAAAAATAAACTTTTAGATCACTTAAAAGTCATTTTAAATCATTAAAAAAAAAAAAATCACATTTAGTGCGCATACATACGTGATTCGGTTCAACGTTTTTTTAGATAAAAACAACAATAGATTAATCTGAATATTAATGATTAATGAAAATCATCATTAGTTGCAGCCTCAATTTTGTCATAACCAATAAAAAATGATGTAAAAATTAAACCAAATAAACCAGAATTTTTGTTTGTCGTCTTCGTCTGAAGACTTGATTGGCTGCGATCAACAATTGCTGTCTTAATCAATTATTCTGCTCCTCATTGACTCTAATTGATAAATCATTTTGTTCATACATTGTCAGAAAATGTTGAAGATGTAAAACTCAAAGTTTTTCAGTCAACTAAAGAAAAAAAAGCTTCAAATTTCACATTTAAGAAGCTGCAGCCGGTGAATGTTTGACAGTTTTGTTCAAAAAATCAATAAGAACTATAAATTTTTCTTGGATTGGCTGATTAATTAATCATTGAATGAAATATTTTTATCATATATGTATCATGTATGAAACTGTTCTTCCTCCCTCCTGCAGTTCTTCTCCGTCGTCCTCATCATATTCATCGCTGAGGTGGCAGCTGGAGTCGTCGCTCTGGCCTACTCTTCGTTTGTAAGTTCTCCACTTCACCTCGTCCTCTTTCTTTTCACTCGCAGCCTCACCACACACCCCTCTCACTCCCTCTCACTCCCTCTTTCTCTTCCTCTTCCACTCCCTTTCCTTTGTCTCTCAATGCTCCTCGTCTCCTCCCTGTCTTTCCTCCGTCACCCTCTCACCTCCTCGTCCCACTCTCTGGATTTTATCTCCATGTAAATTCCCCATTATAGCCGCGGCCATCATTGAATTACTGGCTTTATGTCCGCCTCACTACATTCGGCTACTTAATGACTCCAGGATAGCCCGGGGCCGCGTGCGCTGTCTCTAACTTTGAGCAATTTATTATTCTGGAATATTGAAGCTAAAGCATTTTATATGCAAAACAGCCTATTTACATATATACCCCCCCCCCTTCTGTCTCTTCCTCACACACACACACACACACGTGCTCCATTTCCATTTAGTGCCACATATAATAATTACAAGGATTTTAAATGAGCTCTGTAAAAGGAGGTTAGTGAAGACTGGAATCCCAATAAAGAGGTTTTTATCCAATCAGAGGAGAATAATCTAACGAGCGTCCATCGGCAGGGCGGAGCTGATGACCTGACGGAGGACACAGGTTGAAATTTTGTCACCACACCAGGAGATTTTTAGGGCTCAACTACAGAGTCTATAAAACGTGGTCTCGGCGTCTCGTTTGACTCCAAAGACGTGAAGTGTGGGTCGGAGCTAAGGTGGCCAATGATGGCGCCTACGTACCTGTCAGTCAAAGCCAACACCCCAAATCCTGCATAACTTTAAGCCTTAATATAATCTGAACAGGTGAGTTGTATAAAAATTCACCCTCAGCAGTGAAGTTGGACATTTTAACATGGGGACTTATGGAGACTGACTCACTTCTGGAGCCAGCCTCAAGTGGACGACAAGAGGAACTGCAGTTTTTGGTACTTTGGCTCAGCTATAGACTCTCTCCCATCGCCTGCTCTCTACTTATCAAATGTATTCTGAACCTAAGTGTTCCTGCTTCACACAAAGGAGCTAAGTGAGTGTGTGTTTTATGTGTGTGTGTGTGTGTGTGTGTGTGTGTACATGTGTCCTTGGAGGCTGAGTTGGGAGCGCTGCAGGCGCTGCTGCTGCTGCTCGGGCCCTTTTGTTGAGATAAATCTGCTCCATCTCTCGCCTGTCATTTACAAAAGCCGAGCTAACCAATGCGAGCTGTGTAAACAGCATCTGGTGAGAGGTGAATCCATGACGAAAGAGAGAGAGAGAGAGAGAGAGAGAGAGAGAGGCGTGAGCTATTGTCTAAAGCTCAAGGAAATGCAAGACATAACTCAGATTTGTCTTCCTTAAGGAGATCATAGATATGCTTTAGAGTCAATTTAACGCTCTGTTTGTTAGCTTTAGCATCATCTGTTCATTACAAACACAAAGGACATCGTCAGCTCCATCACGGATATGAGTGTGTGAGAGCAGCTGTCCGTCTCCTGCTTCTGATAAGACGCAGTAAACACAGTAGCATCAGAATAATGAATATGGCCAATATACATCTAATATGCATATATATAGCCGCCTGTGTCAATAAGCAAGAAGACAGAGGCGTAGACAACGAGAGGAGACAATAAATAAAGCGTCGATCTATTCTCTTCTACTTATCTGCAGCATAAATCTGGCCGGCCCCTGCAGCTCATCTAAGCAAAGAGCCAATAACCTTCAGGTGGTCGGAATAACTGAGATTTAATAAGCAATTCCAGCAGGCATTATGAGAGGCCGTCAGTGGTCATGGTTGTTCTTTCTCCGCCAAAGTGATTCGGAAGTGACCAGGGTGCAGATTTATTACCGGGCTGATGTGGACTTCGCAGTAGATTAATGAAATAGATGTGACGTGGCATTTAATGAATCACACAGACCTCCGCGTACAGTTAAGGAATGCACCCCCCAAAACATAATCCAATACAGATTTACAGGTTTTAATATCTCGTAAGTAAAAAGGAAGAGTTAGTAATGGAAGATCATTAAGTCCGATTACTTCTGCAGCAATCAAAACCACGGCAACATCTGCAGGTCGTCTCATCTGTACAGAAACCAACAGAAGTCCAACAAACAAAAATCAAGACCAGAAAAAGACCAAGACTAGACCAAGACAAGACCAAGACTGAACAAAGGACAGACAACCAGGAGACTCTGAGACTAAATACACAGGTGAGGACGGGACACAGGTGAAGCTAATCAGACAATCAAAACTGGCGGGAAACTCAAACAAAAGGCAGGAAGAAGAGTTACAGGTACGCAGTTTTAGGGTCTTTCAGCTCATTGTTTTGGTTTCCCAAAAAGCTCTGCTAAAAGAGAGCGAATGTTGGACTTACATAACATCAGGCGTGTACGTCTAACAACATAACGTGTACGTGATGTGTAGAAACTTTAAAATGAACTCCATCAACTTTTCAAAATAAAAGATTTCCAACCAAAGTTACAGATCAACTATAAACATCTTGAGACATCTTCAACATGAACCAACTTAAAAAATCTTCTTACATTAAGTTTATTAATTATACTTTTCTATACTAATGTTGATTTAATTTCTTTGCAATTTTCATACACATATAACTTTAATTTTTTAACCAAATTAGCTCCTAAAGACGGATATTATCGATACAGGGTTCTATCGATATACCAAATTTGATGCTTATTAATACAGATCAGTATATTTATTGCTACGATTCGCCATAATTTGGTGCACAAATCTAAAGACATGACATGAAAAGATTCAACAACAGTTTAGTAAAGTCAGCCCACACCTGAACGTTCTGCACAGTCCAACACAATATGTTTCATAGATACTGATAACGCGGTAACGTTTGTCCAAAAGCTGATTGGATTTGTTGCAACTTAAAAAGTTAAAAATCTTTTATATCGTGCAGGAGAGGGAATATTTCTTATGCACATGGTTTGAAGGATTCCTGAAGATCATCTGGTGATTTTATATTGATGCTCAGCTCTGTGACTTGAATGCAAAAAGAAATTAGAGACACAAAGTTCGTCTTTGTCCACATGAAGAGGAGATGAAGTCATTTTGTTTTTGTTATTTCTGATTTTTAATTTATTGCTCTTCTTCTTAAGAACAATAACCAATTAGCAGCCGGCGAGTCGCTGCGGTAAACGATATCGATAATTACTTAAAAAGATAAAAACAGCTGTGCGCTGTGAAACAATGAGATGGAGCGAACGTGGAGCTGAAGGTTTTGATCACGTGCGTGCAGACGGAGTTCACTCCACTGTTATTGATAGATGTGTTATCGCCTCCCGCCTCACCGTGCTGTGTGTTACTGCTGGCTTTGTCCTGCCTGTCCACCCTGTGTGTGTGTGTGTGTGTGTGTGTGTAGTGGCCCATATCAGTGTGTAAGCATGCGAGTGTGTGTGTGTTTAACAGGATGCGGTGAGGCACGGGGGCCGAGTGACAGTGATGAATTAGCCGGCTGGTAATAACCCTCTCTGATCTCAGCCACTCTCCCGGCTTCTTGGGGGGGCACTTTTAATTGTGGCATGTATCCCAGCATCCCCTCGGGCGTCTCGTACCGCCTGCCCCCCTTCACTGTGCGCGCACACACACTTCCAGACACACAAACCTGACAGACACACGGTTGCACGTACAGTAAAGCACACACTCGCCCTCCTCATCAAATGGGTCTTTGTGCGACTGTACGCGACGGGATTATTAATCAAAATGGAAAAAACAGGCTGAGGAGGAGGAGGAGGAGGAGGAGGAGGAGGACGGAGGCTAACCTGTGTGTTTGTGAAGGAATCCTTTCACAACAAAAGACTCTCCACCTGCCTGAAATACAACCTGCCTTTTATTTTTTTTGCACTTTGGATAAACAGCAAATCGCGGACAAAATGTGTCCTGACCAAAAGCCATCAGGAGCATCAATATATATGTAAATGCCCCCCACCTCCTCTCCTCTCCCCTCCTCTTCACTCCCGAGTTCACAGCCATAAAAAGGAGGAGAAGAATGGAGAATAATGGCTCGGACAATTTTTGATTTATTTTCATTTTTTTCCAGGTGCCAGGCCGCCGCTGTTTATTTCCCAAGTGCTTTGTGTGGAAGAAGATTTATTTAATTTCTGATGAATAGGTGACTCCGAGAGAATTACCTTTTTGTGCCCGTGAAATCAGCTGCAGTGTTTTATTTTCACCTTGTGGTGTGTGTGTGTGTGTGTGTGTGTGCGTATGTATTGGACAGTAAAAGCTGCAGTGACGTGCTTTTAAATCCGTCCACAGGAGGAGCGTATATTTGCATATATCGGCCTCTCATTTCCATAGTGACTGAAAAGAGACGTGTGAAGCGCTGTTGATCTCTTTTGATGGAGCCTGGAGGAGTATTTTCAAAATGAAGGATGGTTTAGGAAAGTAAAAACATTCCGTTAAAGCGCGCTTTTGTGATTTAGCAAAATAATAATATTACTGACTAGTCCAACAGCAGTCAGCCCAGCTCGGCGTCTGTCTTTCAGCCTTTTATTTCACCAAGCTCTCACCAACCACTAAAAGTCAGTCCCAGATTTACTCTTGTCCGGCGGCTTCTTGCTCGCTCACTCTCTCCTTTTCTCTTCTTAGCTTCCTCCGTCAACGTCCTCTTCGCTCTCTTCTCCTCTGCCATTATGTCCATAGAAGCTGCTGAGCCTGGTTACATTGTCCGCTTGTCTGTAGCTCCGGTTCTGGCACGACACCGGCCTGTCATTATTATTTCAAATGTGTTGAAGGGGATGAAGACTTGATTTTATTTAAATATTCCTGCATAAAACTACAAAGCTTGTTTCCTTTAAAAAATATTGTACAGATATTTAAACCTTCTCGTGCTTGATTTCTTATTTGTTATGCAGCAAAACAGGGAAAATTCCTCATACTGTATGTGAAAACTTGGCAATAAACCTGATTCAGATTCAGATTCAGGTCAAGGAGAGTCCTTACGTGTGTGTGTGTGTGTGTGTTCTCCTCAGGCTGAGGGGATCCTCAGAGCGTGGGCGACTCCTGCTCTGCAGAAAGATTACGGCACTGATCCTGTGGTCACTAAGATCTGGAACACCACCATGACAGAGGTACCTCTGAAGCCCTGCACTGTTTTCCACACCATGAAGCACAAATTACAGCATAATCTTAATATTGCAACTGTTTTGTCAGTGAGTATACGGGAAAAATACAATTTACTATTTTGTACTCAGTACATGTGTGTGTACACAGTGTGTGCATCAACACAGACACTGCATGTATGAATCTGTCCTTCACTGAGCTCAAACAGAACAGATGTGTTCAGTCAGTGCTGACAGTGACTTAAGGTCAAATTCTGAGTTGAAATCAAACAAAGCAATAACAGAATCTGGACGTTACACGACATGTCTGCTTTTATCTGTTAGTTGCACACAAAAGATTCAGCCAAGGTAACCGAGGGAGCTTCCTTCTCTTATCTCGACTCGCTCGCTGAAAAAGAAACTTTTATTCCCACAAATGTGACGAGTTAACAATGGTTAGCTTTACATCGGTAACTTATTTTTTATTACAAAACTGTCGAGCAATGCCAGACCTCGAGTTGTACGAAAATACATCTATATTCCTGTATCCAGCTGAAGTGCTGCGGTTTCACCAACTACACGGACTTTGTGGGTTCCCGGTTCGAAAAGGAGAACGGAGGCAGTCTGCCGCCCAGCTGCTGCTGGACCAACATCGCCCCCTGCAGCTCTCAGGAGGCAGAGCGCAGCGCCGTGCAGGTGAGATGTACGACGCCACTGCAGTGTTAAGATAATGCAGCATAATTCAACAGAAGCTCAAGTGAAAGCCGAACCAACGACTCCATAAAACAGCTTCAACAGAAGGGAATGTCATTGGTTTTTCCTGCTGACACGAGCGACATGAATGCCTCATAAAAGTCCAGATTTCTACCTGCTGAAACATTTATACCTTCCAGCGCAGTGAATGTTTGCTTTGGCTGTCTGTACTGAACTGATAATGACACTTAGACAAACTCTGTCCTCCTCAGGGCTGTTTCCAAGATATCCTGGAGAACCTCAAAGAACATGCCAACATCGTGGGAGGCATCGCATCGGGAATCGGAGGCTTAGAGGTAAAATAACGTGAAACTTTGTATATGTTAAAGCTCAAACCATGAGGCCTGTGTATTGACTGAAGTCAGTGGTAATAATATTATATAAATATTATACACAAAACTTTATTATCCAACATGCATGTTGGCAATCGGATATCTTAAAGGCAGCTTTCCTCAGCATGAGTCTAATTAGCCAAAAATTCAGTTTTTGAATGATGATTTGTATCTTTGGATCTTTGTCTCCTCAAAGCTCGCTGCCATGGCTGTGTCCATATACCTGTACTGCCACCTGGACGCCAGAGTCAGCTGAAAATAAAATAATAAACCTCAGACGGATCACACGTGATTTCATTTTTTACTCTGCATCATTTAATAATCTGTCACTTAGGATAGACTCTTTTCAGACAGATGTCTAGCTTGTTTATGATGTATTAATATATAGTGAAAAGATTTATAAGCACCTGCAGAGTGTACATATTTCATATTTGCCAATAAAATATATCAAACAGCATTCACTGAGTGCTGACTGCATTCACCTCATCGTCCTCTGTCCTTTCCTAAAGCATCTGGAGACTTCAACCTTTTCATGAACACTAATAACTTTTTCTGATACTTAGAATGGATCAAATTATCGTGAAAGGTGACGTTTGTATCTCCAAAGTTATCATATTTTTAGCCTGTTAGCCGACAAAGAGACACAAAAAACTACAAAAAGATGCAAAACTAAAACGAGAGAATTATCTCAGGGGGACAAAAAGATGCGTCTTGCTCCTATATGTGTATGATCATAATCCGAGGTTAGTATCATAAATACTCATATTTAATATAGATTAAATATAACAAAAAATATGGATAAATGTACTTTATAAGTACGTATATGTTGAAATACACTGTATAAATTGTGTGTATATAGAGTACTGAAGTAGCACTGTATAAATATGTCATACATACATTTGAAAGGAAGCTGCAGAGCTCAGAACATCTTTTGTCCTCCATACTATTCATTTATGTTCCATCTCCTGTGCTTGAAGGTTGCATGCACTGTGACATCAGACTGAATAAATACTGACCAATGAACAGCCAGTCAGCAGACTGAAGGTGGAGCAGCAGGTTATCTATCGCTCCTGAATAGCGGCTTCATTCACAAGTCGTCGGCCAGGAAACAGAAGCTTTGTTCAAGTGTCTGTGTGACAGAAGAGAAAACGAGTCGAGGTGATGAAGCTCAGTCGAATGTGACATTGGAGAGGAAGAGAGAGCTACTAGCTACTAAAAACTGTGATGATTTCAGTGTTCATGATTTGGGTTTCAGTGAGGAGATCCTTCACATTTTCAACAAATGTCTGTCTTATAGCTGCACTAATCTATATTTTTATATTAACAATCGATGAAATGTGAACGCATAATGTGAAAGGTGTCGCTCAGAGTGACCGTGCCAAGCGGCTAGCTTCCAGTTTAGCCCTCTGCTAACTCGTCTCACACTGAACACCACCAACAGGAAGTCGCTGTTTTCAGGGCTTTTCATTCCAGCTGCTCATTTTATGAAATTTTTAAGCTTTAATTCAACGCTTCCTGGAGAGGAAAGAGCAACTCATATATATATATATATATATATATATATATATATATATATATATATATATATATATATATACTGCTGTGATCATACACTGTGTGTGTGTATGTGTATGTGTGTGTGTGTGTGTGTGTCATGGAAATCAGGCTTGTCTGAAATGGAGAAAAGGAGCACGAAGACAAACCGTGTTCGTTCTTCCATCCAATTATAAACCTGCGAGGTACTTAGAGTTAAATCTGTCATCATCTCAGTGCTGCTGAGCTCCATGTTTAACAATAACCCCCAGACACACACACACACACACACACACACACACACGCAATCAATATTCCATCTACATCTCAGTCATCGGCCTCTGAGCCCGGCTCATCAGAATGCTCAATAGGTCAAAAATGACATTTATAAGGTGGCGAACACACACACACACACACACACAGACCGACACGAACCAGCGACTTCTGACTGACAGGCACAAATGACCGGGTTTGGTGAGCTGGTGGTGACAGACGTGTGTGTGTGTGTGTGTGTGTGTGTCTACAATCAAACGAATGCCTCCCTGCCGACCCTGTTGGCACTGTCAGTTAGTGCGTAACACACAATTTGCTATCACTCTACATTCAGTCAGAAAATCCATCTTAATTAGAGCTGACGAGCGGACAGGTTCATAAACACACACACACACGACACGTGTGTGTGTGTGTGTGTGTGAGATGTGTTCAGGGACACTGAGCCCTTTTCAGTCACATTGATTCTGCTGGATTACAACTTGGTTCTGATGTTTTATTTTGGTAAACGGCACAAATCTTTTTTTTAATTGTAATTTGATAACCAAGATGACATCACTATGACATCATCAGAGTTATAACTCCCGCTCCCTTGGACTCTTCTCCTCTGCCATCATGCTGCTGAGCCCGGTTACGTTGCCCAGCTCCTGTTCTGGCACATAGGGTTGCAAAGGGGTGGAAAGCTTCCAGTAAATTTCCAGAAACTTTCCATGGGAAGTTAAGCTGAGGAATTTTGGAAATATTCCAAATTGAAAACGGGAATTATGGAAATTTATGTGAATATACTGTAAATTGGGGGTGAATTAAACAAAGTGTATCATATCCAAACATAAATCTAAACATTTTGTTTTGTCATGAGCAGACATGCAAAATAAAACAGATTTGTCAGTAGAACATTATCAAGTTTGAATTATTTTATTGAACAATATTATGTAGTCCACCAGCTCAAATGTGTGTCTTCAATAGTCTGTGTGCTCTGGGCTCTAAAGTGTGGTCCAGGTACAGAAATCACCTGTGCAGGTAGGGGGCGTGGCCTCATTAGCCCTGCAGTAAGCAGTGTGCTGTGTGCATGTGATTGAGGAATAGCAGATATTCAAGTGTACCTGCATGAAATCTGGTTGTTTTAGTCAAGATGATGATAAAATATATTTTCCCACAACTATATTTAAGTTCCCTGTAAATTCCCCGTTTATTCCCATAAATTCCTGTTAATTCCCATGGAAAGTTTCCAACGTTCAGAAAAAAATTCCAGAATTTTGCAACCCTAGTGGCACGACACCAGGCCTGCTCCCTGTCAGTGAACCTCCTCTTCACGGCGCTCTGAGCTCACAGTCCGGACCGCCTGGCTAACAAACTGAGCTAACATTAGCTAACAGCAGCTACAGCTGTCAGCAGTTTACTTCACTGTCCATCAGGAAACTCTGTAAATCACAGAGAGTTGAGGCGGAGCAGCCGGAGGACATCAGAGGGAAAACCAGAAAACATTTTCTCCATAAAATATGATCCAGTTTCACCAAAATCAGTGAAATAGTTGGTGGTGTGTGACTTAGTGCCGTAAAGCGTTACGTACTTCTCCCGACCCGGAGCCCAAAGTTACATAGTGTGAGAACAGACGTACGAATGACAGAGATCGGAGCCAAATCTTCTCTGCTTCATCACTGACCAGGCGATGGAAGTCAGAGCTCAAAGGGCAGCAAGCCACATTCGTCCTTGGCAGACCGCCGTGGTTGCAGAAACCCACCGAGCCACGAGGATTTGCATACATTTCCCTCGCCGCACGTTTCCTCTCACCGTTGCTTTGCCTGCAAGCTCTCCTGGGAAATCTGCAGGCGGCACGAAGCTACACGAGTACAAAAAAAATCAGTGCTGAGAATAACATCAGCTCCAAGTTTATTCCATGAATAATGCGCACTAATCATAAATCCTTCTGGAGGAATGATTTCAACATACTGTATAAACACTAAATGAAGAAAATCTGTGACTCGTCAGTAAAAAACATCTTTATTTCCATGACAAAAGATAAAGGAACTCATACATGTCAAACTGTCCACAGATCCTCATCGTCACACATACAACGTACCGTCCAGGAGTTTCCAAATGATCTCACAGCATTTAACAAAATCACCTGTACTGCCGAGGAGACGAGGATTCAGTTTCACACTCTCGATTCCACAAAGAAACACACATTTAAAAAACTAGAGTGAAATGAAACAGAAGGCAGATTCAAACTTTTAAAACCGAACTGAAATTATCAGGACATGAACGGACGATGCATTAGTTATGCAAGAGGTTATGTAATCGCCTCGACAAGGTGATGCAGGATCAATGACCAACAATGACACGTTTGCTTGGCATTATTCGGCTACTCACGGAAGGAATCGATAAATTTGACTGAAAATATTCATTTAAAAAGATTTTATCGCGTCTGCAATGGTCTGTTATTCATAGGAGCCGTCTGCTGTACAGAAATAAGACGGTCACGTGCCGTAATTGACCAATCAGAATCGAGTATTTAGTAAAGCTGTCCATAAGCGATTTAAGAAGTTTGTCCAGAATTACTATCATGATGCCAATTTTGTTTTCTACTTCCAGTTATAGATGCTTCATAAGGAGTTATAACTGTTGCCACAAATTAATAAACACTTAAAGATGCTTATAGCTACATTAATAGTGTTATAAGCTTCTTAGTGTTTTGATTTTATTCTGCTCGTCAGTCCCTTTTTGATATAAACTGTGGTGTGAAATAATTTATTCAGGATTTTAGTGTTTGATCTCAAACATACAGAACAAACCACACCAAAGAAAATCAGTGGAGAATTACGAGATCTAGAATAATTATTATAATTATGAGTCATTTATGAGTTTATGTTGGAAAATGGTTTTAAAATGAAACACGAGAACCACAGAAAATAAACTTCTCTCTTGAAAATGACACAAGTCTAAAAAATGAGAAAAATACTTAAGTTGATCTTGAAATAACGGACTTGTTGAAAAGCAGCAGCCTCGATCATTTTCATTATTTCAGTCACACGTTGGAGAATCAAACCTTCCAACATTTCACCACAGATGAAGAAAAAAAGGCAAACAACAGAGGAAATACTCCTCACAGAGTCGACGCTGTTTGACGTCATAAAATACACGAGGAACCTTTTAAATATCTGCCTGTCCTCTCAAGATTTCAGTAGAGTAATCTGACCTGTAGCCTGCAAACACCCAGATGAGCTTTCAGTCTTTTTGTTCAAGCTTTGGAGCCTCGAGCTGCTACGGTGGCTAAAAGAGGCCAAAACAATGGAAAAATCTGCTTGTTGTTCACAGGTACGATGCATTCAGGAACATGTTGCAAAAAACAGTGCTGCAGTGAAACTTCAAAGACTGACTGGTATGTTTCTTTTATTTTTTTATATGAAGAGTAAAAGCAGCATTTTTATAGATCTTTAATTTTAGAAATTTGTGTGATTTTCCATCTTTATTTTGTCTTTTCCTGGTGCCAAACTTTAACACTAAATATTTTTCCAAGGCCAAATTTTCTTCCTCATTTGACAAAAAAGGAGCCACATTTTTGAGCATGCTGTCTCAACAGACGTGGCTGTGCATGAAAAACCTTTTAAAAAATTAAATTTAAAAATTAAAACTTGAATCAGAAAACTATGACTTGTTTTTGATGTTTCTAATTGGAGTATATACTGTTAAATCTGAATATTTCCCCATGTTTGTCTCTTTTCAGCCACCGTAGAATTTGCCCTCACTGAACCTGACATGAGGAAACTGATCCGATCCGAGCCAGTCTATAACAGTAAAAAACCCCACAGGACTGTCAACTCTGTCACTCAAACTCAAACATATCTAATGCTGAAAAATATGCTGACCCTTTAAAATTTTCATCAAAAAATATATATAGGCATGTATATACATTATTATCTCGTTATCTGTAAACGTTAGGCTCTTAAAAAATGTTTTTATCTCGATAAAAGTGGAAAAAACTCTTGTTTGATCGATCGATGTAAAATAAATAGAGATAAGTTAAAACGTATGTACAAAATGGTCAAAGCACTCAGTAGTTTAAAAAAAAAAAAACACAACAAACTGAAAGAAAAACCGTGTGTGTGTGTGTGTGTCTGTGTGTGTGAGACGCTCTGAAACTCAACAAGCAGCTGATCAGCCCACAGTTTTCACGGAAACATCAAAAAATGACAGCTGTTTGACCGTTAGCTGCTCCTCCTCGAGCTGTCGGACAGATTTCGTAGTGCAGTTTGTAGCGTTAATCCCAAAACAAAAAACAAACAAACAAACAAACAAAAAAATCAGGACTCCATTTCCCAGGTATCCTCTCGTACACAAGTTCAACATCTAGGAAAAGTCATTTTTGTCGCCGTGTGTGTCCCAGGCTGAATTATTAGTCAAAGTTTGTGGAAAGAGAAGACGAGTTAAGGCCTGGGCTGGTTCAAGTGTGTGTGTGTGTGTGTGTGTGTGTGTGTGTGTGTGTGTGTGTAATTGAGTGTAACATCAGGCCTACATCTGCTCCACCGGTGCTCCCTCTTCTTTGGGTGGAGGCTCGAGGTGAATGGGGGTGACAGTGGCTGGTTTCTTCACACTGGTCAGGAGACAAAGAGACAGACAGGCGGACAGACAGGAGGAGAAGCTCGGTGAATAACTTCATTTCATTTAAAGGAGCAGTGTGCAGGATTTAGTGACATCTAGTGGTGAAGTTGTAGATTGCAGCTAACTGAACACCCCTCAACTCAGGAGTGTAGGAGATCCTCTGGGGACTACAAATCTCACATAGAGCCGATGTTTAGTCTGTTTTGGTGTACTGTAGAAACATGGTGGTTCAACATGAGGTCCTGCTTTCTTTTTAGGTAAAAAGGTTCATTCTGACCCCCAAATTCCACCGGGCGGGTCGCCGCAGTGATACACTAATGAATGAATATTAATATTATATTCTATTTCTGCCAATAGATTCATCCTAAATGTGACACACCGGACCTTTAACCAGACCGTGACACAAAAATGTCCAACTTGGCAATAAGTATAACAAATTAACGTGTGACTGACTAGGACCTGGAGTGCTTTCCTGTTTTTGTACATTAGTTTTATTAGCAGGCTCATCATGCTGCACAGATAAATACCTCCAAACAAGAAAGGTGGATCCATGCAGTGTGACTACATGTTATCACGTTACAGTCTTAAGATAGTCTTGGGAACACGTGGAGGCCACTGTGTTCATATGAAACGTGTACAAATCCAGCTTTACTTACGAGTACGGGGAGATTGGCACGGCCACCACAAGAACGTGATTCCTTTTCCTGAAGAGCCGCCACAGGCCTCTGTGGTATCCCCGAACGTCCAGGTCCCAAACATGGAGGCACTGAGCAGACGACAGAGGCAGACGTTTATATTATATATACATACTTGGCACTAGTTTGTCCTCGTGTCACGACCACAACATGACTAAGATAAAATGTAAAACCAACAACATGTTGCCTGCGACGTCTTCCAGAAAACCTGGTGTGTAGTTAGTTTAGTACCTTGGCGAGCTCTGTCCAGGTGGCTGTGTCCATCTCGGTCTCCATCTTAATAAACATGACGTAGGTCTTCCCCTCAGAGTCTGGCAAGAATGAGTCCTCACACGGGTTCTTAGTGTGGTCCAACACCTCTGCTTCCCTGGGATCACACAGACACACACACACCATAAATTGAGTAACCTCTATCTAAATTTTTGAACGTAACCTCAATCATCGTCTCCAGGCCTCGGTCTGTATCTGACTCACTTCAGCAGGTTTTGGATCTCCACCTCATAGGCATCTTTCTTTAAACTGTGAAGAGCGAGGACATCGAGACTGTCACTGTGCTGACAAATTATTTTCCATGTACAGTTCAAGAACTCTTAACCTGTACACACCTGTCAACGCTCTTCAGCTGCACGTTGGGAACAGTGTTGAACTTGTGCTTCTTGAAATATACCTCCTATGAGACAGAAACATATGATGAGAAATGACTCACCACTGCGTGTCAACGTCATTTCAAGTGAAGAGGCTATACGTTGACGTGTTTCACCTTAAAAATGAAGAAAACACATCACAACACAATATTTTGTCTGCTACAAAAACAAAATTAAACAGCTTTCTGGAGTTTTATAGCTGGACTGATGAATGAGTTGTGTTGTCCAGAGTTACAGTTGTAACTTTTCCATCGTGGAGGCTCATTAAGACTTGAAAAAAAAAAAATTGCGATTCTTTCAGATCTTACGTGGAAATAACCGTTCATGTTGAGGCCGATGATGCCGAAGTGGTAAGAGCGGGACACGTCGGGGATGATGCACTCTCTGCCTTTCCTCTGCTCGGGCATTCGCATCCACATGTCCCAGTCCCACAACTACAAGACACACACACACACACACAAACACACACACACACACACACACACACACACACAGTTTATAACATCTTCACACAGAGTTACATTTTCTAAATCATATCAGATGTTTAAGCAGCTATTGGTTCAATCAATTTGCAGATATTTAAAACTTGCTGCAGACAGATCATCAGTGGACATTTAAAGCTGCATTATTTAAGTTTTTGACCACTTGGTGGCGCAATAAGCTGTAAAAACAACATCTGATAAGTTATTACCATAAAAAAAAAAAAATCATTACTGATTCTCCTTCTAGCACCGCCATCTCCAAAAAAGTTAGTTTTGTGTTTACGGTTCCACTTTCTTCATCAGCTAGCGACTCAAACTTTGTCTACAGAAGTCAATAAATTAATAAATAAACTTTCCAGACTAGAAAGTTGGAAATCCTCCAGGTTTGATTTGGAAAACTGTCAGCAGAAATATAAATATGCACAATGTCGCACTGGTTAGGGTTCTTTAGAAGTCCCGCACCTTCTCAGGCGTCGGCCACTTTGGCTCCAGCTCGTCCTTGTACAGGCTCTTCTTCAGCACCCAGCCCAGGCCGGGCATACTCTCCACTCTGTACAACAGCGCCGGGTCCTCTGCCGTGTGCTCGTAGCCCTGCAACGACAGCAAAAACAAGATCTGTCAATGACACGTGCAACTCTTCTGTCGGCATCGAGTCTTCTTCCTGCAGGTCATCCAGTGGGGAGGAAAATGAAACCAGAGGGTGGAAGAATTGTTCTGTGGTTTCTGTGGACGATGTCATGTTACGCCCTCTGGTTAAAAGAAAACTGATAAATCACCTCATCACATGTTCTATTGTCGAAGTCGCTCCGAACAATCCGAAAACCTCCAGAGATGTTTAGACATTCAGGAGGCCGGTTACACAACTGTTAACAGCTAAAGACACACACACACACACACACACACACACACACACACACATATCTCAACATCAGCGTGGATAAGAATATCATGTAGCTCATCGAGCTGGTTTCTGTCTGAACTGGTTACATATGTAAAAGAGTGGAGGCTTTAGGATGAAGGGCAGGTACAGCTGGTGCTCACCTGGTCGTTCCAGGCTGAGATACAGTACAGGCTGTCGTCCTCGTCCAACAGGTGGATGGTCTGACTCAGAAAGCTGCAGGAAAAACAGAGAAGCAACAAGTGCACGTTTAGTACATTACAATCAATAACCACATGTAGACCACCTGTAGTAGACGACCCTCTCCCTCACCCAGTTGGTGGTGTGTGCATATTAATTAATTAATTAATTAGTAATCCCGCCTTTGATCAGGCCGCCGTTTCTTTCTGCTTCAAAACCGACGAGCCAAAACCGAGCACCCCGCGCCTCGCAGAAGATTACCACCAGCCGAGGAGAGTGTTTATTGGTCCGTTGCGGCCCAGTGCATTCTGGTTGTGGCAGGATTTATTACATTTTGAGCAAAAGAGGATACGCCGCAGCCTTTTTCTCCAGTTACGTAGCACCGACAGCTTAGTTTAGTCTGTTTCGTCAGTCTGATTACAGCCTTCCTTCTTCTGGTTTCAGGTTTTCCATCAAAGGGGCACAAACACAAACTGTTGGTACAAAGGGTGAAGCTCACTGATGCTGTAGCATTAAGATTGTCTTTGGCTGGGACTAAGTGGGACCTGGAACCTGCAGGTACAGTAAGTGTAGCAGGTCAGTATAAACCCAGTAAGTCAGTTTTTGTAATGGAGGTGAGGGTTAAAGCGTCTGAAGACTCCTCGACACGCTGAAGAGTCGAGTGTATAGCAAAAAACAAAAATAACAGCCTTGTTTTTGTCAACAGGAGGCCACGCTTTGGTTTCCAGCGCCCTCTTACCGAGAGCTTGATGTTTCATTTCAGAGAGTAAACTGACATTAAAACGGAGCGAGGGTCCTTCTCAACTATTTGAAGTCGATGCTTCAAACAGGCCGCTCAGCTCAGGAGGGGAGCAGCAAACACACAGTTCAAAGGAGAGTCTGTTCAACAAAGAGAGGCTGACTGCGGCTTCATCACTGTGGATCTACTGCCACCTAGTGGTGATTATGGCAACTTTCTAAGCTTAACACTTTCTACATGATTCATAAAACATAAAGAATGAGGTCAGAATCTTTTATATGGCTGGACCATGCATGAAACACTAGAGGGCTTTTAATTTGAAATGTTAGAAAGTTAGAGACGCTTCATTTCCTGGAGAACGCCACCTGATCAAACTCCGTCAGCCTCTTCAGCTTCAGTTGACAAACTTGATTGAAACAGATGGTCGCCTCCATGAAACAGGATGTGTGGAAAAAAAACCCTCCTTTTTATTTTGCCGCTCTCGTCAATCGATCTAAATAACCTTGAAATCATGACGGGTGAAATGAAGCATTTTCAAAATTTTCAAGACTTTGTAGCAACACTGCATGTATATTAATGAGTCAGTATCAGCCTGTCTTCAGTCGTGGGTGTGTATTCTGGATGATGTACCTGAAGAAGTCGATGGAGATATCCAGGTCTTCTTCCAGCACGATGGCAAAGTTTGCTTCCTGATGAAAACAGAGAAATATCACATGCTCAGCATGTCAGTGCTGTGGTGAGATCGACTGTATTCACAAGTGATAAGTGACAGTTAACAAGTCATAATGCAGTTGTCCTTAATCTAGAGTTGACACTGAAGAGATTTAGGCTTCACTGCACACATCGTTCAGCTCATTCGTCCATGATATGAAGGGGAAACTGTTTGTCTGTACTCACTGGGTGAAGGTTGAAGGTTGCCGTCAGACTCGCCTTGTAGTGCTGCGTCAGAGAGCAGAGACAGAAACAAACTTAGATGAAACACAGACGATCCTCAAAACATTTTCACCGTTATCAGCTCAGTGGAAACGTCCGGGTGAGAAAGACGTGTTGACCTGCTCACTTCTGCTTACCTGGGACACTCTGGCATTCTTGATGCTGATGGGTGTGTGCTGAACGCCCTTCAGCCCAAACAGCTCGACGACATCCATGGGCTCCTGATTCAAAGACACACACACGTGTTAGAGTGCCATAGTGTTAGTATAAGTGAAGAACTGACCGACAGCAGACAAACACCTGGTACCTCATAATAGCCGTCGATGAAGACTGTGATCATCTGCGGGTTGACGCCGTGAGCTGAAAGAAGTGACCTCAGCATCCTGAAAACAAACGACAAGCGGCCGTTCATTTATTTTATTTTAAGGCACGAGAGACGAATGAGGGCGATCTGCGTCGCTGTATGACGGCGATTTGTTCCAATTCAACAAACCGTGGACAGCTGGGATGTAATTTCCCGTCACGTTAACACTAAATGTAATTCTAAAAAGGGAGGGGCGGTCATCGTTCTTCATCCTATTTTCACAATAAAGCTCATCACAGCCGTCACTCCGTCTGTTATTTTCTGTAAAATCAATTTAAAACGTCACATAAAGCAGCGACTGATTTACTTTGAGGAATATTTTATCGTTACGCCTCATTTATCTTCATTTGTCTCAGGATCAAACTGCAGTGCACATTATTTATGATACACCAACAAATAAGAACACATATTTGATTAGATGACGAGTTAAAATCATTAAATCTGAACTGAACTTCCTGTGTGTGGGAGGAAACATGTACCGTACCTGTACAGGTAGTTGGGTCGGTTCCCTGCGATGACAGCCACGGGGACGCCGAAGACGTTATTGATCGGCAACTGGAGGAAGAAACAACTGATTAATTCTGACGTTCTGTTGTTGGTTAAAATGAGACTTTATTGATCCATGAGGAAATTAATGAATTAAAACAGTTCGAATGAGCTTCTTGTTGTTTTTAGCAGCTGCCACATTAAAGCATTAATAATTATTATCCAATAATATACATCATGCAAATGAGTACTACATGAGTACTTTTAATTAATTTAAGTGTGTTTTAATGTTTTGAATGCAGGACAAACTATTTCTACTTTTACTGAACTAAAACATCTGAGTACGTCTTCCACTACTACAAGAAGACTCAATTTTCCACACACATTTGTGCCATAACTATATATGTTTGTTTATTGGGGGGTTGATCTGGTGTTGGACTTAAAAGAGGAGATCGATACGACTCATGTCTGTTACCGGATTACATCCAATTTCACCAATTTTAGCTTCCCTCTAACAGCTTCCGGCGCGTTTTATTGATTTTAAGATTTTACTGATCACTTTTAAAGCCCGATAAATAAAGTCTGGCCTCCGAAATATATTGCTGGCATCCTAACCCTGTACGAGCTCAGCTCGCAGCCTTAGATCCTCGGGTGTCGAGGCTAAAAAATAGAGCTGATCGCGCCTTTTCCTCTGCAACGACTTGCCCGAGTAAAGAAGTCTCGCTGAATCAGTGAATTCTTTTGAATCACTTCTTAAAACTCATTTTTACAGACTTGTCTTTTTGTGACGTCGTCTATTTTTATGTATTTTTATCTTTTATTATTATTTGTAGCAGCCGGTTAGCCTAACTTAGCATACCCCTGGCCTTCATGGCACTGGCAGCTATTGCTTATTCTTTTCTCAAACGTCAACAGTCGTACCTAACCTCGACTACATTTGAAGGACTCTTCCCAAGATGCTTTTAATGTCACGTGATTGTTAAAAATGTATGTGTCAGGCTTTGCTCCCTCATTAATATTGAGGCTCTTCTGTCATTGTGTTATGTGCAGGTCGATGAAACAAACAGCCTGAACAGTGAGTAAACAGTCCTGCGTTGCGTCTTACAGGGTCGGGGTTGAACTCGATGGGTGCCGGGTCTTTACAGCTGCAGATGCTGCCGTATCCTTCCACCTTGCTGCAGAAGATCTTCCTCCTCCTGTTGAGCTCGGTGTCCGCCCAGTGGCACTCAGCCTCTGCAGGACGGACCGTCACATTCATCACTGTTATTTGTTAATTAGATAATTAATGTCCAAGAATAAAACTGCATCTTACCTTCAGAGGCAGTGAGCTGCACCTCAGTCTTCAGCAGCACCGGGTCTCCCCAGGTGGACAGAGCTGGAGACTTTGAGTGTTTCTCTCCATACACCTGACCTGGAACCACAAACACAGCCAGCAGGTAAAACAAACAGACACCAATGTGAAGTGTGGTGGTAAACTGGAGGGGGGAGCATATCTTGTCCTGTAGCCAAAATGGCCTTTTAGACCAAAAACAGCACTGCCGTTATCAGCCTCATGCATGCTCCAGCGGGCCTAGGCAGGACTCTAATGCCTGTAATCCTAACCCAAAGCACCCCACCAACACTGGCTCAGCAAGGACACAAAGTGTCAAACAGATTACCAGGGGCACGACCATCTGGCAGCCACAGAGGTAAAGGTTCCTGGAGGGCCCTGGATGAAGGTTAGGACAAAGCCACTGGAGGCGGTCTCGGGGCTTTAGGTCAGGCTTACCCCGAAACCCCACCGGGCACGCCTCTGTCACGTCGCTGTTTGGTCCTTCCTGCACACGACTTCAAACCCACCGGGAGCGTTTCAGAAGCGTTTATCCCTCCAGACTTTGTTTACTTGCTCAGATTTGGTCATTTTCCTGGTTCATGTTCTTCTAAATATTCTTCTACATGTGGAAATATGTTACGTACTTCATTTGTTTCTCTTTTGTCTGTTTTTACGACCGGCAGTTTGTGCGGGGTGTTTTATTTTGAAAATCCACCGGCTTCTCTGTGCTGTTTCTGTGTCTGGCTTCCTGTCAGCTCGAGGTGCTCTGTGTAAATTGACGCGGGCTGCTCGCGGCATCCGTCAAAAATAGAACCAGAGTCGAGCGGAGGCCCGCTTCTGAACCGGACTGCAGCGGAGCCGGTGGGGTTTGAAACATTGACTAGAACGGCCGCGTATTACTGCGGTGTTGGGGTTAGATGGCTGAAACTCCTGCCTGGACTCAGTGGTACATGCGGCTACAGTGTTGAATTAAACTGCACGTGCAACACGTCTTACAGCTTTGACGAACACGAGCACATTGAGTTTGTCATGTCTGGGTCACTGTACTCTGAGACTTTACGACGTGTGCTTGGTACCTTACTGCATTATCAGCTGACGCTCTGTAGACTCTCTAGTACACAGCACATTCCTTCTTTCTACTCTTATCTGCAGCGTCAAGTCAACAATCTATAACTGGTAATTGATGCAGTTATGTAATAACATGGAATATGAACACTTTGCTGAAGCACAAAGTGCAGTAGGACAGGATAAATAGGAATAATAGAATAGAATAGAATACGAATAAACAGGAAGAAGAAAATATGACTGCCTGCAGTTCAGAGACTTTTCTGGAAGACTGAACACTCAGGGAACGTAAAACAAACACATTGGGAACCAAACAGACATTGTTTTGTTTGCTCTTCTACCTCCTTTCTTCACCACCAGCGTCCACATGTCCCTCCAGCTGAGGTTCAGAGACACCTGGCTGCCCAGACTCTTCAGCAGGTTCTTGGCAGCATCCTTCAGGTGGAACGTTCCCTCGTCCTGCGGGACACAAACACGTTTCTTCACCTGATGCGTCGCATGAATATAACATGAATTACTCTCATCCGATTAATCATTGTGACCGACCTTTATGGTGAAGATGAGGACTCGACCCCGGGTCACCATGTTGAGGAAGAGGATCATGGCTTCGTCCTCGTGGGGAGAGTAGGTGTCAAATATCCTCTTGGCCATCACGTGACCCTGAAAAAAACGCACCCACGACGACAGACAGTGACTGATTCATCTGACCTTTCTGATATGACCTCATTTAATTAAAACATATATATATATATTTCTGGCTTTTTAATTTCATTCAATGACTACAAGACATTTAATTCAGTGCCTGTCGTTTTGTTAAATATCACAGCACAGTCAGAAATATTTAAAACATCAATTACAGACACACAGAAGCTGTAAAAATGAATAATAATGAAATAAGACATAAATATATTAAATACTTACAGTTGCCTGGTTGAGAACTATCACATGGATGCCTCTGCCCTGCTCCCGCATGTCATCCTCCAACACCTGCAGGAAACAATGAGGAGATCTAAATCACCTGTATGTTACATTTAAAAGGTGTAAGTCTTCTTATTTTCCATTAACAGCCAGAGTTAAATGAGGAGACGCATCATGTCTGGTACAAATATAGTCTCAGTAAGTGTTTAGCCTAGCTTAGTTCAAACTTACAGAAATCTGTCCAATCAGACAGGGATCGAGTAAAATTCAAGCACTTTTAACCATGAACAGTAAACCGCCACAAGGGAGACAGAAAAAACTGTAAACTGAAGGAAATGATGCCTTCATTAAGGTTCATCTGTCCATCCATCCATCTTCCCTCACTCCACCTCTCCCTCTCTAACTCAACTGGTTGCGGCAGATGGCCGCCCACCAATGAGCTCGGTTCTGCTCGAGGTTTCTGCCTGTTAAAAGGAAGTTTTTCCTTTAAGTCCTGAAGAAAGGGTTTTTCATTTATATGTATATTTACAGTTGAAACAACAAACTTCAAACTGCATGTACATGTGCAGGCATGTGGAGGTTTGCTTCCTGCCTGCCTGACTGCTCGTGTTTTTTGCCTCTTTATAAAAATGTCACTGTGTTCCCAGATCTCAGAAATGAAGTCGGTAAGTAAAAAGTTATTATTACTGATTGTAAAGATGACAAGAGATTTGAAAATAAGACTTTTGGAGTTGTTTAGTTAAGTTAAGTCAGTTGAACTCACAGTGGTGCCGTCCACTGCCACGTAGACCTTTGAGCGGCTGGAGTACACCTCGATATCCAGGACCTTACGTCCGTTAGCCGGCCTGCGTGGAGTCTCCATGTTGGGTAATGCGTCCTCTAAAAAAAGAAAAAGAAGCATAAAACCAAGATTAGGTTCTTCACAGTAAAGACAGGATCAGAAGCAACAACAGCCATCAATCACAGCCAGAAAAAGTTGGTCTGCCAGACTGACCGAGGTGCATTTTCTCATTTTTAGACTAAACATCGTTCAAACTGAAGTTTTTAAAAGATACCAAAGAGTTTATACAAAATAAATGATGTCACAGTGCAGAAAATGCTTTGAAATATGATACAATGCATGTGTTTCTCACCGTATTCTTGAGCAGCTGCATCTTCGTTAGCCACTCGTCTCGTGTCCAAGATGAGTTTAATGTTGACTATGACTGTTATGAGCAGAAACAGCACGGCGCCAGCCTGTGGAACGAGGGAAAAAAAATACAGTGTTCATCATTAATAATCAGGGCTCTCTGTGTTCTGTTTGACATGTGTTAATGTCACATGGCAGTGCTCGACCAACAGTGGTAAATGGACTTGTACTTATACAGCGCCTTTCCAATCTTCCGACCACTCAAAGCGCTTTTACACTACATATCTCATTCACCCATTCACACACATTCATACACTGATGGCATTGACTGCCATGCAAGGTGCCAACTGCTCATCAGTTTGGCAGAGCAATTTGGGGTTCAGTATCTTGCCCAAGGACACTTCGACATGCAGACTGGAGGGGATCGAACCGCCGATCTTCTGATTAGTGGACGACCCGCTCTGCCTCCGAGCCACAGCCGCCCCTACAGTGTCTGCATCATGGAGCGCCGATGACATTTTAGACTTTATGCTCTAAAGTCTCCATGTTGGAGAACATTCCTGCACAACTGTGGAGCTCTTTCATTTAAATAACTATCAAATATACTGACTTTTACTGTCATTTTAATTTTATTTTATTTGTCGTGGTCAGGCGGCACGGGTGACTCTAAAGTTGCCCGTGGCCGTGCCCATGCCTCTAACACTAACATAACCCCGGCCACACTCTCAACTCATGACGGGCAACGCTTCACCAAACGGTTTTGCCAGAAATCACCAAAAAAAACACGGCAAAATTTACAATGGGTGTGTATTGGTAGAATGTTCCAGAGCTAGAGTGGGTGACATCATCGCTAGAGTGGAGAGGGAGAGAAACATTTGTCAAAAAATACATTTGCAAACGGCTCTCGTGGCCACAAATGTCACTCTACATTAATAATTTATACATAGAAACGTAGGAAAATTCGTGGGCTACGCAGCGATATCACTGCTGAAGCTGTCAG
>CP136882.1:3193816-3298816 GCA_033000465.1 Sciaenops ocellatus
TGCTCCTCTCTGTAATCAGAAAGATTTTTAATATCTTAAACATGAATTATGCTCTGTTTCTTTCCTGCCTGTTTCTTCTTACGTTGATGCCCTCTTTCTTTATTTCCTTTGTTACTTTCTTTCTCTCCTTATTTTCCTTAAATTCCCTTGTACTCTCCTTCCTTTCTGTGTCTTCATTGCTCTATCCGTCCTTCCTCCATGAGTTGACCTGTGATTATCCTAAACGTAACACACAGAGCATGTTATATCACTGTAAAGCATTATGTAATTTTAAATATTTGTCATTTTTTAATCAGTCAGTTGCCGCTGGAAGCCAGGCTGGACGCCTTGGAGTGCCACTTCACCTGGGATCTGGACCCCTGTAGGTCCAAACTTTACCGTCTCAGGGACAACCTGGAGGACATCGGCACCGAGGAGGGCTACAGTTGGCTGGGTCACATTTACAACCTGCAGGGCTATGTCCACTACAAGCTGGGGTTAACCGACGATGCCCAGCGTTTCTTCAGCATGGCTGCAGAGGCCTTCCGCCAGATGAGAAACACTGTCTCAGATGAAGGTCCCTGGTTGGTGATAAACTACGGGAACCTGGCCTGGCTGCACTACAAGAAGGGAGAACAAGCAGAGAGTCGGGCTTACCTGTCACAGGTTGATACCCTAATGAATGAATATCCATCTCCATCTGAGATCTACGCTGAAAAAGCGTGGACCCTGATGCATTTCGGCGCAGAACAAAAGCGGCTGGCAGCTGAATATTTCCAGAGAGCCATCAGGATGCAGCCGGACATGGTGGAGTGGCACACCAGCTACGCCTTAACGTTATTCTACCAGCAAAGCAACCAAGAGCTGGAGGAAGGTGTCTTGGAGAGAATGAGAATCGCCAGGAGACATGATCCAGAGAACTTGTACCTTGCTGCTCTTTACCTTGATGCATGTGCAAGAAGAGGGCAAGAAGTACAAGTTGAAGCACGTGAGTTGGCCAGAAGGGTTTTAAGAAAGCCCGTCAGCAGCTATAGTGGCATCAAGCCATTACTAAGGCTGTACAGGATGCATGTATCCATGGATGAGGCTATCGATTTGGCTGAGGATGCTTTGGGAAGACATCCAGATGAACGTTATCTGAAGTTGTGTGCTGCCGTTAGCTACAAGATCAAGATCTTTTTACAGGTGGACAACCCCCTGGAGGATAGCATGATCAACAGAGCAATCAGCCTCTGTAGGGAAGTGATTTCTCTTTACCCTCAGTCTTCACTTAAAATGAAAGTAGTTCTTGCAAACATCTACGCAAAGTCAGATCGCAGAGTTGAAGCTGACCAGTTGTACGAAGAGATGCTTCAAGGTAATCCGGATCCTGAAGAGGCACAGATGCTTTACAACTACTATGCAAAACATCTACATTTCATCCAAATGGAGACTCACAAGTCAATAGAATACCACATGAGGGCGGCAGAGATACCGGTACAATCGATCTATCGCGAGAACAGCATCAGAACTCTGAGGAAGATTCTGGAAAGGCAAAAAAACCGAATGTGCGGAGAAATACAGGAGTTTCTGGCTAACCTACAACTCTGAGAGTCTCTAACTAAGACGCTGCAACTGAGCTCTACATATAGTGTATAAAATTGTGGTGTATAATAACCTGAGCTCACATGACTGCACAAAGAGTCTTGGGTAGAATATCATCAGTTGTGCAAATAAAATAAATTATAATTATGATTTTGTTTCATGAAAAGGCAGAGGCAGCCGTCTGTTATCTGTTTAATGTGTTTTTTTTTTAGATTTATGTCAATGTGTATTTTCAGACATGTTAACACAATAATAAAGGGTCTACGATAAAGTCTGAGCAACATAAGATGAAAAAAGTATCATTTATTCAAAGATTTATTATAAATTGTTCTCTTAAAAATAAAAAACTGTACAACATCCTGCAGTTTTGTGTCGTTATGTGTGTGTCCTGGACTTCATCTTTGCTTTTATTGTTGTAACAATATTATCATGCTGCTTTCTTGTCCAGATTTCCTGATTAAAGGTGAAGATGTTGATTTAAATAAATGTCTGTCCATGACTCACTCAAACTATTGCAATATTTATAGACGTGCGGTGTTGTTAAGTTCCAGCTAATGCGAATTGAACATTTCCTACTGCTGCAGCCTTACATCGAAAGCTTTTATTATGAAGGAGTCACAGGAAATGGAACTGGATTTGTCAGTGAGATTAGCAGATTGGCATTTTTATGGCAGGGGATCAGTTTGAATTAAATATGTCAGGGAGGAGCTGCAGACGACAACTTCTCAGAGAGGAAACCAGCTCCTCTCACTGTGTCCTGCTGTTCAAAGACAGATGCCAAGTGCAGATTATTAATTAAGGATGATTAATCTGATGATTAATTTCTAATTAAAGTAACACTGATAGAAAAAGGGCCAATGGTTTCCTTAAACTCTGTGACCTGCACTTGTTGTTCCCATCAGTAACAGTAGGTGTCGCCAAATCAAACAAAGTGAAATCTTTCGGATACGGCAGCTCAAACACTGGAGAGCATTGGTCTCCATCCTCTCCGCCCTCTCCGCCCTCCACAGACTGCAGCTGATGCAGGTCACCATATTGAAGACACTGAAACTCCATGAGGGCAAAATGAGCGCAACAAGTTTTATTTAATGAAGCAGCTTCAACGTCTCAGTCTGACTTCAGTCTGTGCTGCAAAAATAACGACGACAAGAAGTTTAATTTGGTTTGTGTCCGTTTGTTTGAGAGAGAGAGAGAGAAATACTACGTTACTTTCTAACTGTCAAGGCAAATTTCAAAATAAGAAACATACTGACTGTAGTAATTTATCAAGAAGCTTGTATTTCAGTAGAGCATGTTAATCTCTGATGATACAACATATTCATTTTATGATTTAATACAATAAATATCTGACATATTGTACCTTTAAAGTAAAGAAAGACACGTTATCGTTATTCTCAAACACTTTACTGGGATGGTTTGAACATCAAATAATAAACCAGAACTTACAGCGACAATATATATGTGACACCAAACAAAGGCAGATTTATCATTTTCATAAACAACTTTCTGAAATATGATTGAAATATATTAAACTGTGATTAGCTCTCATCCTTTTAAGGGAGCCAGCAGAAAATCTTTTAACCAAACGTACAGAGCTGAACAGGTTGGCAGTAACTTAAGCACTCAAAAAGGCAACTATAGATTCATGTAGCTCCTATGTAGCAACCGATAATGTAATAATGTCCAATTGGCATGTTATTACATTATTGGCAAGTTATTACATTATTGGCATGTTATTACATTATTGGTTGCTACACGGTATAATAAAGACAGAGAAACTTTACATGAATGCAGAAAATATTCTTACCACCCATAAAAGTTTCTCACTGCCCACATAGTCTCTTTTTTTCACAGCAATTCTTACATTTACTGTATGGAGGATACAAAACGACATAATAAATAAAAATATATATAAATAAATAAAAAATAAACAAATTTTGGAAATATATTTCACAATTTCTGTTGTCTATTTATGTATTTCTAGGGCCCAAGCGTGACCCTGTGTAACCTAAGGATAGAAAATTCCATAACACTGGTTAACGTAGTCCATTCTTTATGTTTACCTCTCAGCTCTGTCACACTCGGTGGTCTTGTTGCTTCTAATAGACAACAAGGACAACGAGACCAAGTAACAACGGAGCAACACTCAGTTTGACAGTCCTGGCTGAATTACAGAGGTCGGTTTTACAACATTTTGGTTCACTGGTGAAGCGTAAGTTGTTCGAGAGAGCAGTTTGGATTTCACGTTTCACGTCACAGATGTTTGCAGACACACAGCCAAGGAACTGATAGTCCATGTCTTCATCTGTCACTGTGGGCGACAAAAGAAATCATAATTAATAATTTTTTAAAATCACACACTTGAAGGCAGTCTTTCATTAATATGCTCACCGTTTCCATCAATGCAGCGGTCCTGGATTCCCACACACTTTATGCTTACTATGTTTTCACAGACAGGACTTTGGCGATGAGCACAGCTGGCACACGTCAGGCCATTTATCGTCTGTATATCAATGTCTAAAACAGAACAAGAGAAATGCATCAGACACAAGGTTTACTATATAAAACAGAGCACTATATGATGTGAGGAGGAGTTGGCAGCAGTATTGGTGTAAAGTACTATGTATTATGGATTTTTTGAACTGATACAGCACCCCCAATATACAGTAGAAAATGTGTTGAATGTCAATTCATCTGTCTCTTGTTATTTCTTGTTTATTTTCAATTTAATTCCATTTATTAAAGAAAACAATTGTACACTTGGTGTTGCCAACCTGGCAACTTTTAGCGACCCTCTTAGCGACTTTACTAAAAAGTCACCAACAACAACAGGTGTGTGCAATTACAGGTGCCAAAATAGTTGCTGAAAACATGTGAAAAGACGATATATTACAGAAATGTGGAGTTAGAGGTTAAAACAGTTTTCCAACATCTTATGTGCCAAAATAAAAGTGACGTCAGAGGATGCTTTCTGTAAAACCTCTACAGCTGAAATCGACCTGCAGTCCGTTGCAATCCATTTTTCGCTAGTAGACTTCATCAGTTTGCATCTGAATGCCTGGTCGAGGTCGAGTGTGGCTTGGCGAGGCTGCCTGCTAAAGCTAGCATCAACAGCCCAGTATGTACTGAATGCATCTACTCAAACTCCTTCAAACTCTTTGATTCAGAAGTGTGGGACTGCTGCTCAAATGGACAATACCATCAACCGGCAACTGGCATCCTGAATATTTGGTGTGTCTTATAGATTCATAAATGAATCAAATAAAAAACTAAAAAATACTTACTAGATGTCTCATTATTGCAGAGATCTGTGTCGCAGCATTTGATAGATGAAGTCATCACGTTCCCACCTTCACTGATAGAAAACATCTGATCCGCCTCAGTGCAGACAGGGGACTGCACACAGGTTCTGATGATGTGCTTTTGAGCTCTTCCTCCTCTCACATCTGTATTCAGTGACACATAAGCACAAAGTTTAAAAACACACACATAGACCAACAACTCAGTAAATGACTCGAGAAAACAGATTTTTATGTATTTACTTCCTGAGATTAAGCTGAGCGTTGCACACAGGTCATCTGAATATTCACAAGTTTTGACTGAACTGATGCCGGACCGTTCATCCACACAATCAAGCTCAGCTTCAGCTGCAACAAGGAAAGGAATAAATAAAAATGTATGTGTAGAAATGAAAAATTCACTTTTTCACTCAATTGATTCTTTATTCCATTTTAAAAGACTTTGTAGCTCACATTACATTTTTTAATTCCGGCATAAACCCTGACTTAATAGTGAGTCAAGTCACCTGTGCTGGAGAACAGCCAGGTGAGAGCAAGACAGAGAATCAGCTTCATCATGATGAGTTAATGTGAAGGTTACTGGTTTGTGACTGTGGCACGACGCCTCACATACGTTCAGCCTGCGTTTAAAAAGAGGAAAATCACACATGAAGAAACGGACACTGCGCAGGGTTACAGGTTTCATTTAAAAAGCCACTTTTCAGTGACGTGAATTCAGCAGCTATTAGTTTGTTTGATGGATAAATATATATGCAGATGTACATGTGTGTGTGTAAAAGATTCAGGAATCGCAAAATTAATTTAATAATTGTAGAAAAAAAAAGAATCCACCCCCATCTCACCTCTAATTTCAACCCATTCTTCTTCCCACCTCATCAAGTACTGATGCTTTGTCATGCACCTCTGAGGCACAAGTTATCCTGTATTTACTGCACTGCACTGCAGTGTAGAGCAAGCTTTCATTCCAATTATAACATGTATATAAACAGACACTTGACAATAGAGCATGCTGTATAAATCACAGACGAATGCTGTTATACTGAATATCAGCACACTTCGAATGACAGCCGTGCTGTTATTATTATTTAAAGATGTTTCACTCACCCCGTTAAAATCAAGCATGTGCAGCTCTTCAGCGACAAAATGACCATGTGAAATGTTTACCAGCTCGGTCGGCTGCTTATCCAAACTGAAAGCTGCTCGGTCGTCTTATCTGGTCAGAACTTCTCTAAAGCTTGGCTGCCGCTCAAAAAGATAAAGTTTTTCTTTTCACCTCCTCAAACAAACTTCTCAGCAGTCTTAAACGTTTGTAAAGAGTTCTACCTTATTAATGACACAGTTTATTGTTGACTTTATTATTTCATCTTTGTTGGGAAAAAAATGAAACTCTCTGGGAATGTTCCTTTTTGGTTAGAAAAACAACCTTCCAGGAACATTACTCCACCTATAATTTGTTATGGAGCGTATGCTATGTACTGTTCTTCAACAATAAAACGAATACGTGCACAAATTTGTTGTGAAATGTTCACCAGCTTCAGTCGGCTCCTTATCCAAACTCAAAGCTGGTCCGTCTGATCAGGTCGAAACTTCTCTGAAGCGTGGCTGTCACTCATAAAGAAGATGTTTTCCTGCCTCCTTCTTTCCTGTTTCCTGTCAGCTGCTTTAAAAGTTTAGAAAGATAAATTCTTTTTTATTTAGTCACCAACAGCCCACCATGATGTGTGCTGCACAGCAGCAGTTTCCTGCACTGCGTTTGCACACTTAAAAAAAAAAAGGAAAGTCAGACGTCACCTTTTTTAAATGTAACAATTTAATATAACTTATATAACATAACATAACAAGGTTAAATGAGGTTGACACTATTGCTGCAAGGGTGTGTCAAACTGCCATGGTCTGTACACAGACGCCATGGTATGTAGATCGATGCAATAAAAAAAAGTGTGAGTTCCAACCAGGGCCGTGTCTTGCTAAATGCAGACTATGCAGATGCAGCCACCAGGCGGGGCCCCCGAGCTGCAAGTTCAGCCTCATATTATTTTATAATATATTTTGGGAGAATTAAAAGTACTTGTCTCTTTATTTGTAACCAGGCAAACCTCCTCATTTGTTGTGTGCTTAAAAAAGCATATAAGCTATTTGTACTGCATGCTGTCGGTATTTAAATCAGTGGTTTAGTTGTGATGTGCTGTTGATATATGGGGGAAAAAAATGCAGTCGACATAGCACTTTGACATCTGCCAACATAGACCTTCCATTGATTGAACAGGTTGATTTCCATACCAATGAGCGGCTACCACGAGAGGAGGAAACAACAACATTTCCTGAATAGAATGAAAGATTTCTCCAGGTTTACCAAAGACAAGTCACCCATAGAAATAATATTTGACTTTGTTGGTATGAAATATCTCTGAATCCAATCCAACAGTGCGCCAATTCATCAGTCAATGATGTATATTAACGATCATCATCAACTCAGCAGAGCTTTTTAGTCAAATTAAGACTAGCTGATGAAGAAAGTGAAACATCTGTCTATAATAATCTATTAACACATCCATTTATTATTCTGGTGTCTATTATCATGGTGCTTAAAATGTATTTCATCAATATATATTCCAAAGATTAATGCAAATTCAACACAAGACGGTTGACTTAATATTAAATATTCTGTTAATAATATGACATTACTACTACATGAATTTACAAGCAGAATGAAGAAAATTCATTTCCTATGGTGGATAAGTACTTCTTTTTTTTTACAGTAAATTACTTGTCAATGGCTGCTAGTTAATTTCACAGTAACGTTCCTACAGTGTATCGTAAAAAGGTGGACTAGAAGAGCCAGATGTGTCTCTTAAAAGTTGGCAGAGCTAAAAGAGAGTGAATATTGTAAATATAGTAATACGGTTCAGTTTGACGGTCCAGGCTGAAATACACCAGCTGGTTCTGCAACATTTTGGTGCATTGGCGAGCGGCTACAGTGTCAGGCAGCTCAGTCTTCTTCAGGTCACGCAGCACGGCATGTTCACACTTGAGGCACAGCCATTCTGGACACGTGAAACTCAAGTAACATAACTTGAATATTAACACAGCTTATTATCACTTTACTTACAGGACACGGGTTGGTGGGTGCAGTTATCTGTCTCGCAGCAGTTGACGGATGCACTGAAGTTCACAAAGCCAAGGTTGAGTGAAAATATCTGATTGCAGAGGGAGGACAGCGCAAACAGATGAAGATTTATTTTTACATTTTTTACACACAGCTGTAATGTTTATGGCAGCAGCAGCACAAGTACTATTCAGACACTGCATAGCGCTCCACCTGCACCAAAAAAAAAATACTACCTCAACTTCTCACAGATATATAGTGGTATCTTACATGGATTCATTAATTAACTTATTAAAGTTATGGAAATCGGGCTTCATCACGATGATTAAATGAGGGTAAGGGTTACTGGTGTTACTGTGGAGCGACACCTTTGAGAGAGAGAAAGAGGAAGAGGAAGATACTGCACGCACACGATAAAAAACAGAAGCTGTATTCAGTATTTTGACCTTTCAAAACAGGAAAATTCCACCAAAAACTAATGGCAAGGCAAGGCAAGGCATTTTTATTTATATAGCGCATTTCATACCAAGAGGCAACTCAATTTTTTTTAAATTTTTAAATTTTTAAAAATTTAAAACACACAGTTAAAAGCAAGAACAAAGAAAAAAATGCACCAGGAAGTAACACTTATGTTAATAATGTCCATTATTTAATTTTTGTTTTAGAATAATTTGAATTGCAAAGTGTTCAGAAAGTCCAGTTTGAGTCGTGCATGTTTCCAGCCTGGTGATACAATCTCTGTCTGCCATTGTGTGACTGGCAGATAGATGTCAACACAACATTCACTCAGTGCATGAAGTGTGTCACTGAGCGGTTTGACGAGAAAATGGAGAAAGAGAGAGAAAGGTAGCACATTAATTCATTAATTAATGCTATGTAGGAAAACATGTTGATGAAAAACTTAGAGGTTATGATCGATGACCAACTAACCTTCTCCAGTCACGTCGCCTCAGTTGCCTGGTCGTGCCGCTTTGCACTTTACAGCATGATAAAAATCAGACCTTTCTTAACTCATCATGCTACTCAACTCCTGACACGAGCTGTGGTCATCTCAGGACTAGATTACTGTAACGCCCTCCTGACGGGCCTCCCAGCCTGCACAGTGAAACCTCTTCAGATGATCCAGAACATGGCGGCTCGCCTGGTCTACAACCAGGTCACATGTTACCCCGCTGATCATCAAGCTCCACTGGCTACCTGTTGCAGCCCGCATTAAATTCAAATCACTAATGCTAAAAAATATATCTGAGGTAAAATCTGAGGTAATGCCTTTGACCGAGCACTGACTGGATGGATGCTAAATTATCGATCCTATGACACACAGAAACCAGAATCACCAGGATCCTGAATATCCTTTGAGAAATCAAGACATTATGCTGTACAATTATGTTGTTCTGGACCACAAACCAACTGAGCACCCTGCTGCTGTCCAGGGAAATGGCTTTCTTTTGAAACACACGTCACAAATCTTAAGAGAGAAAATCTTGTCAGATCTTAGTCCAGGTTTCATCAGGTGGCACCAAAGGACTGTTTGGGAACACTCAACACAGATTTCAGAACCAGAATCAACTTTATTGCTGCTAATGTAGAATGTTAGTCACATATTGTGAATCGAAGAGAGGGGAGCCGTGGAGCAGTGTAGCGAGTTTGCCATCTGGACACAAGCTTGGGCCTGATCAGCCTAAGCTGGGTCGCCTGTTGAAAGACCCGAAACACTCGATGAGTCCAGGAACATCACTGATGATGTGTGCAGGAGTATCGAAAGATGTATTTGCACAGGAAAGACTGGTTGACAACCAAGAACAGTATGGTGACGACTGGAAAGACAGTGACAGCTTGGAGAGACGGCAGCCGGGGCAGAAAGGGCTGGCAACCTAATTTGTGTCCACCGTAAGGAGGACCCCCACAAAAGCTACGTTGAATCCAAGGAAGAAATACCCCCAGGGGTGCCCGAGAGGGTGGGAGGATGAGCACCCCAGTCGGACGGATGAATTAGCACTGGACCAAGGTTATGGACAATCAACGATGAGCAAACAGTGTGCATGTGGCAAGATCTGCAAGAATGAGTGGGGCTTAAAGATCCACCAATCGAAGATGAAGTGCTTGGTGGGAACAGGAGCGGCACAACGCACAGGCAACCAACCTGGTGAGATGCAGGAGGCGCCAGGCCCGGAGTCACCCCACAGTGCCCGGAACCTCCAAGAGCCGTCAATGGCTCACCCCAGCATCAAGTCAGAGAGGAAGAAGATCAAGTGGCCAGCAGCTAACAAGGCATCGCTGTGGAACCAGCTAGACAGTGATGTAGACCAGATTCTCGAGGCGATCACAGGAGGTGATGTCAACAGGAAACTTCAAGCTATGACAGCAATTACTGTCAACCTCACCTCGGAAAGATTTGGAGAGGAGAAAGGGGAATCTTGTCCCAGGTCCAGGTTTGTTGTTTTCCTCTGATGGTACAGTTTGATCATGTCACAGTGATGGGAATGATTTTCATGTCTTCAGTGCAGTAAAGTCCTTCATGAAATCTATTTGCATTGCCCATTGCCCAATTCTTGCTCACTTATTTTACTGTGCTGTGGTGCATGTTCCTCGCTCTTTTGCATAAATTTAGCTGACTAGTCAAAACAGATTTAGACCACTGATACAGCAGTGAAGCCATCTCTTCCTGTCATGACACAAAAAGAACTTTAACATCTACTTCAGGAAACAGTCTGAAAATAATAAAAAGTGTGTGTTGGCATGTTGAGTTCAATGATAGTTGTTAGAATGTTTTCTTACATGATGTATGACTGTGTTTCGCTGTACCATGTAACCTATGACCTAGGACAGGTAGGGAGCCCCTGACAGGTGTTTACATCTGATACAGCATAAACTGGCCATATAAGGAGTCATTCTGTTGCATGTGGAAATGAAACCAAGCTCGTATTGAAGCGCATTGAACTTCAGAGCTTGGCCTCATCTCTTCATTGAATCCTCAGCTCCAGAAAACCAAGTCCTTACAACAGTATATAGTATATGATATAGTCTCCACATATGCAATACTGCAAATATGTCACTTTACTCTTTTAACAATATTTCAAAGTGTAATATATTTTATTTATGTAGTATATTCACATATATTTATACAGTAATACTTCACAACCTTGTTTTCAAGCCTGTGAGGGGCACCAAAAGTGAACGCCCACCTCCACCCTCTCTTTGGCTCAGTGAACTAACCTCCTGCATCCCCAGTCTAAACATAGGATCATAGCAACGTTAGGATGTTTTGTCACACTGTTAACATGAACACAGCCAATCCATTACGTTTTTATGCATATCAGTCACACATACAGGTGCACAGAACACCTGTTCAGTACATGAAAAAACAGGTGTACTATCACCATCCATCGGTATTTACCTGTTCATCATGATGAAGCTCATCCTTACTCTGACTCTCATCTGCGCTCTCGCACGTAACTCTACTGATTGACTGAGGACACCGAGAGGAACTGTTCTGCATCACGTCCTCTGAACAGTTTAAGTACATTTGTCTGATAATATGTATACGCTTTAGGCTAAATGAATGAATGAATGAATGAATTATGAATTTGAAGTTATTTAATGGTCACAAATGTGGTTAAAGGTTATAGGCTGAAGGTTGTAAGGTCTGATGAAATGGAGAAGGCCTTTGGAGGCCAAGATCACCGGGTAAAAAGCATCAGCTCTCTTCCTTTATGGACTGGTGAGGTACTTTGGCATAATGCAGCTTTACATAGCTTCAAGTTACATTTATACCTGGCCTCTTTTATGTTTTTATGGTTAGTATTCTTTCAAACAGTATTGTTGGTGTCACTAATGAAGTTATGTTATTATATGTAACAGAAATGACTTATTCTTTATTTGGATCCCCATTAGCTTCACACAAAAGTGCAACAATAATTGGCTAATTAATCCATAATTCAAATAATCATCATTTGCAGATCTAATTGGATTCCTAGAAAAGTCAATAAATGACGATCACGTCAAACATCTGAAGTGTTTTGATGCTCAGCCTGAAACATGTGAATTTAACCTCTGGGGATCAGTTAAGTCTTATAGGATATGACATTTGTTTTGGTTAGTTCAAACAAATCCTCTGTGATATTAACTGAGATTAATATTCTTTTCTGAAATCGGTTATGGTAAAATGAAAAACCTCTTCAAAGCTTCAAATTCAGCTACTTGTACCTGCAGGAACATTGTAAGAATCAGTAGAGTTACCTGCGAGAGCGCAGATGAGAGTCAGAGTAAGGATGAGCTTCATCATGATGAACAGGTAAATACCGCTGAGTGTTCCTGGATGGTGATAGTACACCTGATCAGCACTGCTGCTCTTTATACAGCGAACTGGTGTTCAGTGCACCTGTATGTATGGCTGACACATGCATAAAAACATCATGGATTGGGTGTGGTCACGTTGGACTACATGGCACCCAGTACTTTGTTATATGAATGTGAGGCCAGGACATTGAAATGTTTCAACTGTCTTTAAGAAAAAGAGTTTCTGAGTCGGTGATAACAGTTGCCATAAATTTACCACCTGATGCATCAAAAACCTTCAATTGAAATTCTTGTTTGGAGCTTCATGCACTTTTTTTGTTTGGTTGTGGAGACTATATCATGTACTATATACTATCATTGAACTCAACATGCCAACACACACTTTTTATTATTTTCAGACTGTTTCCTGAAGTAGATGTTAAAGTCCTTTTAGTGTCATAACAGGAAGTGATGGCTTCACTGCTGCATGACAAATCAACAGGATTAATCAGTGACCTTCATCTGCTTTCAAGGATTAAGGATTCAAGGATTCAAGGAGTTTTTTTTGTCATTTCAACACATGTTAAACATGGGATGGAATGAAATTAGTTTCCCTGGTCCCGGAGCAGCCCAATGTCGAGAGTAATAAAATAGAATAGAACTAGCTAACTAAGTATAAATATTAAAATAAAACAAGACAAAATATGCAAATCAATCATTTTCAACTTCAAATCAATAAGATATACATGAAAAACACAAACACATAACTCCAAACCCCTCCCCCAACCCACCCACCAACAAACAGAGAAAGAGAGGAGAGAGAAAAATAAATAAATAAAATAAAATAAAATAAAATAAAAGGATAATAGTAATAAAGAATAACAATAATAAAGAAATAAGAATAATAAAAACAGTTGAGAGGCAAGGTAGACAAACAGTAAGCGCTGACGGCAAAGAGCTTGCAAATCTACAACCCGTCCACCATAGAAGCCGACAATGTGTCCATATATGCCAAATAAGGCTGCCACATCTCTGTAAAAGTATTATAGTCTTTCCTGAGTGTATATGTAATTTTTTCAAGTGGAACACAGCTATTCATTTCTGAAACCCATCTTCCTATAGAAAGTTGGGAGTCCGACTTCCACGTGATGGCAATGCACTTCCTGGCAACACACAAGGCCAGTGAGAGAAACCAGGTTTACATAAATCAAGGGAGAAATGGGAGTCCGACTTGGGTGTGACAATGGGTACAGAGCTCTGGTCTGAGTTGTGTCAAAAAAGTCTAACTGCCACTATTAACTCCAGATACAGGCTGACCTATTATAACTTTCTCCATCAGACCTGTCTTACGCCACAGAAATTGCATAAATATAAACCTGAGATATTCAGCTTGTGTTTTAGATGTAGTACAGAAGAGGGCTCATTCCTGCACTGCACTTGGTTATGCACAAAACTTAACACATTCTGGCATGATTTTTCTGACATCATGACGAAACTTCTCGGAGTGGATCTCCCATTAGATCCTCAAATCTGCTTATTAGGAGATACTACAAATGTTGATGCACGATTAAGAAAAGCTCAAAAGAAGTTTCTCTCACTGGCCTTGTGTGTTGCCAGGAAAGTTATAATAGGTCAGCCTGTATCTGGAGTTAATAGTGGCAGTTAGACTTTTTTGACACAACTCAGACCAGAGCTCTGTACCCATTGTCACACCCAAGTCGGACTCCCATTTCTCCCTTGATTTATGTAAACCTGGTTTTGGAGCATCATCCATCAAGAGAGAGTACACTTTTGAGATAAGACGAGGTGCGTTGCCCTCATAAAGCAGTCCTTCCAGATCATTGAGCATGGGTAAAGTCATTTCAGATCCCAAAACAGATTTAAGAAATGATCTTAACTGTAAATGACAAAAAAAGTTTCTGCTGGACGGATCATACTTCCTCCTAATGACGAATCCCTTTCTAGTGCCACTCTTCCAGAGTCTTATTATCCACTGACATAGGTATGAGTTCGTTCTGTTTCAATGGTGTTTTGGGTGAAAATATATTTTTTAGCCCAATATTTTTCCGGACTTCATGCCACGTTTTGATGATATGAATCAAGACAGGGTTGTCAGTTTTTCTGGAGATAGTTGTAGGTGTCCATTTATAGATAAAGTCTGAGGGAATATTTTCTTTAAGAGCATACATTCCAGTTGAAACCCAAGGTGGGACATTTTCCCTTTCAAAAAGAAAAGAAACAAGTTGCATTTGGGCAGCCAAATAATGCTTTTCAAGATTAGGCAGTCAAAGACCCCCCAGTCCATAGTCCCATGTAAGTTTTTCTATTGAGACCCTTGGTGTCTTACCGTTCCATATGAATTGTCTGATATGCTTATTAAGGTTTTTAAAAAAACTGATTGGCACTGGAATCGGTAAGGACTGAAGGAGGTACTGCAGCCATTTTAATGCAATTTATTCGGCCAATCAAAGTAATAGGTAAATTTATCCATTTCTGTAAATCCTCTATTATTTGACTAACTAGTGGTAAGTAATTGAGTTTGTACACATTTTTAAGGTTGTTATCCACCATAATTCCAAGGTATCTTCTCCCACTTGGAGACCATTTAAACGGGCCTCTTTGCTGATGTTCAACATAGTCAAAATTTGAGAGTGGGAGAATTTCACTTTTGTCGTAATTTACTTTATATCCAGAAACAGATCCAAATGTATGCAAAACAGTTTTTAATTTAGCAAGGGAATCAAATGGATCTGTTAAGTACAAAATTATATCATCTGCCATAAGATTATTTTTATGTATCGTCTGGCCCACTTTCATACCCTTTATTTCTGAGTCTTGTCTAATTATTTCGGCCAGAGGTTCGACAGCCATAACAAACAGCCCAGGGGATAAGGGACACCCTTGTCTGCAAAATATGCAAATTTAAGCAAAGTATATAAAATAAATATAGGAATCTAAACAGTAAGCAACAGTATAACACCATATTTGTGAGGGATGCTTCAGTAATCTATCTCAGGTTCATTTGTAAAATGTAAAATTGTGTTATAGGTTAATTCTAATGTATGTTCAATGTATGTTTGCATGCTGCTACTGGATTCTTGAACTTCCTTTGGGATCAATGAAGTATGTAGTATACAAAGTATGTATGTAGTAGAGTATCTATGTTAACATCAAAACTTATGCAAAAGAACGAGGAACATGCAATAAGCCACAGTCAAATAAGTGAGCAAGAATTCAGTGTGTGTGGACAAAGCAAACAGTTGTGGGAGAATGTCATAAAGGACTGTAGTATTACTGAAAATAAGGAAGCAAGTGAAGACATGAAAATCATTCTCATCACTGTGACATTTTTTTAATTTAATTTTTTTAATTTTAGAAACTTTATTAATCACATTACATGCGAAATTATTCTTCCGCATTTAACCCATGTCGGAGCACACATGCACATGCACAGGATCACTCACATAGTGGCAGATGCCTAATACACACAGACTGGAGCGGTGGGCAACAATTTGCAGCGCCCGGGGAGCAGATGTTGGAGGGTACGGTGCCTTGCTCAAGGGCACCTCGGCCGTGGCAAGGAGGTGGACTGACACCCCCACCAGCTGTCAGTTCACCTTTCCAGTCTTTGAGCAGTGAGAGCGGGGATCGAACCTTCGGGTTATTGGACGACACACTCTACCACTGAGCCACGCCCCTAAAGAATGACCCCGACATGATCAAACTGTGCCATCAGAGGAAAACAACAAACCTGGACCTGTTATCTGTGAGTGTGCAGAAACTTTATTGTTTCATTTTATAAGAACGTCCAAATTTGTTGTGCATCATGATTGATGGTAAATGTGAGCTGTCACTTTAAGTGTAAAATATTTCATTTATATAGTTTATTCACATCTATTTATACTGTCATACTTTGTACAGTGTATATAACATTCATACATATTTCTCATGTTCTATTTTAGCCTGGCTGCCTGGCTGCTGGCTATGAAAGATATTCATATACAGGGAGGTGAAGCTAGGAGACATTTTGCATTTGTATTGCCTGTATAAAGAAGACTCTTTGTCAAAGATAAATCAAATCAAATCAAATCAAATTGTATTTGTATAGCCCAAATTCACAAAACATATTTGCCTCAGAGGGCTTTACAATCTGTACAGGGAGTGACACCCTCTGTCCTTAGACCCTCGGTTCGAGTGAGGAAAAACTTGCCCACAAAAACCCTTTTAACAGGAAAAAAGGTGGAAGAAACCTCAGGAAGAGCCACAGAGGAGGGATCCCTCTCCCAGGACGGACAGACGTGCAATAGATGTCACATGTACAGAACAAATCAACAGAGACATATTGTACAATTACAATGAATGATAAAATGATTACAGTATACAGAGTACACAGAGATATGGTAACAATAATGACAGTAATAATATAAGTAGTGGACGTCGTGCAGGACCACAGCAGCAGCCACGATCCATGAGAACCTGCTGGACGAGAGAGCACAGAAACTCCAGGGAAGAAGTTTAGTTAGTAACATGCATTAACGAGACATGCATGTTTACAGATGGTGATGGAGGAGGAGGGGAGAGAGAGAGAGAGAGAGAGAGAGAGAGAGAGAGAGAGAGAGAGAGAGAGAGAAATTTGAGTAGAGTTTTCAGTAAAGGGAGATGTGACTACATCTTCAACCAGTACCGTGCCTGACTAGGCATAACCCTGAGAGAGAGAGACAGAGAGAGAAAGGAGGGAGAGGGAGTCCCCCGGCAGTCTAGTCCTATAGCAGCATAACTAAGGGATGACCTGAGCCAGCCCTAACTATAAGCTCTATCAAAAAGGAAAGTCTTAAGTCTACTCTTAAAAGTGTAAAGACAGAACAATCTCAGCCAGTTCCCTTAAACACAAAGTACTGGGTGCCATGTACTCAGTCATACATACAGGTGCACTGAACACCAGTTCGCTATATAAAGAGCACCAGTGCTGATCAGGTGTACTATCACCATCCAGGAACACTCAGTAGTATTTACCTGTTCCTGCAGGTACAAGAAGCTGAATTTGAAGCTCAGGACACTGAGAGGAACTGTTCTGCATCACGTCCTTTGAACAGTTTAAGTACATTTGTCTGATAATACGTATGCACTTTAGGCTAAATGAATGAATGAATTATGAATTATTTATGAATTGAAAAAATATAAAGTTCATCAAGTAAAAAAGTGTTTTTTTTTTTTTTTATCTACAGTGATGAGTGCTGAAGGGGCAAATGATACCACGACTGCTACCACAAATTCTTCTGCAAATGCTTCCAATGCGAGTGACGTCTCCTGTACCAGACAGGACGTGATGCATCTGCTGTTCGGCCTCTTAGTCTTCACCCTCTGCTAGAACCAAATGGAGGATGCACCTTTGAAGCCACCAGAATGACTCTAAAAAGGACTTTTTCAAGTCTGGACTGGGGTTTACTGCTCACTGCCATCTTTAGTTGGTGGTCAGAGGAGCTAGAAAACCCACATCTAGGGTGAAAAGGGATGGAGTCTGGGTGAAGCTGAGGTGGGACAAGTAGTCAGTAATGTAATAGACACATATACAAGTAGATTCTCACAGCTTTAACTGACTTAGTGCATATTTACTGGGGATTTTCTCTCTCTGTCTATTTGAACTGGATTGAATGTTTTAACATTATTTAAAGATCTATTTACAGGATATGTCAGAAATGGAATTCAGTATGCATAACTATGTTTTCATGAGTGTAGAATCACCTGAAAGTAAAAAATATATGTTTTGTTCCCTTGTAATGAAATATATTTTTTGAACCACCAGCTTTCTTTGTCAGGTTGTTTTGTCTTGTTCCAAATTTCACAAATGTACAACAATATAACATATAATACAATATTGCTTTATAAAATGTGAAAAATAAAGTACTAAAATACTAATGTTGTCTTCATGACTTTCTTTCATACTTCAAATTTGAAGTTTTTCTACTTTTTTTGTACCATGTTGACAGTTACACAGTACAGGAGCAAAATTCATATCTAGTTTTCAGTCAGTGACAAGTGACAACAAGGCACAAAAGGTCTTACAGCGTCCTCTCCTGGTAGAAACAATCTACTGCACGATGGCAAGTCCTTCATTAGTGACACCAACAATACTGTTTGAAAGAATACTAACCATAAAAACATAAAAGAAGCCAGGTATAAATGTAACTTGAAGCTATGTAAAGCTGCATTATGCCAAAGTACCTCACCAGTCCGTAAAGGAAGAGAGCTGATGCTTTTTACTCTGTGATCTTGGCCTCCAAAGGCCTTCTGTTGTGTGACGGTGGGGCTGGACCCAAAATGCAGACCAACAGACGAGGTGGGAATGAACAAAACAGGGGTTTATTGAAACTGAAGGTAAAGGTGAGGTGGCGTCTCCTGACACTGGGAAGGTTGAGGAGGCAGGCAAGCTCACGGGGGGGGGGAGATGCTGGGAACAAGGGCGGTGGAAAATGTGGCGAGGTAGGCAGGAGCTGAAGGGTGCAGTAGCAGGGTGGCTTGGCGGTGGAGAGCTGGATCCTGGAGGTAGAGAACACAGGTGAGTTATACAGTTGAAAATCTCAGGTAGCAATTCACTAAGAGCACACAGGCCGATCTACCACGAAGCGGTGACAATCTGGCAGCGAGAACACAGGAGGCCAGCCTCTAAGTACTGCTCCTGATGAAGATCTGTCTCAGGTGTGCGCAGCCAGCTCCTCAGCCACCCAGCAAACCACGCCCATCTCTGCCAAGAGAGCACACAGAGCCCAACCCCCAGCCTAAACACACCACACCTTCTCCATTTCATCAGACCTACAACCTTCAGCCTATAACCTTTAACCACATTTGTGACCATTAAATAACTCCACAGTGTCTCCACTAGGTGTCTGATTACTGAGTGGTCCCCCTTTACTTCCACGTCTTTACCTTGATTACTTATTTGTGCAGGCCCAGGGACGTCTGGCATGCCCTTCTAGACCTGCTGCCACCGTGACCCAACCCTGTATAAGCCGAAGGTCACTATGATCACAGGTAGAAGGTTCCCCCAGAGTTTGCATGTTCTACCTGTATCTGTATGGGGTCTCTCTGCTGGACATGCTGGTTCATAGGTTAATCGGTGACTGTCAGGTGTGATGTTGCAGCCTTGTGATGACCTGTCCAGGATGTACCTCATCTTTCGCCCAGTGTCAGCTGGCTCCAGCCCCCCCTCCTCCACATCCCTGATAAGAATAAGAGCTGATGTATCTCCTAGTGAGGGTGCTTGTATGTGCATGTCTTACTTACAGTGAGCAGCAGGTGGCACCCATGTTCCACTTTGAAACCCTCTTTCCTCCTGATGGCGCTTCACTCACAGCGATCAGTGAAGTTTAATGGAGCTGATCCGCGCATGCAGCTGTTGTAAAATATGTGTGAGTCACATGATTAATGCCAGTGAAAATTAACAACTTTGTGGCTACATGACTTTGTAAAATGAGAATAAAATGGACTTCATTCCCTTTGATTGTGACGCTCTTATTGTGTTGTCAGCTTCTTGATTAATAAGTCATCATTAACCTTATTAAGCTGCTCAAACGAGGTCTTATTTTGAAGAATTTGGAGTGCACATGCCAATTAAGATGAGCTGAAGTGAGTCAGAGGGGAGGGGAGGGCGCACAGCCTGACGGGGGGCTCCTCTTCAGGCTGCAGATGAAGTTTTCAGTCACACTCAGTCGCACTGAGGCTGCAGAAGGAATTCACATTAAAACCATCCAGACTTTTATTTATTTTTTTGTTTTTTATCCTCCTGACTGAGATGTTGCGATGTTCCGCGCAGCTTTACAAAACGTGGACTTGTTTTGGCTGATTCTTTTCTTCTCTTTTGTAGTTTTTCTGCCGGAGTCTGGCTGCATCAGATCAGCCGATGTGGACAGCTGTCATGAGGTGAAGACAGCCTACATGATGCGCCAAATAGGCCCGGTGGAGCTGGTGCCAGACAGGCCGGGGACAGGTCAGTCAGCCCCCTTTGGAAATATCATAGGAACCCCATGGAGAGGTGGAATGTAACTGAGTATTTTAAGTACTGATTTGAGGTAGTTTTTGCTTATTTCTCTGCAGATGGAGATTTTATGAGGTTTTATATGAGTTTATAAATTACAGAGAAGTATTTTATCAAACTACTGAGCTGTAACTCCACCTAGATCCGCATCAAAGTGCTGCTCACCTTTATGATGCACAGGAACAACCGTAAAAATAACACATGATGAGATACATATAATCCAATGTTGCAATATAACACTTTTATTTTGAATACTTTAACATGTTTTTGTATGATTTTGATTGAAGAACTTGTAATCGAGTACTTTTCAGAAATTACAACTCAAGTTAAGGATCCAAATATTTCTATATAAGATCCACACTGACCACAGGACAGTGAAGCATCACAGAGATCTATAAAAGAGTCACACACTTGAAAATAATTTAAAAGAATCATGTTTGTATTTCCATGTTCAAACTCCATCTCATGTTATGAAGTCAAACTTCATATCTCTGAACATTTTTAATAAACTGTGACTGTGGCGCTCGGCCAGATTCTTCATGTTAGAGCTCATCAGTGTGCAGCACTTCTCTGAGAGAGAGAGAGAGAGAGAAGCTATTTCTGTCAAACTAACCATCTGCAACACTTCTGTGGAGATCTTTAGAGCATACTTGGCTATAAGTGGTGGTGCTGAAGAAGATCCTGTTTTCTAAGTGTAAATGTGAGATCTTGTCTGGCTCGTGACACCGTGGCGCTGTGTGATCCTCTGGAGTCATCCTGTTGGCAGTAAATTTCAGATTTCCCTGCAATAAGTGGTGGATGATGCAGATCTCGAGTCAACAAATTTGATTTTCTTGATATCTTGACAGAACATCGACTGTCTCTTTGTCATAATTATGCAGTTAATTTGACTAGTTATGGATAGTAGACGAGGAGATCTGTGTAGATTAAACTCACAGAGGCTCTAACTTTTTGTTGGGGACTAATTGTTTGCTTGTAAAAACTGCAGCATTCTTACATTATCACTGTTGCTGCAGGATCTGATTGTGAGCTATGAGCCTGTGATTGTTAACAGTTAATGTCTGCTAATTTTAGATGTTTACCACGGCAGAATCTTTGCATGACGTCCCTGCACAAGAGTCTGCGGATGAATTAAGTTGATAGAGAAGGCTGTATAACAGTTGAATAATGTTGAAGAACTGAACACTTCCTACTCTTCATTGGAAGCATGCATCATGCATCCTTGGTCTGTCATTGGTCAAAAAACAAGGCAGTCGCTCTGTGAATGTTGCCAAAATTCACAACTGAAATTAGTTTAAGAGTAGCTGAGCTTGAGATTTGATTTACTGTGCTTCATGTGATAACATGAACCATCTCTATGACAACCGAGCAAACGCCATCTGCCAACGAGGGGCCACTCGATGCAACAGGAAGTGGATCTTTTGTTTTGATTTTTTCAAAATAGATTCATGAATAATTTTGAGACACGAGCATGAGAGGCTGCACAGGTTTCTGTGTGTGAGGCTTGCTGCCGTGTGTCGCGTAGCATTTCCAATAAACAGTAACCATCTCAGTAATGTATTCCACCGCCAGCGAGCGCTAATATGAGTAGCTCAAAGTTTGCGTGTGTGTGTCAGGTCAGACGTCGGTGAACAGTCCAGTCCTCTCATCTCTCTCTCTCTCTCTCTCTCCTTTGATCAGTTACTTGACAGCTTGGCTTACAGCAGCCACACACACACACACACACACTCTGGTGTAAGTGGTGAAATATCCTGTCATCATGTCAGCTCCCAATAGGCTCATTGTACATTTTATTTTTGTGAAGTCATGAAGTCTTGTGCACTAAACGCTTTTATCTGTCCCTGAATGGATTAACCGACTTAGAGCAACATTTTGTAACATTTCTACTTGCTTAGTTTTTGATCATACCTAATGTAAATCATAACAAACACGCGTGTTATTGCAAAAATACAGATTTATATCCAAACGTTTGCTGTGAGGGAGTTTTCAATTCCAGCACGCCGCATGGGGGGTTACACAGGGTCAAGCATGGGTGAGCATTGAGTTCACTGCAGGGATAGTGTTAAATCTTAGTTTGTTAAGGGGACAGGCGCCATTCTGACCGTTACTATGGTAACCGAAGTCACTGCCTCGACACAAACAGATAAAGGTAAATAACACAGAAGCCTCTACAGAGTCAGATAACAATGTCAGACCACTCGGGGTAAACGTACTTCCTTGTATGTAGACTAATGACCGCTTATGGATGGATTCTTCAGAAATGAGGCAGTATCATGTCACGACAAGCGTATTGATAAATCCTCCATCCTCCTGCACACTTTCTGTCCACCGACTGAACTGGACATTGATGAATAGAACAGAATCCACAACAATCTTTAGGGACAGATCTCTACCAATCCACCAATACAATTCACCTTGAGTCCTGAAACTTAACGGATTGTTTCTGTTAATGCCACAAATATCAAGCAGGGTAACCAAGAAGATGAAGAGATGTAACCATGAAGATCTTTTGTAGCAAATGTCAGTGAACAAAGGCTTGATGAGGCAGGGAATGGTTAATACAAGAGAGCAGTCCATGGGACAAGCATGAAAGTTTTTATCCAAGCTTCATTTTAATGGATGCAGACTACGTGTCGGACGAGATTGAACCTGAAAATGTCAGTGAAACCTCTGTGTGCCTCTCCACGTCTGGAGCTAATTCTTCTGCCTCTGCCTCTTTTAGACGAGTCTCTCCGAGTGTGCCTCCACCCCGGGCCCAGCTGCTGCACCAGTAAGATGGAGGACAGCTACATGGCAGCTGTTCGCAGTGAGACGCAGCAGAAGATGCGATCCTACAGCTTTGAACTGAAGTACCTGATTGCTGGACACACAAAGGCCTATCAAGGTGAGGAGGAGGAGGAGGATGTAGACTATATGTACAATACACTCTCACAATGTTGAAGGCTGATGTTGATACTGATGATGAAAGTCCACCGATCCTTCGGGGTAGGTAGGGGTAGATTTAGCATGTCCAGGTGTTGGTAGTGTTGCAGAGGAGGTCCTCTCTGAAGAGCTGGAGGTCTTCAGGAGGTTTGTGAAGGTAGAGAGGGACGCCCCTGATCTGGTAGGAACTGGCAGGATGTTCCTCCAACGGGGAACAACAGACGAGAAGAGTCTGGGTTGTCCTGAGCAAGCGGGTGGCAGAGCCAGGCGTCGTTCATTGGAGGAATGCAATGGTCGTGAGGTAACATGTGCCTGGATAAGGGCGTTCAAATTAGCCAGTGGAGCTCGATGATCAGCGGGGTGACATGTGACCTTTTGGGTTGGTTGTAGACCAGGCGAGCCTCCATGTTCTAGATCATCTGAAGAGGTTTCACTGTGCAGGCTGGGAGGCCCGTCAGGACGGCGGTACAGTAATCTAGTCTGGAGATGACCACAGCTTGTGTCAGGAGTTGAGTAGCATGTTGAGTTAGGTAAGGTCTGATTTTGCTGATGTTGTAAAGCGCAAAGCGGCATGACCGGGCAACTGAGGCGACATGACTGGAGAAGGTTAGTTGGTCATCAATCATAACCTCTAAGTTTCTCATCACCCTGGTGGGGGCGAGACATAGGGAGTCAATTCTGATGTTGATGCTGGAGGTAATGTCCCTTTATCCATGTGGATATATCTGAGAGGCATTCAGAAACCCATGCAGAGACCGAGGGGTCCTGACAGATAGAACTGAGTGTCATGTGCATAGCAGTGATAGGAAAAGCCATGGAGGTGGTGTAGATCGCAAAATCTTTGGTATTTTCTGACATTTTAGGAACCAAATGATTAAAAAATTAGGAATAAAACATCCTAAGATTAATCTATAATGAAAAGAATCATTAATTAAAGTTTCAGTGATGCTCCGTGAAGAGTTTTCCAGATGCAGTTATTACGGTTAACTCTTAACTAGCACTTATAATGTCTGTGGGTGTTTCGAGGACGTAAATCAAAGTGACGTTAATAGCAGTGGTGAATTTGGTGTTTTAACAGTTCTGTCAAGTGCCTGTAGCCCCCCTCCGTCATTCTCACTTTGTGTGTCCATCATGAAATAGTTAGTGTGTGTCAGGGTGGTGGTGTGAGGCCAGTTTATTTTGTGAGGCGCCACAGTGGCTAGCCAAACAAACAACTGATGTTCGATTGAGTCTTTGAGAGAGCGAACTCTCAGAGGGAAGCAGCGGAAAACTTTGTTACAACTCTGCTCTCTCTTTCTCTGTCTCCGTCCGTCTGTCTCTGTCGCTGCGATAATCAGGTTTTGTTCATGACCAACGAGAGAGCGAGGGACGGAGAATGTTTACATTCAGTACGTATCCGCAGCAAAGTGTTGTTGCCGTGGGCAACAGCCGGTCTCTAACGGCCTGCTCTGAATAGGAGGAAGAATACTTTGCTTGTCCACTTGTCTCTCAACGCTATTCACCAGTCTGTGTGAGCATGTGTGTGTGTGACAGAAAGAGCTTGTGTGTGTGTGTGGGTTTGTGCATGAATGTGTGCGTGTGCATGTAGTGCAGAGATTACGAGAGCGGCAGAGTTGATGAAACCCAGCAGACAGACATGGCAAACATGTAGCTCTCTGTTTTCTTTCTGTCTGTCTCTCACTATCTTCTCCTCTGCTACATGTGAATGCGCTCAGGCTCAGTTTCAGCTGCTCTTTATACTCAGCGGATGGTTAAATCATCCATGGGTAAAATCAATGCAAAACCCCCCGAACACAAAGAAGGGCTGAACGAGGAGACGACGGCAGCGACGAAGAGGACACTGCGTTTACTAAGATTTAAAGATTCACAAAAAATACGTTTTTTTCAGTAAACCAAAGAGTGCAGATAGTTTCATGTTCTTAACCGAGCATAAACGACATGCAAGCACGAGGGCAGACTGGTGATAACAGGATAGCAACAGGTGACAGCAGACAGCGAGGGAAGTTCAGCACAGACAGACAGAAAACAATAACATGCAACTGAAATATGCTCTAAATGTGCCGTACGTGTCCAGTTTCATTCTCGTGCAGATATCAGTGATGGATATCATTCTCTAAAAATGCTGCAGCCACTTCAGTACAATGGAGGGAAATGGGAGACACTGAAGAAAGAAAACATTCTTTCAGCAGAGCGAGGTGATAAGAAACGTTAAAAGCAATTCTTCAGTCTGGGTAATGTTTTTGACCTTACAGGGTGTTTTTTCAGGGTGGTGTGTGTGCCAGCTTACACACAGACACGCAGATTAAAAACAAGTCACAGATGGTATGTCGTGAAACGTGAAAAGTTAAATTAAGTTCCCTGTTAAAGGGCCGACCTTCAATTTAGTAAATTCCTGGTTTATTCCTGTTTATTCCCATAAATTATCGTTAATTCCCATGGAAAGTTTGCAACCTTAAGTGGAAATCATAAAAAACGATCAATTACACCTGATACCACAGTGCTCATACGTCCATTCATTCATTTCTTGGTGCCTATGCGTCTTGAAATGTTGGATATCTCACGAGATCTCAACAATGTCAACATTTTTTGGTTGTACCATAAATCACCAAGCCTGGGGAAATAAAACAAAAACTACCGTACACTGTTTTGGGTGAAGCGGCCCTTTAATGAATGAAATTAATTTTTGCACGACAGCTGAGCTGAATCTCAGAGGACCCCCTCTCTCCAAAGCACAGTGATTAAAGCCCACAAGAGAAACTGAGACATGCCCAGAGCGGTTGTAGTCAGGCTCTATTTACACCCCGAGGATTACTTTAGAGTGTGTTATGTGTGTGTGTGTGTGTGTGTGTGTGTGTGTCTGCATGCTTGCATGTCTTTCTTCTGGCACTATAAGACCCTTTACCCTCTCCACCGTGGCGCAGCTGTCACCCAATCACAGAGGGTAAAGAGCTAATCACATGACCCCAGAGTGGGCTCTTGGCGTGTCACTCGATGCCGTCTGTATTTGTGTTGCTATCGCCAGGACGTGGGTATGCAAACACATAAAAGTGAGACGTGTCTCCTCGTCCTGTTTTCATTTCATCTTTCATCAGTGTGAAAATTAATGTACACAGCTGAAACAAATACCGTGTCACTGTTGTGTAAACTCTCCCGGAAAGTGATAATGATTTCCTTATTTAGTCAATTTGCGAGTTATTTAATATGTTTCTTAATAAATTGCCGTCACTTTGAGATTCAGGCAGCTGCAGCTGTGAAAAACAAAGCTGTTAAGACGTGAGCACGCATCGGCTGAGTTAGTGAAAGTCACAGATAAATAGATGTCTCTCTCTCTTAGTCACAGTGTGTGTGTGTGTGTATGTGTGTGTGTGTGAGTGTGTGTGTCAGGATGCCATCAGATTGAGATCATCTTTTTTACTTGGCAGGTTTCAATTACACACACACTGTTAAGGGTGCTGTCCGCTTTATTAGACCGTGTCGGTCGGTCGGTCGGTCGGTCGGACACAGGAAACAGTGGATCCTGAGATCGGGCCTCTCATTATCACCTGACTATAGATAACAGGGCAGTGAAAACGAGCTCAGGGATGAATTAAGTTGGGTGCTATTTTGGCTCGTATGCAGCAGGAAGAAGTCAGTCCAAGGTTAGTGAGACAGACGCCGTGTAACAAGGGGAAACTAACATATGCACAAGTATGGAAATGACATCTTACATGTGGGAACGACACACAACATGTCAGTTATGTCCTTAGAAATGATGTAGAGTTACTTTATAAGTTCTCTCATGACACTTTCCACATGGAGCAGGTCTTTGTCGTATTATTTACAGAGACTCAACAAGTCCCACCATGATCAAGCACTCAGCCACAGTGGCAAGGAGAAACTTCCTACCATCATCCTCTATCTGGTAGCTTATATATAAACCAAAGATGTACAGATATATCAGCTGTGCTCATAAGAAACAAGAGAAAATTAACTAGGCCATCAGTCCATCCATCGATCCAGCTTGTGGATGCATTGCCATTAACTCTGACATTCATGGTTCCCAGAGGATGAATCCCAATAACTTTGGTGACTTTTTATCTTGAGCTGTCATAAGGTGTAAATAAACTGCAGGTTTGTCTCTCTATGTCTCCTCTCTTGTTCCAGAGACCTTCGAGTCACTCGTGTCCTTCACGTCCAACTTGACCGGCACTCTGTTCGACAGCGCCTACTCCGCTCTGGCGTCCGACTGTCGCCCCCTTGTGCTTCAGTTGTTCAGCAGCATCAAACGCCACCTTTCTGGAGACTCTAATTCCTCATTGGACAACAGCGTGCGTCGGTTCTACAATGACCTTTTCCCATTGGTCTACCGCCGCCTGCTCAACCCCGGGATCGGCCACACGTCACCCCAATCCTACTCCAGTACCTCTCCCTCCGCCAATCACGACGACTGCCTGCGGATGACGCGGCAGGATGTCAGCCCGTTCGGACCTCATCCTCGCCTTCTGGTCAGCAGCTTGTCCCGTGCCCTCAGGGCAGGCCGAGCGCTGAGTCGACTGCTCAGACTGGCCGGAGAGGTTGTGAATGCGACCGAGAAGGCGACTTTATCTCGAGAGTGTGGACGTGGCTTGGTGAGGATGCAGTACTGTTCGCACTGCAGAGGGCTGACGCTGATACGGCCCTGTACTGGACTGTGTGTCAACATCATGAGAGGATGTCTGGTAAGTGTAGTTATATTGTACACACTGATACTAATACATCACAGCGCTCTCACCAACCACTAAAAGTCAGTCCCATACACATACATTGTAATTACTAAATTCGTGTCGGTGAGAGTGAAGATGTTTATTTAAGGCAGAAAAATGACAGACTGTTGCTTGCGTGGCAGGAGGTAAGTTCATTAGCATGAAGACATGAAGGAAACAGTCCAAAGTTAAAAAATATATCTAGTTTTTTTCATCTGCACACAAGATGTTGTACTGGGATCTTCGTGCTGCAAGAAAATAAATAGGCATGTCCCAAATTGCTGTATTCCTTTTAGATTTACCTCCAGCCACTTCCAAAGTAAGTTATTTTAGATATATCTAGCTGTTTTGCAGATGTAAATCATGAGAGATGCTTGATGCTGGAGATCAGCAAAAGTTCACCTCATGTTATATTCAGCTTGAGTGTGTGTATTGTAGCTAATACTGATTTAGATGCATGAGAAATCTCATGGTATCTGTCTCCTTCTGCCTCTGGACAGGCAAGTTAAAAAAAAAAAAATCAGTCACGTTGCTGAATCTCTCATTCACAGCATCGATAAATCATTCCCACATTAAGTTTCAGACCAACAAATAACAAGCGAGTCGCCAAAAGAACTGGCAGCATCCTCTGAGCATATTACTGGCCCGCTCCGAAGACACGCTGGACAGCTTTAACAGCACCCACAACACGGAGGCTTTACAGCACAAAGCTGGAAGATGGCACTGTTCATCCCGCTTGAGACTTTCTTGGAAGGGAAGAAAAGTGTGATGGAAAAACAACTCCCATCATGTTTATCCTCTTCAGGCAAAGATAAACACACACAGAGCAAAGTCAAGGGGAGGCAGAGGGACAAGAAGGAACAGCCTCTCCGTGACAGACGGCAGCAGGGTTTATGGAAAAATGCGGTCTTGGCTCGCCCGTCATGAGAAAGTGCCAGTCGTCTCAATCATTGGCTCGTCTGTCCGTTTGTTGTCCAAGTGTCACGGTCAATTTGTCACTGATTGATTTTGAAGTACAATATATGAAGCTCATCTACCAGCTGTTCAACATGTAAAATGTAAGATTAAAATATGTCTTTGCTCCTCTTCGTTCCACATGGCGCCTCGCTCATTTCTTTTCTCTTCTTCCTGTCCTTTCTCTCTATTCCTAGATGGGTGTATCAGAGCTTGGCGCCCCCTGGGGGAGTTTGGTGGTGTTGCTCCAACGTCTGGCTGCAACTTTAGCGACCAGCAGCAACCACAACAGCATGGAGTTAGCTCTGCTGGCAGTCCGAAACCACGTGAACGATGCCATACTGCACGCTCAGCTACACGGGCCACGCATTACAGCCACAGTAAGCAGAGGGCATGATGGGGCCTGCTTTATACTCTGCCTATCTGATTAAATTGTTACTTATGGACGCCAATCTAGAGGAAAAAGTTTCGAGATGTCTCCCTGTAAAATACAATCTCTAAAACGGGATCATTAACAGATTGCTGAACCGTCCTTACTCATACGTCCCAATAATAAAGTCATTTGAATTTTGGACACAGAGGGAGGAAGGCCGTGGGTTTTCTTTCAGCCTGGCAGTTGGATCTCCTCCTCACAAAAGCCTTGTACCTAGATGGGCTAAAAACAGCTTCCATTCTTCAGAGAATCAGGGGTTCCCCTCAGTCTGTGTGTGTGTGTGTGTGTGCGAGCAAGCGAGTGTGTATGTGAGTGTGAATACAGATCCAGTGCCAGACAAAGACTGTGGTTGGCGGGACAACCGATACCCAGAATGCAGCTTGTTTTCTGAGTGATGAGAAAGTTTCTGTGGCTAATCTCTGGACAAACAAGACGACACACAAACACATGCATGCATGCACACACACACTGCTGGGGGAAGAAATAGAGTAGCCATCCAACTTTGAGAGAACATTGTGGACTTAGTAGAGTAGATTCCTGAGTGGTAAACAAACACACACACACACACACAAGCATAATCACACTGCTAATTGTGACTAATAAGAAAATAGCACTTAATTGAATATTTGATCAAGCTTCTTATTCATTGGACACATCACCCCTAACCCTTTAATGTGCAGCGTTTAAAGTTAATAGCTGATTAAACCATGAATTTTAAGACCGCAGTAATCTCTGTAAACATGTAAGAAGCACAGAACAGAAACAGGTATGACTGTCACGACTTGTCTGCTAGTTTAAAGTGGTTGCAGTATAAATACAATTTAAAATATCTAAGCCAAATATGGACACATAGCTCTAAAATCTGAATGAATCAAATTTTAAATGAGTTTATATTTACAGAAAACAATAAAGTTGTTCAGTTTTGTGGCAGGTCTGTCACCGTGGGTACTTCAGCAAAGGACACAACACAGACCGGAGACCGTTTCAATATTTTGTACTTATTATCCATCCAGTACAGAACACACTCTCTGTCCAGTCGTTTGCAGGCTTCACTAGCCTCTACTCACTGCCGTCTGGACGTGTGTTTGTTCCACCTTCTCTCTCTCTCTGTTGGTCCAGCACAGAGTGATTAGCTAACTAGATGCAGGTGTGCCAATCACTCTCACCTGGCGCTGCTCACCTGAGACCCCGCCCCCCCCACACCTCTCCTCTGCAGCTGATGCAGCACGCCCCCTCCACAAGTTTGAACATGAAACATTTTGTCTTTGTATTTAATTGATTATAGATTGAAAAGGATTTGCAAATTTGCAGACTGCACAGGACACGACATTCTGCAATTAAGAGTTTGTGAATAGCTGATGGATTGATGGTTGAAACATCCAGTTTCTGCTTTTCTTAGTACAAACTTGACTGAACCTGAGAAAAAGAAACAAAAAGGGAGACTTGGCGACCTTTGGGACCTGATAGGAGTTCTTTGAAACTGCTCTTCTAGATGTAAACCACATCATTCGCCTCTCCAAAAACACTACCCTACAGACTGTCTCCTCCTCAGGTAGAGAAGGTTTGTGGATCCCAGGCGGCTGGTCCCGTGACACCGAGCGCAAATCCCACCACCACCTCTCAAGCTCCGACCTCCGTGAGCCCCGCTGCATCAGTCACCTCCGAGAAGTCGCCTGTGACGTCGCCTCCCTCGGCGAGCCCGGGCGCTCATCAGCGTCTGCAGCAGAAATCCCGGAGGTGAGTTACAAACGTCTGATGAAATGTATGAGCACAGCTTCTTTTTGCATTTGACCTTCAGCCATAGCAGAAGATGTTCAAACATGTGTGTGTGTGTGTGTGTGTGTGTGTGTGTGTGTGTGTGTCCCACCAGGTCATTCCTTCTAAAAGGCTCCAGAGGAGACAAGAGTCGCAGCCTGAAAAAACTGTCGAGGTAAATTTATCTCCATCAGTTACACTTAATAAACAAATTAAGATTTAAGAACATGGTAAGGAGACGACAATAAAAAAGATAAAGACGGTGAGAGCAATAGGCATTAAACAAACATGACAATATATAAAAATACAAGAAAATAAGCAATAAGCAATATTGATAAATAATAAGACAATAAAAGTCAATAAATTAATCTTAAATTAAGTAAAATGTCACCTACTAATTTAACCCCTTCTGTCCATTCATTAGCTCTCAAAGAAGAGCAGAAGAAAACTTTGTTAAAGGTCCGATGTGTAAGATTTTGGACCGGATTCATCGTGTTTTTGTTGCCTTTAAACGAGCCCTTTATATCTACAGCGAGAGTGGGTCCTCTTCCAAGGAGTTCACCATGTTGAATTGCCATTTTTCTACAGTAGTGTGCAAATATTAGGACAAAAAAAGTTCTGCAGAAACCTTCATTCACGCCTTCATCACCTCCAGAATTGACTGCTGCAACAGCATCCTCTACGGCACACCATCCAAAACTTTAAATAAACTCCAAACTCCAACTTGCATCGCCTCCGTATTCAGTTTATTCAGTTCTTCCCTCACTGACTTGCTCCATCGCCACAATCCATCCCGCAGCCTCCTCTGCTTATCTGATGCTAACCTCTTGACTCCACCACCCAGGAACCAAGCACTGAACCTGGGGGGGGGGCAGAGCCTTCTTCTCTGTAGCTGCCTTCCTCCCTCTGGAACTCTCTCCCCAAACACATCCGTGACTGTACCGACCTTCCAACATTCAAATCTCTGACAAAAACACCTTTAAAAAATAGCTTTCAATGTTTAGCTCAGTCTAAATGTGTTTTTAATGAACTGTTTTATGCTGTTTTGCTTGCAAAGACCCAACAATTCCCACCATGAGCAAGCACTTAAACTCGAGCTACATTGTTATAATTGAATCTGTTGTTCTTCCTAAAGCGTAAAGTCATTTCCTAAATGTGAGGCTTGAGATCAGACAGCTCATTAAATGAAAACCTTCGTATCAGATTTTCATTATGCGGCCATTATCAAAAGTGCTTTGAGCTTTTCTCCCCCCGCGCCGCTTCCAGTAACTTCGAGTCAGAGTCTATCAGGAGGGATTTCACAGGGAATCGAACATGACAGGTCTAAATTGAAACAAATAAAAGCATACGGTACACCGGTCCTACTCGTGCTGACAGCAGCCTGAGCATTCAGCTGTGTATTCTCTCTTTTTCAGGGAGTTTGAGGGCTCTATCCAGCGGTACCAGTGGTTTTTCTCAGAGCTGCCGGAGATGCTTTGCGAAAGCGAGATGGCGGTCGAGCAGCACACGTGCTGGAGCGGCCAAGACGTCGTGGAGAGGTGTGTGTGTGTTCGTTGCATTACACACATTACTTTGTACACCAAGCATGTAGAACTCTTTGTTCCGTGGTTCTGGATGACTACTTGAGCTGCTTTGAATGTGTGTATGAGCAATATAAGTACATGAGAGAGAGCTGACAGAAATCCTGTGCGGCCATGACAATCCAAGTTGGTGCATCAATTTGTCCCTTGATGACTCGAGTGTTACCACAATATTTAGTATTCCTCTCCGCACCGCCACACGCCCAGAAGCTACAGTATTTTGCAGCAGTATTGATGTACAATAGGGGTAATATTCGTCCCAGTGTTCTGTAGCGTCCAATCACCGCTCAGTGTTAAGTGACAATGCAGCAGATACTAAATGCCGCCAACTCAGCAGCACTTCACTGGTGTGAATCATGTTTTTGTCACTTGTAAGTAAGCCTGGCATCAGTGCTGTCTCCTGAGCTGTTGTTGAGACGTTCACTTCTGTCGGTGTGTTTGTGTTTTCTTCGATTTATCACATTTATCTGAAACTTTATGAATATTATGTGTCAGCAATGAGAGCTTTACCCAGGTGGTCGTCCACGACCGGGTCTAGTTATGAGTCAGATGATTTTTAAATAAGAAAAAGGGACAACAGTGCAACATACGAGTGTGTGTGTGTGTGTGTGTGTGTGTGTGTGTGTGTGTGTGTGTGTGTGTGTGTGTGTGTGTGTGTGTGTGTGTGTGTCCTAATAGTTGCCAGGGTGGGTGGGGTGACAGGGTTGTGAAGGTTAGAGAGTTCGTTTCCAGAGTCTTTCTCATGGTGATTACATTGGCAGCTTAAACTGGTAACAAGACAAATGGACACACACACACACACACACACACAGACACCCAAACACACACACGTACGGACACACACAAACGCGCTCCAACACACACATACCAACACGCACCATGCAATACACAGAATACCGGATGATTGTGCTCATCTGACATCTCACTGCACACGGGCCTATCTCAACACACACACACACACACACACACACACACACACACACCACACATGCACGCACGCACGCACGCACGCACGCACGCACGCACGCACACACACACACGCACACACAAACGATCTGTTCTGTCCGTCTCAGTAGGGAAGCAGTTGCTGTGATGGAGAAGGTTTTCCAGTAATGGTCTATCAACCGTATGAAACAGACCATGTAGCCTTTCAAGGACATCCTACACAAACAAACACCACACACACACACACACACACACACTTTGTCACCACCAGTGTGACAGTGAAGGCCAGTAAACTTTGTATTTAATAGCTCTCTGCTAATATTTGAAGTAAAGTGAAGTAAAGCAGCAGGTCAGGATCACATAAATGATCGTTGTATGTGTTCAGTAAAGTGAAGTCCATATTGATGCATCTATAATAATGCACGCTTCATCATAACGTTTTACTGTTGGTGTTGAGTAAAGTGTGATGTACTTTCATGCATTTAAAAGAATCTGTGCTGCATCATAAGTGATTATTATGTAAGAAAATCACAAGTAAAATTAGTAAAATTAGTCTTTTTATGACACAACATGAACTGTTGTAGCATGACATGAGCTGATTATTGATATATGATATGTTGTATAGGTGATTATAGGTAGTCATAATGTGTTATAACCTCTAGTTTATAACCAGTCAACATAACACACTTGAAGTTTTCATTATAAGTCACATCTATAATGTTTTACATTAAAGATATTATGAATGCATTATAATTCACTATGAATGCCTCCATAACACACTATATATGCAGTCTTCAAAGGACTCATTACACTATTTACATTGAAGAAATGCTGATAGATTATTACACCCTCTGTAATGTCAGTGTTTCCAGTTACATAAATAAATATGTAAACAAGTGACGTGACGGTAAAGTACATCATGCAGTGTAAGACGTTTCTAATGAGTATCAGTGAGGTGTGACTGTTTGGTGTCTCCGAGGAAACGTTGCCAACAATCAAAGACTCAAGGCACTTTAGGCAACTGGATAAAATAAAATGAATTATATATAGCCAGAACTGCACAGGAGGGATATTATTGACAAAGACGTCTGTTAAATCATTAAAGACTTTATATTACATAATATATATATATATATATATATATATATATATATATATATATATATATATATATAAGATATTTAAGATAAGACAGATTTTCTTTGCATTAAAGAAAAGTTGTAGTTTAACAAATGGCTGATTTACCATTTGACTTTCCTTCTGTATTATTTTATCCAGTCCACCTTAAACCAGGTGATTCTGTGACAGCTCATAAAATATTCAGATATCCTCCGGCTGTGTTTGAGGGTGAAGTTTTACTTTGTAGAACAGAAGAGATGTTACACTCAGCCTGTGTTGGAGTTCAGCCAGTCTGTGCCTCTCTGACCTCTTTACATCTTCTTCTCTCTCTCTCTCTCTTTTGCATCTATCCATCCGACCATTCATTCATCAGTCCAGCCATCCATTCATCGCTCCATCCTCCTATTCAGACCTCCATTCATCTCCTCCGCCCTCTGACCCACTTCACTTACAAATGTCTGTGTTGGAGAGAGTGTGTGTGTATGTGAGAGAAGGCGGCATAAAACACACACACACACACCACACACACACACACACACGCCTAAGAGCATCTTAAATCTTGTGGGAATTTTTATTATCAGGAAGATTCTGAACCAAACATTTAAAAACAATGATTTTAAGGTGTTATATAAGGTGGTATTACTTAAATTTCACTTGAAAAAAGTGAGAGAAATGTGTGAATGAATAATAATAATAACTATAATCTTATATCTTATGTAATATATAATCTACAATATTCAACAACTCAAGGTCAAAGTCTCAGAACTGCCAGTGAGTAACCCTGAACAATTTGAATACCCATGAGTAAACTCGCCGATCAGCTGCCAGCCCAGAGCGGGCCATATAAAAACTGGCAGCAGACTGCCCTCCAATCACTCGTGGCCAATCGAGTCCAGACAGAGAGCACAGAGTAAAAATGACGATATATACACACATTCAGATAGAACTGTTCATCATGTAGCAGGTACGATGCTGCAGGAATCATACACAGAAATAATCTTATTTTACAACAAATACAATCCACACCATCCAAGCGACACCATCTGCACCGTCATGTGTGGTTTTCTGTCATATTACAGACACACTCGCTCCCTAAATCTCAATATATCTGTCCTTCATGATGTTAAAAGAAATTCAGATCATTCAATGACATTTAAAGTCGCAGCTGTGCCGAGCGGCTTCCTCTCCATCCTCTCCCCGCTTAATGTCACAGCCTCCATCTGTAGCTAATTTACAGCGGCCATTTCTCTCTCCCTCTCTGTGTGAATGTCTCTGGATTTCATTTGTACCATTTGCCCTCTGCTTGATTTAAATCAGAGATGTGTGTGATACAGAGTACTGCGGTGATTAAGTCTCTGGCCTATAAAGAAGAACGGTGGTGTGAGAATCAGGTCATGTTGTGTAATTGTGCTGAAATAGTCACAACAGTTACAGTTTGATGTTGTTTTGCAGCCGTTCAGACTCACTGAATGTTGCTGTTTGGAGCTGTAATAGCTGATTTTCACCAGAAGAGGGAAGCATCTTCTAACCATGCTTAGTAACAGCTCACTCTGCTTCCACCGCTGAAAACCTGCCACACCCGTGTGATGTGTTGATTTGTTTGTGTATTTTTTATTGCATGTGTTTTATATCTGTCATTAATGCTTCACAGAGGTTGGTGGGAGATTCTGTTAAAACACAGAGAAAGAATTGTCTGCAGGGGATGAACGGGAAAATGAAGGATGATTGAGAGAGTGAGACAAAGTGTCATTTTTCCAAACCACAGTGTATCGCTTCAACATCTGGTACAAGAGGCGCAGGTATAAGCCTCAGGTGTCTGTATTGTATGTGTGTGTGTGTGTGTGTGTGTAACAGAGCTATGTAAATGACTCCACAGGAATGCAGCTAGATTTACAATTGAGGTTGTGACTCTCATAATTACACAGATCAGATCGCTATCGCAGGTAATTTCATTTTCACTGTTTTTTTGTGAGTGTGCATGTATCTGTGTGTGTGGGCGTGTGTGTGTGTGTGTGCACATGCACGCCACAGACTCTTTAAACATTCGCTGCAAAGATAACGCCGAAGAATGGATCTCTGTGTGTGTGTTGCTGTTAACAACCGTGCAGTAACCGAGGGCAACAGCAGAGCAGCTTTGTCATTACGGTGCCGGTGATTTATGCCTGTCGTTCTCCAGATCTTATTAAGTGTCACTCAAAGTCACACCTCTGTGTGTGTGTGTGTGTGTGTGTGTGTGTGTGTGTGTGTATGTGTGTGTGTGTCACCTGCAGCACACTTTCTGCAATATTATCATCTGATGTCAAACAGACAGAGAATCCTGACATCTAGCCAATAGCTCATTCACAGCGCAGACAGCTTGCATGTATCGGACAAGAGAGAATGCTTCAGATGTGCAGATGGTGTGGATACCTTCTTCACCTGAATATAAAAAGTCCACAACATGTCTGTGGCCTCAGTAACGTTCATCAGCGCCTCCAATGAATGAATCAATGACAGCGATCATTCCCTTTGCCTTTCTGCAGAACTGCTCGTTTTAAATCAACTTGACAATCCTGAAGTGCAATCAAATAAAAACAAATAGAGCCAGAAGCTCTTTACTTCCATCCTCAGTAAGCCTGTTTCTGTTAAGCATTATGTGAAAATGAAACTTTCAACAGATGTTTAGCTGCTGCTGGCAGCCTGTTGTAAACATGTCTCCTCCTGCAAATAACACAAAGATTCACACGGCCGATGTGAGTCTCTGTAACCTTTTCAGCCTTAGACAGCTGATGGGTGAAACATCTTCTTTTTCCTTTTATATTACAGAGCATATTCCATTAATAATTGATCTTTCCATTACATCTTGCACAGTCATAGTCATGGAAATTGGATCATGTCGTCCACTTACATTTGCGCTGGAGATTGCAGCGACCTCGCTAACTATCATCCAATTTGCAGGTTGTCCTACCTGTCAATTATCCTGGAATTGCTAATCAATAACAGCTGAAGGCTTTCCTCTTGGAGCCCTCCACGTCATTCTGCTTTCAGGGTCAATCCAGCCCCCATCGCACATCTAACTGAGTGGACAGTAGGAATGCTGTCCTGTATATTTATAGATTCAGCAAAAGGGTTTTTTACACAGTTAATCCTTTCTTTGGAGTCAGAACTGATGGATCTAAATACTCTCAGAGCGGTTTGATAGTGATGTGTGTCTGAATCTGAATATAGCACATTTAAGCCCTGAAATTTCTTTAATCTTGATCGTCAAATACGCAGATGATACACTATTATACTGTGGTGCTGATTGTAAGAGATTACAACTCCTCTTTAATTAGCTTTAAGATGCTTTTACCCACAAAGGTACTTCATATATATCAAGAGATATATACAGTACATAGTAACTTCTGCAGCTCTACTATGACTCGTTTCTGGATATCTTTTCAAATATCATTAGAAAACTTGTGTAAGCTACGACAAAAGCCCGTCTTTGTGTACATAAATAGTTTCCCTCTGAGGAAAAGTATTGTTGAAGTTGTTATTTCCTATTTCCTCATTATGGGAACGTAATCTATAACATGCTGCTGCCTCCACCTTTGTTCCCTTCATCTTAATTTATTATTAAACTCTTGAAATCATTACTAGAGATAATTACAATGCCCACCGCTGCATTTTTCATGATTTGGTCGGCCGTCCTTTACTGAGAGACACAGTAATCCTCGCTGTTGATTTTTCTCCAACTGTCTTGTTGGAAAACTGCCCTCTGATATTTATCTTTCAACACTTTAGAAGAAATGGCTTTATTGCCGGTGGTCTTATGAAACGATCTGTACTTAATCTGCTTTATCTGCCACTTAAGAACACTTCATACCGCTCTGTGACTTCAAAACTATACATAATAACAGACTTATGCCTGCCTGTCATGCTTTAACTAATGATGTTAATTATTTTGTATCTTCCTTCTTCTGTTTGTGTCTGTCTATTTATATTAGTTAGCTTATTTGTTTAACTGTGGTAACAGAGCCGCTATGCTCAGCCAACCTTGTATAAATAAGGTCAAATCCATTGCCTGTCACTCTTAGCTTCATTGTTACTAATGAAGACACATTCCGAGGTTTAACAAAGATTAAGGAAAACATGAATATGCCAGAATGTGTGTGAGGTGCTGACAGTCGTGCATGTGTAGCGGATTCATTGGATGTGCGGTGTTGAAACTGATCCCCCCCAAATCTTTGCTGGAGTCTGAGGAATCTTGGGATTTCCCCCTGGGGCGCAGTCTGTGGTTTTTAATTGAGCTCTTTTTTCATCCTCCCTCCTCACCCCTCTCTCTTTCCCTGCACTCTTTTTTCCTCAGCTTTGCTGTCATATTCTGCTCTTTCCACCGCCGTGAATTTTATAAATCAGTGAGTGTGGGAGGGAGGGGGGATTCTCAATCAATCTGTTGCGCACATGTCAGTACATGCACCATCACATCCTGTTTTTATCTACCACACTTCCCAGACATTAACAGACAGTCAGCCAGTCAAGGCAGATTTAAACTCTTACAGAGATTATATAGGTTGCACTTTGTGATCTTTTGCTGCATCTTTGTAATCAGTGTGTAAGCAGTTTCCATAGTGATAGTGTTTAAAACGCTCCTTTGCTTTATGTAGCAATACAAAAGACATCCATAAGTTCTGTCTCATGAAGTAAGAATAGCAGGTTAGCCAGCTAACTTTAGACTTTCTGGGTTTTTTAAGGCTTAATCTGCGGCGTAGCTAACTTCCTCTGGTCAGATAAAAGGATTTGAGGAGTGTAAATGGTCCACGCACTGACAAACTCACTACCTCAGCTCACACTCGCAGCGTTTGTTGCAGAAAGGTGACGATACTCATGCATGCTTGTCAGTATGAAGCAAATCCTCACCTCCTCAGACGAGGTGGTCCGTCCCACTTTGGGTCTTATCACGCGGTAAATGAAGGAATGTAAACACAGGTACTTTGAGATGTTTGATTAAAGCAACAATACGGCCTGATCACGTACGGTAAACCTGCCGAGCATCGCGTATCTGACGCTGATCTAGAAATCAAAAGCATCAGATACCCACTGCAGGACGTCCGTTAACCCGCGATGTGCCCCTGTGTACACAGTCACACGGACCTTCATCAGCTGCTCTTTTCCATCTACAGTGCAGTTTTCCTTCAGTAATCCACCATAATTATAGTGAAGCATCTCATCATGAAGCATGAGAGCAAAACTAATTGTTCATATCCACTCCAGGCTACTGGATGTTCAAATTGTCAGCAGTATAATGTTTAATTTATTTCATTTAGTTCTGTTTCTATTGATTATATTCATAATGATTGTGTGCTGTATTTATTTTTCTCTGCTGCATCGTATTATTTTCGCCTCTCTAACGACCTAATTTTCCCATGAGGATCTGAAGCCTCATCATCTCTTAAATTAAACATGCAGCACTTGATGTGTTGATGTTCCATGCGATTGGCTGAATATTTAATGTGAATTTGCCCAAAGCTGGATTAAAAAAAACGTATCTCAGCTCATGAGTACCTCTGTGAGGCTTGTTATCCTTGATTGCTGATGTCAGGCTTTCGGGTCCAGTGTGTGAGATTTGGGTCGGTGTATTGGCAGATATGAAACTCCATATCTGCTCCTCCGAGTTCAGTACAGTGGCCCACAACGGTGGCTGTAGGTTCTCCTATGTCCCTTGGAAGGGGAGGGTGAGGTGATGGGTATTCAGTTGGTTGTACAAACACCAAAACACAAAAGGAACCAGACAAAGCTGAACTTGGGTTTGTGAATCGGGCCGTAGGACTTGAATAAGACTTTTAGCAAGATGTCTGTAACTTAATTAGAGGCTTTCTGCATCACACTAAAGTTTCTGACTCCAGACCAGCAGGGTTAGCATGGCTCCAGAGGCCGGGGTCTTCACCACCACCGCACCATCTCTTGGCACTAGTCAAGTTGGGTTTTTTTTTTTTTAGATTCAGCTGACATCACCGCGGATCTGCTCTCTGGTTCCCACAATCTTCTTCCCTTGTTGCCATAGCCAGAGTGTGTTTGTGTTTTCAAGGGTGTGGACTCGGCGGTTAAAGAGTTGGTGGCTGATTGTATTAGCTAGCAAAGCTGGTTTGGAGCTTGGAAACTTGGAAAAAATATGAGTCATGAACTGTTGTTTCTTCTCTTTTGCTTTTCTCTCACTTCATCCACCCACTGTAACCCCCACACAGAGATAAAATGATGGGAAACTTGCTTATAGTCCACTAAAGAAAGGAACTTCAACATACAAGATGATCGGGGATCAAACTTAGTTATGACATACAATTCTTATACAACTCTCCTTCAGTGAGAAGTTCTTATCTGGACATATCTGCAGAAAAAGAAGCTATTCTGGGTGTGTAATATGGAGGAAAACATCCAGAAAAAACACTTTAAAATTACATTTAGTCTAAAAATAGTTTATAGAATAAACAGTTCATATACCTGTTAGAGACATTTGTAGAGAGGTAAATCTCTAGACTCAATGAACGATGTTGAATTATTACAGTAATTCTACAGTTTGTCACAGAGTTTTTAATATTTTGCAAAGACTGAGGATCTCATCAGGTCGCTATTTACAAGACCACAACAGTTAACCATCATGCACCTGGTAGAAATTTACAAGAAGAAAAAGTGTTGAACGATGGAACAGAAGCAAAAAAGAGCTTTTGCCCACAGCTGCCCTTCTGTGTGCATTTCGAGGGCCGTGGGAATTTCTGAATTTCTGTCCCACAGATTGGAGGACATGTCAAAGAGACCTTTCGCTCACTCCGCAACTCACTGCAGTCCAAGAGAACCAAGAGTTTGTGTTCTTGCACCTCCCCGGAGTCCTCTTCATGTGTAGTACTATGTAGCCAGATAGTGCTAGACAGAGCGCACCTACTGGTTGTTGACACCGTTCATGTGATTGTCACTATTTGCATGAGTTGAGACTAAAATCCTCTGATAATATGAAACATGTTTGATTTTATCAGAACGTCAGACAAGAATAGACCGACTTCAGACATCTCTGACTTTTTTATGACCACCTCGCACCAAACGCCACAACTCGAGTAAAACTTTCACGATCTTATACTGAAATTGGACATTGGTCTGCAGCAGAGAAATCATTTGAAAATTTATTTGGTGTAAGGCCAACATAAGATCACATACATCTCTCGCAGTGCATACATGCTTTGCATGTGAAAGTCACCAGCAACTACATGCGGCATGATCAATGCAGCGGAGTGAAAGATGCAATGAAGTGAACAGTATTAAGCCTCACCACATCTCATCTTTAAACTGTACTTGAGGTTTTTTTTTTAATTATTCGTAGTGTGTTGCACCTTTTGTGAGATCTCAATGATTATTTTACACAGAATGACTCGGTTAACAACCTCTTCTTCATAAAATCTCGATGACTTCAACAAGGTGATTAAGATTAAGATCCGTCTGCCAGGAGATGAACTCATGTCACCAAAGCTGAAAGTCTCAAGTGACTCTGAAGACTGTGTGTCTTTGTTTTTTTGCCAGGAGTAAACAAATTTTACAATGTGTGTGTGTGTGTGTGTGTGTGTGTGTGTGTGTGTGTGTGTGTGTGTGTGTGTGTGAATCACCACACTGACAGAACACACTGGTTTAGTGACTGTGGGAAAACTGGGGCAGGAGAGCAACACTCACGTACACACACACACACATATACACACATATACACACTCAGAACTAGGACAGAAAGTACTGCATGTCTCTCTTCTTCTTCTCTCTTTCTATAGTTATGCAGGTCGTGTGGTTGGCAGCACTTTAAAAGCCCAGAGGGAGAACCCGGAGATGACTGTCCGTAATACAGATCCTGTCCTGAAGGGGGCGAAACTGAGGCTGGAGCAGCTAACACAGGTACACACGCAGTTTTTATAAGATGTCTTGAATATCCCCATCGATGTTTGTTAACTATGAACAGCTCCCAGAGGATGACTCCCATTGTTTCTCCTTGCACCACCATCAGACAAAATGTTCCTCGTATAGACGGAAAATCTTCTGAGCAGACTGTCATGAAATTTACTGGATTTATTCCGTACCATTAGAGAAATTTTTGGACACATGAGATTTCTTTCTTGTAGCGTCATCGTCAAGCTAAAATATCAGCGCTGCATCAACACAAACTTTGTAACGTATCTTTGTGGTTCTAGTTTCTGGTTCTAGGTTCTCACATACGCCTCGAAGGCGAGGTTGAGGTGAGGGGTATTCCATTTGTTGCAACTGATCCAACTACAACCCATCATCAGGATAAAATATCAGCATGAACTTTGTAACGTATCTTTGGCATTCCAGCGTGGACATGTCTGACATGGACATATTGAGTTTTCTAGTTCCCAGAATGCTCTTCCCAGGGCTCGCACAATAAAGTGTTTGTTAACAGGAACAGCTCCCCCAGCATCTATAAACAGCAGTGAAAAGCTGCAAATCTACCAACTTAGCACTGGTTCATAGCGTCATAGCACAAATCCTGTGCACTGTTCAAACGGTGGTTTCAGGATTTCTTTTTATGCGTACATGTCATATTTGGGGTCGTTTTTTCTTTGCAAAATGTCAGGAGGTCAGCGGCCAGTTAATCAACCAACATTAATAATTATCAGATAAACATTAATAAACATCCTTTCTTGTGGTGCGACCAGACGATAACGCCGCACTGAAGCGTAGTGTGTTTTGACTCGCGATGGCAACTGATGTTTCATACAGCATATTGTCATTCTGCAAACTGAACCAAAATGTTTAGGACCTGCACAATCTGTGAATATACCGTGAACTCTCACTCTTGTTACCGGTCATATACTTTACTTTTAGGAGATGTTTATTCTGTACCAACTACTCCAAGTCAAACTCTTTTAAGTGCAAACCTACTTGGCAATAAATATCTGATTCTGATTCTAATTTTGTGGACTGATATAAATGCAAATTCATCCGGCCATTTTTTCGTTGAATTGCCTGTTTTTATTGTCAACCTTTTGCTGTCGTCACTCATCTTTGCCAACATCCAGTCGCAGTGAGGCGTCTGATCACTTCACAGATCAATGATGAGAATATAGGAATAGTTAAGGGACATTACTGAACATTTAACGGCGGTCTACCCGGCACCTATCATGAGCTAGATTTGGCCCTGCGGCCTTAAGTTGAGTGTTACTAGGCCGAGGTATCGCCCCACTACGCAGACTATGAGCTGCCCTACAGTACTCTAAAGTCAGAGTAAGCAACATGATCTGTGGGGGATTTCATAATTCTTCCGAAGATCATTAATATCTCCTGTAGTCACCATGACACTGTGATGTATGAAGGTGGTTAGCATTCTGCAGGAATGCTGCTACCTGCCTTTAATGGATGGAATATTCATATGCATACTAAAATAATGATGCTGTTGTGAGTTTGATCTTTGGCTGTTATTATTACAGTGAAACATTAAGTTCAACCTCTTGGTGTTTCTTCAAAGTGTGATGAAGGTGTGAACACAGTTTGTGAGTGTGTGTGTGTGTGTGTGTGTGTATGTGTGTGTGTATTTCATCCAGCTCTCAATCATCCATTATCACCTCATGTGTGAAGCACTGCTTTATCCAATAAACTTAAATGTCAGCACTCTAAAGAAATGTGGATAATAGCATGCAATAATAAATTAATGCATTCAACAATTAAACTGGATTTATGGAGCACTTTGAAAGCTCTGAACAGCATAGTAATACGACAATATGATTTGCATGGATGATTCATAAAACAGTACAAATGTGATCACATAAAATGATACAGCACGGCTATTCATAATGATGATTCATTATCTGACCAAAGACCATGTGGGCTGTGACATCAACAAGGTCAGCAGCCAGCTAATATTACTGACTAGTCCAACAGCAGTCAGCCCAGCTCGGCGTCTGTCTTTCAGCCTTTTATTTCACCAAGCTCTCACCAACCACTAAAAGTCAGTCCCAGATTTACTCTTGTCCGGCGGCTTCTTGCTCGCTCACTCTCTCCTTTTCTCTTCTTAGCTTCCTCCGGCTGCTGAGCCGAGTTATATTGCCCGCTAGCCCAGCTCCTGTTCTGGCACGACACTGACTCCGCCCCCCCCTGGTCTGCATGAAAACCTCCTCTTCCCGGTGCTAACATAGAGTTAGATGACAGCATAGAAACCACTGTCATATCTGTCTGAGATATGACGCTACAGCTGACAGCTAATGTCCTTTTTAAAAACAAGGTGAAACAGCTAGCCTGGCTCTTAACATTTTACATTACATTTGTACAATTTGTATAAAAACTGAGCTCCGGTTCTGGCACGACACAAGGTTCCACTCCCTGCCAGCATTCCCCGGGCCTGCATAAAAACCTCCTCCTCTTCTTCTTCACGGTGGTCCAAAACGCCTGTGGTACAAACACGAACACTCCCCTGGTGCTCTAACATTAGCTAACAGCGGCTACAGTTGGCAGCAGTTTACTTCACTGTCCTTCAGAAAACTGTTAGTAGAGAAGTTGTATTTGTTGTGGACTAATGTGAACACAGTTACTGTCAATCAAACAATAGATAAACTCTAAATGAGTCGTGAGGTCGAGAGTGGAAATTAGTAGTTTGTCATAAAAAACCTGATAAATTCTGTCAGCGTGTTTTTTGGAATATTCATGTAAAATCACGGGATGGAACACGCTAAGGTTTATTTTTCAGTTTTTTGCTGTCGAAGCTTTTTTTTGTGCTCCGTCTAATTTTGGTGGCGAGTCCATTAATCATGCTGCATTTACATGGAGGAAATGCCAAGTCAGCATCACCCCTCCCCCTTTCTCTCTCTCTGCCATATACACAAACACACACCGGGCACGCACCATGTAATCATTTATGTTTGAGATTTACCTCCTCGCCTTATTAATTCTGTGTAACTCAGACGTGTCCTGTTAGTCTGTGATTTAAAGAACGCTAAATCCATCTGAGTCTTCTCGTGCACAGCGGCACTCACACAGGATAAGAGGAGTTAGATCTTTGGGCTTGTGATACATGCCAGATAGCTGGGTGGTGTTAAATGCTAACAGGCCACAGCATGAAGGGAGAAGTCAGATATAACGCAGCCCATCTGCATTGCAAAATATTTTCACTTCCAAAACACGAGCAATCTTTCCATCTTTTTGATAAATTGATGGACTCTTTGCACACAAACAAACACACCCACACAGGGTATGTTTGTGTGTGTGTGTGTGTGTGTGTGTGTGTGTGTGTGTGTGTGTGTGTGAGAGTACACACTGAGCTGTTACTGTCCTTTGAACAAGTTGAGAGTCACCTTTTGGAAACCCACGGCCAGAGCTGAGCTTGTTTTCATGTTAGCTTCACCCGAGTGCTTTCTCTGCGGGGGGAAGCCATTTATCTGAAGCACACGCACATTAATGCACGCCATGTATGAATAATTATTCATGCCTGTCATGTGTGCCATTTACACAGCGAGGCTGAGAGGAGGAGCACAATATAAAACAGGACAAAGAAGCATCTGTGGAATTTTAATTATTTCATCAGCCAGGTTTTGAGACTTGTCTTCCCTCAGTCTTCCTTCAGTCTTTTTTCAGTCTTCCTTCAGTCTTCTGTCAGTCTTCCTTCAGTCTTCCTTCAGTCTTTTTTCAGTCTTTCCTTCAGTCTTTTTTCAGTCTTCCTTCAGTCTTCTGTCAGTCTTCCTTCAGTCTTCCTTCAGTCTTCTGTCAGTCTTCTGTCAGTCTTCCTTCAGTCTTCCTTCAGTCTTTCCTTCAGCCTTGCTTCAGTCTTCCTTCAGTCTTCCTTCAGTCTTCTGTCAGTCTTCTGTCAGTCTTCCTTCAGTCTTCCTTCAGTCTTTCCTTCAGCCTTGCTTCAGTCTTTCCTTCAGTCTTTCTTCAGTCTTCCTTCAGTCTTTTTTCAGTCTTCCTGCAGTCTTTTTTCAGTCTTCCTTCAGTCTTTCTTCAGTCTTCCTTCAGTCTTCTGTCAGTCTTCCTTCAGTCTTCCTTCAGTCTTCTGTCAGTCTTCTGTCAGTCTTCCTTCAGTCTTCCTTCAGTCTTTTTTCAGTCTTTCCTTCAGCCTTGCTTCAGTCTTCCCTCAGTCTTCCTTCAGTCTTTTTTCAGTCTTCCTTCAGCCTTCTTTCAGTCTTCCTTCAGTCTTCCGTCAGTCTTCCGTCAGCCTTTCTTCAGTCTTCTTTCAGTCTTCCTTCAGCCTTCTTTCAGTCTTCCTTCAATCTTCTGTCAGTCTTCTGTCAGTCTTCCGTCAGTCTTCTTTCAGTCTTCCTTCAGTCTTCTTTCAGTCTTCCTTCAGTCTTCTTTCAGTCTTCCTTCAGTCTTCTTTCAGTCTTCCTTCAGTCTTCTTTCAGTCTTCCTTCAATCTTCTGTCAGTCTTCCGTCAGTCTTCCTTCAGTCTTCTTTCAGTCTTTTGTCAGTCTTCTTTCAGTCTTCCTTCAGTCTTCTTTCAGTCTTCCGCCAGTCTTCCTTCAGTCTTGTCTTATGTTTCACTGTCTCAGTCTTGTGTTACGTGTTCATTAGACTTTTGCAGCAGTGGGTTTTGTTCGTCCTCTGATGGGATTCTATTAGTGTAGCTCGCCACTCACTTATCCTCGCAATTAAAATTTGTATGTACATGCTCAGCCAATCAGAATGAGCGTAATCAGCCCTGTGAGGGCTGCCCCCGTAAAGGGAAACGACAGAGGTCTCACCGCTCCGTCATCTTTTTTTATTAAATGACAACAGATGACAGCGCAAAGAAATTCATTAGAACAGTTTCAGACTCTCTTCCTGCTGCGTCTGTCTGTATCTCCACAAATTACCTTTTATGTTTTAATAACGATACATTTTATTTATGGAGTGCTTTTCATGAGACTCAATGACACTTAAATCATCAAACAATGCAACAGCTCACATTATCAATCACACATTAAATGCAGTTTTTAATTCTTAAAGGTGAGTTTTGAGCCGTGGTTTGAATGAAGACTTGGTTGGTGCAGTCTGTCGCCCCAGGTTATACTGGCTGATTACGCAGCATGCAGTCCACATCCACTCAGTGTCAACTCAACCTGCAGTTAATCCTTACTTTGTTCAAAGGAATAGTTGACATTTTAGGAAATATAGCAGCATAGAAACCATTGTCATATCTGTCAGATATGATGCTACAGCTGACAGCTAATGTCTCTATTAAAAACAAGATGAAACAGTTATCAGGTAAAATTTACATAATACAGGTATTTACATACCTCCTCTTCTTCTTCCCAATGGTCCAAAATGCCCGTGGTACAAACACTAACACTCCCCCGGTGCTCTGAGCTCACAGTCCGGGCAGCCCGGCTAACAGACTGAGCTAACATGAGCTAACAGCGGCTACAGTTGGCAGCAGTTGACTTTACTCTCCATCTGTAGCATCAACAGGATTTAAAATCTGTTCATGAGAGGAAAGTTACACAGCGTTGCTTTAACCAAACAATGGCACCTTAATAATTAAAAAATAATATTATAATTGGTCTTACATGCATCTTTACTTTGAGTTCATGTAATCCTGTCCTCTTGTATTTTTGCAATACGCAAACAAAAAATAGGATAGACCAAAAGTCCTCGCCGTGGCCTCTAACTCTAAGTTTTTCTCCTGTGAAAGAACAGACCACTCTGGAGATGCCACCATGAATAATTTTCCCTCGTACGCTTATTAGTTTCACTGGAGAGTTTCAACGCCACACAGTCCAAATTCTGTTTAAATTCGGGCTTTTCCACATGACTAAGAAAACACATTTCTGCTCGGAAACATTGCTGTAATGCATTTTTGTCCTCCCCGCAGCCCTCATTTGCAGTCCGATGACATGATGGTGAATCACCGCACAGAGTCTAGTCTGTCTCCGCGTCCCTTCGGACATGCTGTCATATAATAACCTTGGTTCCCCTTGATTCCACGGGATGCCCTACACACCTACTGTACAGCGGTGTCCAGATGTTCCTCCTTATGTATGCAACCTGTATCCATCTAGCAGGGAAAACCAGGGAGACAATAACATCGTTTGCTATTTTTAAACTGTTAAAAATACCAAGTAGCGGCCTAGCTTTCACTCTTTGGTCGCTTACTTAAAATATGAAGCAACATAATACCATCATAAATATCATGCACACATAATAAAAGCAGGTTATAAGCTGTGTGTGTGAAGCACAGACTATAATTATGTGCAGGGCTGCTGCTGCACAATGTCACACTGTGAAGAAAAATGTATACTATTTGCATACTCAGTCAGAATGTGTCTCCCCTTGTGCACCAAAGTATACAGTAACAACGTATATCATGTGTTCTTGTGTTAAAGGGATTATATTTGCAAGGCAGAGTTAAGCCATCTTTAAATAGCAGGAAAAAAATTGATTTTTGGCTGTCTAGCAACAAACAACTTAGGCGAGGGAGCTAAATACTCACCACCTGCATGACAATGAAGTTTTAAAAACAAACCCCAAAGAGTTGACTCTCAGTTTGGCCTTCGTAGTATTTAATTTGCCAGACAGATTTCACCAGTGTAAGGTAATATAAATCATTACGATAGATGTTTGCAATCTCAGTGGCATCAGCTGTGCTGTGTGTGTGTGTGTGTGTATATATATATAGAAATGTTATCTTAGGGGAAAATAGAATAAAATAATATGTCAGCACAATATATCTTTTTTCTTTTATGAAACTGGTGGCTGTTTGCCTTATCTCTGTTTTCAGCCAGAATTCATATATTACCCACCTTGACTCTCCGCGATACACATTCATCATACCGTGAACCAATTATACGCTCCTGTCGCTGTGTTTGTGTGTGTGTGTGTGTGTGTGTGTGTAACTGTTTCTTACTTGGACTAAAGTTTGTATCGTCCCTCGTGAGTTCATCAAAATTCCGCAAAAGCTGATTGAAGTCAAAAACCCGATATCTGACTCTGAGTCCCGGCATCACTGTTATGTAACACGCCACAGCACCACCCCACGTCACGGAGCGGTGCAGAATATGGATTCACGCAGAGACAGCGTGACCTCAATTAGCCTTCAGCCTGCTCTCTGACCTGTGTGTGCTGTCTCATTCTTTATTGTTTTTCTGCATGATTCTGTTTGTGCAAATATGTTTGTTTTATCTTTAGCATTTCTCTTGTATCATGATCGCTGAGGTCTTATCAGAGCACGCCATACTGCCGACCTTTGACCTTATCACTATTATCTGTTAGAATACAGCTGAAGTTGATGGGAGTGTCCTTGATTTTGCAAGTATTTAACAAATTGCAGTTTAGATGATGATGCAGGATGAGAAGTCAGCGGGCCACTAAAGTGATTACATTTTAGTCATTTAGCTGCGACTTACAGAGAAGAGAAACAATCAAGGTACAGTGCGATAAGAAAGTGTTGTGACAATTCTTAAAGGGGTAGATGTATCATGTCCAGCTGTTGGTAGTGTTGTAGAGGAGGTCCTCTCTGAAGAGCTGGAGGTCTTCAGGAGGTTTGTGAAGGTAGAGAGGGACGCCCCTGATCTGGTAGGAACTGGTAGGACGTTCCACCAACGGGGAACAACAGACGAGAAGAGTCTGGATTGTCCTGAGCGTACGGGTGGCAGAGCCAGGCGTCGTTCATTGGAGGAGGTAATATATGTCTGTACGAGTAGGTAGGTGCAGTACCGGAGACTACTTTGTAGTCAGAGTTAGTGATTTGAATTTAATGTGGGCTGCTACAGGTAGCCAGTGGAGCTCGATGAGCAGCGGGGTAACGTGACCTGGTTGTAGACCAGGCGAGCCGCCATGTTCTGGATCATCTGAAGAGGTTTCACTGTGCAGGCTGGGAGGCCCGTCAGGAGGACGGTACAGTAATCTAGTCTGGAGATGACCACAGCTTGTGTCAGGAGTTGAGTAGCATGTTGAGTTAAGTAAGGTCTGATTTTTATCATGTTGTAAAGTGCAAAGCGGCATGACCGGGCAACTGAGGCGACATGATTGGAGAAGGTTAGTTGGTCATCAATCATAAACTCTAAGTTTCTCGTCACCCAGGTGGGGGCAGTTCAGTTTTTGAGAGGTTCAGCTGGAGGTGATGTGCCTTCATCCATGTGGAGATATCTGAGAGGCATCCGGAGATCCGTGCAGAGACTGAGGCAACCTCAGGAGGAAATGACAGATCCATTCAGTATTTTTTTTCAGCATTTCAGTGAAAAACCACATGCCAACCTCATCGTGGCACCACAGAAAAAGTCAGAATCAACAAAGTCTGTAAGATTCATCCTCTGGGGACCATGAATGTCAAAACTGTGTAGACAAAATGTACAAAACATCACGGCTATTTATCCAACAGTTCCTATTTCAGTCTCGACCAAAGGCGTGGACAAACCGACCAACTTTGCCATCCGTGACGGCGCTAGCTGAAAAAAAATGTAAATGTTAGTTTTTGTGTGTGTGTGTGTGTGTGTGTGTGTGTGTGTTTTGGAAGTTTACGTGTAATGTGTGTTTAACTCAGGAGCTGTTAGTGGAGCTCGGCTGGGCCAGCAAAACCAGAGGAAAGGTGGAGGAAGATGAGGGAGGGAGCGCACAGACAGAGAGAGGCAGCGGAGATGACTGTGATGATGAAGACGGCTGTGAAGCATCTGGTGAGGAGAACGGTGAGTCATGCGCACACACACACACACACACACACGGAGACAAGCATGCATGCAAAAATAGAGGAACAAACATTAGCAAACATACACCCACACACACACACACACACACACACACATACACAGACTTGAAAGCTTGTCTTGTTGGTTGCAAATATAGGGGTTCCACTTCATGCATAACACATCAGCATATGTATCTACACACATACACACACACACACACACACGGTTCATTGGCACGGTGGAGGCTTTAAAATGCTGCAGCTTCCACATATCTTGTGCCAGCAGGGAAATGCCCAGAGGGAGGGATAGTACTGAGAGATGGATTCAACTGTCCTCCTTCTCCCTTTCTCTCTCTCGCTCTTTCTCCCTCCGTCTCTCTTTCTGCTGCTCTCAGCAGTTTATCTCCTCCTCGGCCAGAATAAAGGATGCACTAACAACCGGGTCATCCCAAAAACAGAAAAACGGAAACTGAGATTATTCATTTATCTCTTGACTTATTCATCATGTTTGTACATAAAACATGGGTGTCACATGGAGATCTGGGGACCCCCCCCAAGGAGACTCGAGGCTATCCCGAGTGACTGTAGCTCAAATTAGCCAGTATTTAAATTACTGGGCAGTCACACACCACCAACTATTTGACTGATTTTGGTGAAACTGGATCATATTTTATGGAGAAAATTTTTTCTGGTTTTCCCTCTGATGTCCTCCGGCTGCTCCGCCTCAACTCTCTGTGATTTACAGAGTTTCCTGATGGACAGTGAAGTAAACTGCTGACAACTGTAGCTGCTGTTAGCTCAGTTTGTTAGCAGGGCTGCCCGGACTGTGAGCTCAGATCAGGGGGAGTGTTAGTGTTTGTACCACAGGCGTTTTGGACCAGTGGGAAGAAGAACAGGTTTTCAAGCCTGGGGCGTGGTGCAGTGCTGATGTTGGAAGTGAAGCTGGTGTTTGCTGAGCAAGTGAGCAATATAACCGGGATCAGGAGCCTCTACTGACATCATGAAAGTGGCAAAAAGATTGAAGGGAAGCCGATGGACAAGAGTATATCTGTAAATCACAGTGGGATTACAACCACACCCATCAGTGACGTCACTGTGTATTGACACACCCTGTAGTACACTTATACATCACTGCAGCAATGATTACATCACTGGAGGTCATCAAAAATAGGATTCATTTATAAATTATGAACTGCTACTTACAGTTTAGATCCTTCAAAACATCACCTCCCATTACAAAACATTTACCAGCATCATTCTGCTGTGGCAGATTCACTCAGCAGCTGGTTTACAGATTATTTTACAGCCCCTCGTCATAAGAGCAAACAGATCGAGCATTTTCTCAGATCTCAGTGTCATCTCCAACCAAAAGGCCTGAAGGACAAACGGTCTTTCTCACATGCTGCAGCTCCGCCCTCCTCCATCATGTGCTGTGGAAAACTTTTCTGTCCGTGTCTATCTTTAGCTGGAAAAACATGTATGTTGATTAACCGGTCAACATACGAGAAGACCCCGGCCTGCCACCTTTATGGTGACGGAACTTTCCATGACACCCAAGTGGTTTGTGTGTGTGGACTTTCTGTGGTTGTCGTGGTGATGACCCAGGGCAATTATTTTCAGGTCACGTCATATCAGTGAGCGTTGGTGTGTTTTCTACTGTGATTGTGCTGAAAATGAAGTTTCTTTGTTGGTGTTCCTGTTTCATGGGATTGATTATCATAATTCACCAAACCAGGGTTAGCTCGATCTCCTGCATCATCACGAGGTCATGTGTGGTTGGTGGGATATCTGCCCCCGAGGGCAGGATGTAATAGGGTCAAAGGTCGTTGTCACATTAATTATCCCTGCACTGTCCTCGTCATTACTGCAGTCATGAGTGTGCACATCTAGTGACGTAAAGGACGAGTGCTGTCGTGGTGTTTTATGATACTGAACTGTAGGTCATCAGGACATTTACTACCAGGCCAAGAAAAGCTAATTAATGAATTATGATTAATGATGCTGATTTAAAACTGATCAGTCCTCCATTAGTAACAAGCTTTGCTACCAGACCCAAAAACCTGACAAAGTTTTTGAGTTTATGTTTAAATAAATGTCATATATTGTCTCTGTGTAGGATAGATATGAGGATAGCTTTGGATAAATAACATTTAGAGTTTTGTCCAGTAAGGACAGACGATTCAGAACCGAGTCAGACTGATGCACACACACGTCAGTGTCAGATTAGCCTCGATTATGATGATTTCAATCTAAAATAGTAAAAGAACCACCCGCACGTCGTTACAACCATGATAAAGTCGATAAAATACAGGTGTGAGTCAGGTTCAGTTGGGTTGAGTTATAAAGAAGTGGTTTCAGGCTCAGACTCAGATGTTTATAAAAATGATCTGTGGTGGAACTTCTGCTGTAAGTAAAGATAAAAAGAAAGCTAAGCTAAGCTAATGCCACAACGTAGTGCAAGGAAGAGGATCCAAATTCAGACTTGAAGGTGAACGAAAAGGAGATTTTAGTGATTTACATCAATGGGAAAACACAAAATAACAAACAGCTGCTGAGAGTCCAGGCAAAAAAAACAAAACAAAGTCCATCCATAAATTCAAGAAAAAGTCCAATCAACAAAAATCCTGAGAAATCTTTGAGCAGGAACACGGAGAGAAGCACTAAGACTGAGGAACAGACACAGAACCAGAGAAGAGATGCAGCACTGAGGTACAGATACAGAAATGAGGAACAAAATGCAAACTAAGAACTGTGGTACAAAAAACAGACGACCTGACGAGTGACACCAAGGAACAGAGGGACGAAATGCAAGACGGGTCAACGAGACACAGGTGAAAACTAATCAGGCACAGGTGAAACTCATCAGGGAGGAACAGAGTCAAAACTAGCAGGAAAACCCATTTCAACATAAAACATCCTAAACAAGAAACGCAACCATGACATTTAAGATATTTGATGTAAATCTCACAATAAATACCTGAGCGCCATCTCCGTCCTAAGTTCTGACATTTACTGGAGTAATTAAAATAAGACCAGTGAGTCAGCTGGAGGATTTGTGTGTGATTTACAAGAACAAAACTGTATTAAGATCACAATATTTCAATGCAAATGACAGGAGATCACTTTAAATCATGCAAACACAGCTGATAGTTGTAGGAAGGAAGACTGCGCTCATGCCAAGATAAAACATTAATGCCACCTTAAATGTTTGTTCCCTCACACTGCATCCCTCCTCTGATTTACCAGCTCTAAAAAGTCATGTATCTGTTGATACATCTGTCATACCCTTTAGAGTAACCTTGATGTGTCAGATCCGTGGAAACTCATGCCTCCCGCTGGGCCTGAAACTGGTACACCGGGCTATTTACAGAGAAAATTGCTGGTTATGATTTACCGAGCTGGTGGCGGTGTGCGGTGATCGTGTCTCTCAAGCCACAATGAATTCCCGGAGAAAGAATCAAAATAAGTGACAAAAGGGGGATTTTTTTCTGCACGTCTCTCCGCATCTCAATGCATATAAACAAAGCCTGACAAGCACCAGAGCTGAAAGAGTGACGCAGACCACAAAGAGTCATTCATTTTTTGAAATGTTTGTACTTTTTCTTTCCTGCGCTGCACACTGAAGAACTAGTCCTGAGTTAATGTATGAATAAAATACCATCAAATGAATGAAAGCAGGCCAATCCACGCTGCCTGAATCGCTCTCTCTCTTTAAAATTCAGCCGACAAACCACGTCTGTAAATGTGAATCGCTGAAATGTGGAGCTTATTATTTCACAGGGAAGGAAGAGCGTAGAAACAAAATTGTGCTTGTGTGAGAGTGTGTGTGTGCACAAATGAATGTTTATGGCCTCTTGTTGTTGGTGTGTGTTTGTGTGTGTGTGTGCATGCAGGCGGTACATCTGTTGCTGCAATGTCTTTGTGTGTAATCCAGTATGTTTTAATGGACGGCCCAGTTCTCTGTCTGACTGGCTGAAACAGATCCAGTAGCGTGCTGCCTCTTGACTTATAATGTGTTTCTGTTTTCTTTAACACACACATGATGATTGAGCTTAACTTTATCCCTGAGCTGCAGATATACAGGGATGAATAAGAACACTCCTCCTGTCCTGTAATTAATTCTCATGATATTTGGGCTTTTGTTGAATACTGACGAGGGACGAGAGATGTGGAGGTTGGTGTGATTATGAAGCCAGGAGCTGAAATCAAACCTTAAAAAACTTCAACACCTCAATGCCAAGCATGTGTTTTATTAGTATGGGCCACTTATCAGAGAGAGGAGAAGTTATTTTAGTCATGCTGAGACAGTACGCAGGCAGCTATCGTTTGATTCGAGTCCATTTAAGAGTTGAGCTCAGCCAGGGAGAAAGAATCACTTGGCAAACACTGTTCACAGATCAAAAGCAAAGGCAGAGGCAGGCGCCTCGACGTATGAGCAGCTAAAAGCAGAGAGCTTAACTTAACTTAACCTAACTTAGCTTACCTTAACTATCTGAGCTAAGATTTCCTGCCAGACAAGCTGATGCTGCAACATTGTATCCATTTGTTCTTTTGAAATCATCGCTGAAGGTTAGGTACACGCCAAAAAGTACATTACAGTTGCAACTGTGTTGTGCATTAACGCCAACATTTGACCGCCAAAATTTAAATATGAAACATGTGTACAACTTACAGTTCTATGTTACAATATTCACTAGAATCTCTTCAGCTCCAGCTGCCATTTTCACAATGCCGGTGGTCCCAAAATGGCTTCGGCCACTGAGGGCGAGAAGTGGACTGAACACAAGTGTGAACGCACGTATGTAGCAAATTAGCAAAAGCTGTGTCTCAGTTTGCATACTTCCATACGCAGACCTGCCAGTTTGAGTACGTAAGTGCGATCACACTGTCAGTTCTGTCAAAATGCGCCGTGAGCACCCGGATGAGGACGCTGCTGGAGCTGAAGCGGTTGAGAAAACGCCGCAGTGCCGAAATTAGCGCACTACACCAGGAAGTACATATAGTGTACACGGTGTGCTACATCGAAGTGTACGAACGGAGGTACACACACATATATGTCTTTCCATTGAAAGAGGTCATGCTAATTCATGCTAAAGTTGCCATAGAGTTCTGAATTGCCGTGCAATCAGATGCACTTTTCATACATTACAGTAAAACAGTCATATTTCATGTCAAAACCTTTATTTATATGATATTTTAAGTGAATTTATACAGAATAAAGTAGTATTTTATATGAGACAGTTAATTGTACAGTAAAACATGATAAAACCTTTATTTTACTCACTATTCATACAGTATTTTCATGTCTATTATAGCAAAACAGCTTCTTTCTTTTGTGTATTCCGTAAAATATGGAATAAAATGCCAACTTTAACATGAAATCAACAGTATTACTTACAACAGTATCCTTTTACCATAATATTAGACTGTATTCATTGCAGTAAAATTCTGACAACCACAGCTGCCAGTTTCTTACGGTAAAAACATGTTTTTATTTTATGTATCTGCTATCTACATTGTGTGATAATAATCAAACAGGTCACTGGTTACTGAGGTTCTTCCTCTTCCTTCATTCAGTCATGTCTCTTCCTGCCCTCCCCTCGAATTCACCGAGATTAAACCCATTGATTTTTTTCCTCCTCCTCCTCCTCAGTCCAGCTTCTTCAGCTGCCCCTTCTACGATCTCTCTGTCTCCACAGACATATCCAGGTCCTATAATGTCAATAATGTAAATGTAATCACAGCTTCTCTTTTCTCTCTCCTCTTCTTCTGCTTGTTCTTCTTCTGTGTAACAAATGAAATGATGCGTCACCATAATTGCTCTGCTTTAATCTGGGATGTGGTGAAGGGTGCAGAGGTGGGGATGCTTGCTTTAACTTCCAGGTGTCCATGAGTCACATTAAAACCACTAATGCACAGTAGAGTTTTGGAAAGCACCGCTCCATTTCCCCTGAAAAAGACTTTAATGTTCAGAGTTTACTAAATGATTCATGTTGCAGTTAAACAGTTTTTTTGTGTCACACAAACATTATTTGGGAATATGTTCAGGAACTCTTGTATTTTTATCAAGTACAAGATGTATTTGTGTGTGTGTGTGTGTGTGTGTGTGTAAGAGAATGTGCGAATTTGTACTCGCGAGGGGCACTCAATCCCTGTAACCATGGTTACCAGGTGGTCTGCCTTCCCATGGGTGCTTATTTGATGAAAATGAAGAAAGAGAAAGAGAGAGAGGGAGGAAGAGACAGAGGAAGAGAGGAGGTGTGGCAGATTTTTTTGTGCCCCTCCAACATCGTGTGTGTGTTTGTGTAAAGCTCTTTCACTACCTGTAGTTTCATTTGCAGTTAATACCTCGTCAGTGTTCGGTCCTCCTGCACTAAATAATGAGTGTGGACAGGATATCGTACACTGCTGAACCATTTTCTTTTCATTGTCTCGCTTCCATGTATCTTCCCCTCCATCATCTCTGCCTTGGCCTCTTCCCCCCTCTTCCCTAGGGCCAGATTCACAAAGCCTTTAGAAGCTATTTCATCTTAAAGGGAAAGGCCAGTGTTTTTCCAGCACTCCAGCATGTTACCCTCTCTGCCCGAGGACGGTTTGATCTGCATTCGTAAGCGTCTGTCTAAAGGGAGCCAGAAAGAGCAATAAAAAAGTCTGGCGGGGCTCCTAATCTGCACCCGTGACTATAAAAGTTCCCAGAGCGAGCCTTTTTGGGTCGGATTGATCAGCGCTATAAAATGAAACAGCTTTCTTTGTACATGCGTGCACCGGAGAACATTGGGGGTGTAAAACATGTTAGTAATGCAGTCGGTGTCCTTCGGATACAGCAGCTTTACTCTGCAGAGTATTTTCTTCTCATCATGCTTTATTTACACATGGAGTCAATAATCTGAAACAACAACAGAGCAGCCCTGTCTCCTAAGAATTACCCTTACACACAGCTAATGAGGGATCTGCATTAGGAAATGTAATGCTGCATTGATTTTGTTTTTGTTTTTTTAATAACATAACAAGGAAAGGTTTGCAGTGTATTGAACAGATCTGTCCAGTGGGTGTGTAGAGAGAAGTCGATACTGCAGGGCTCTGTTCATTCTTACGGAGGCTGCTCGGTGGTGCAAGAAGCCAAAAAAGTTCCATTTCTGGGTATAAAATTATCTGGATCTTCCACGTATGCTTCCATATTAATGACTTAGGGAACCACTGACTTGCAATTTAGCTCTTCGCTAACTTGAATCGGGGATAAATTGATTTCCAAATGCTATCAGACCAAATGGATGAAAATCAGATATGCTACTGATATGGTGTCATTTGGAGTTGTGACGCTCAAAGAAATTCAGATAGGGTCTGCTTTAACGTCACTGTTGGCAAAATTTAAATGTATTACTTCATTAGAAGTCGACTTCCAGTGTACTTATTTATGTTTTAATTCATATTTTCAAGATGTGACAATGTGGAGACGGCGGAGTAATATCTTTAGTGATGAGTCAGGTGCGCTGTCATGCTGATTTGAGCACATACTAAAATCTAGTTGACCAATCAGATCGTATAAAGCCGCTTCTTTCACGATGTAAACTTGCAGGAAGACTTTTGATGAATGCCACTGCTGTCATTGGCTTCGTTGTGCTGGGGGATTGATCTGTGCACTGTTAAATCTATGTTCATCATCAACATCAACATTTTTTCTTATAGTAACTCCTCCCTATCAAAGCACGGCTGTCGTGGTCTTAGTTAAACACCGAAAAAGTCAGTGCTGATTTGAATCAGTCTGCCATAAATACTAACAGACTGAAGAAATAGTTTTTAAAAGATCGTGCCTCAACACTGACTAACACACTGTTGGTTTTAGTCTTTTATGGAGGATTTAGGGGATTTATTAATAGAATAATGAGTAGAAATCTTTATCCAGCTTTATACATATAAACATTTACAAAGTCTAACGTCTCCAGTGAAGATCAGTCCTGCAGAAATCATGTTTCCTCCAAAAATGCATACATGCAAATGAATTAAACAAATTTACAGCCTCTGAACTAAATTTGTATGATCATCGAGATTTCTGTGTTGTTCATAATTCAGCTGTTTTCTCTTTTTTAATTGCTCCTCTTTGTCCGTCCTCCATTCTTTGGTTTCATTTTGTTTATGTTGCCTCACAGCTTGCGGTATATTGACTGGAAGTGGGAGACACACACACCCACATAAACACACACACATGCACCCACATAAACACACACACATACACACTCATAAACTCGCGCATACACAGAAATCAAGAAGGAGAGCAGATACAGGAGAGAACGATAGGAGGTAACAGTGGGTGCACAGAGACAGGAAAGTCATAAGCGATCACATGCGTGCGATCACACACTGTGTGTGTGTGTGTGTGTGTGTGTGTGTGTGTGTGTGTGTGTGTGTGTGTGTGTGTGTGTGTTCTGCATGTGGTAATGGTTAATAAGCAGTAGTGTTAAAATGATAGCTCCTCAGGGTAGACGATGCGGCTCATTAAAGAATTACACATTCACTTTGCTCTCTGTGTCTCTCTCTGTTTTGTTCAACACACCCTGAGAGAGAGAGGAGAATTTAACATAACATGAAATGCTGCATATTATAGAATATTTACTGAATAATATCTACTGTACATGCTTGGCTTCCTGCTCTCCAGCTATCAACATACCCATAGCCTCCATCAAGCATCCTCTATCTTGACTCTGTAAACCTGTTTGTTTGTTTCGCTGCTCCACGCCTGAGTGCGTTTGTTCATGCAAGTCTGATTAGACATCATCTGTTTATTAGTCCTCCTCTGTGCAGTGTTATTCCCATACTTGACCTTTGTCTAGCTTTCTCTACCTCCATCTTCCTTCTTCATGTATTCAAATGAGCATTCACATGCCACACACACACACACACACTCACACACAGCAGACAACCACCCTGCGTTAATGTACAACCTTCAACCAATCACTCGGCCTCGTTCATCCTCTCATCCACCTCCAATCACGGTCGGCCACTTCGCTGCAGTCTTCGGCTCTTTTTTTTTTTTTTCTCTACATCTTTCCTCCAAAGGTTTTATGATTCCACTGGAGGCTACGCTCAACCTCGGTGAGTGTGACCTTGGGTAGATGCTTCACAGCGAGTCTAACCGTTATTACAGTCATTTGAAAACAAGCACCAGCCATTAATCTGAATATTGCGTTTAGAGTATGTTAGCACTGAGAGTTGGAGCAGGTGGTGGAGATGCAGATGAGAGTATTTGACCAGGCTGTTGTTGGATAGATTCAAGGTTTTTGGAGATAATCATGTTGATTAACTTTCATTATCCATATTTTAATATTCAGAATGTTTAGTTACACAAAATAAACCTTTTTATTGTCATCCATAAAATCTTCTGGAAGTTAAATTACATTTTTAAAAGTGAGTTTATCACTCAGGTTTATCAAAACTACACTTTTATATTCCAGGTTAGCAGCCATGATTGATCTTTGATCACGAATAATTCATCACCACCTGCCAATCAACCCAAAGTAAGAAATGACGGACATGAGGAGATTCTTGAAAATGCTCAAATGATTTGGCCATGCTAGCTGCACGTTTCCAGGGATGGCAAGGTCGGTCGATCCTCCAGTCTGAAATATCTCAACAGATGGATTGCCACTGAATTTTGCATAGACGTTTGTGGTCCCCAGAGGATGAATCCTAATGACTATGGTGATCTTCTGACTTTTCCTTTAGTGCCACAAGGTTTGTTCACGTTTATGGTGGTGAATGATAAATGGCACCATCAGGTCAACATTTCAACTGACTTTCCCATCAGCCTCAGCTGTACTTCATATATTAATAATTTCACTAATTACCAAATTACCAAATACTAAATTCTTAAGATTTTAGTAATAAATAGTTTTTAAACAAAAAAGCAACGAGACTTCACGATACTGATGACCATGAATCCTTCTGAACAGACTTAAAAACTGGATTTAGAGTTGTTTATGGTCTTATCTGACCAGACAGGAGTTTTTTATTTGTCTTTTAGGTGCTTTCCTTTTCAGCCTTGAAGCCTTGAGTTTCACAGATATGCTGATGACACCCAGCTATACATTTCTGGACCTCATCTGGACCTCAGTCCCACTGAGAAGTTGGTGCATTGTTTAGATGACACAAATGACTGGAGGTCACACAACTTCCTGCTGCTCAATCAAGACGAGGATCATATTATCTGGGCCCAGAGAAACCCCTTGTCTGTTTGCACAAAAGGTTCCTGTTTTATTATTTTATGTCAGTTCACCATTGATAGAAACTTCCTTCTAAATTTACTCTATAGAGTATCCTTGGAGCTGCTAAACTGCAGTATCAGGCACCAGCATCCTTACATCACCAGTAGGTCACTTAGGTCTTCTGACCGGGGTTTACTGGTTGTCCCTCGTGCTCAGCTGCAAACAAAAGGTGACTGTGACTTTGAAGCGGCGGCTCGGACACTTATTATTCAAACTGGCCTTTGTCTGGCCTGCTGTTGAGTGTTTTCCGCTCATGTTTTATTGTTTGCTACTTTATATTGTTCTATACTTGAACATTTTGCTCTTGACGCTTCGTGACCTTTCGAGAACAATGAGTTTGCTGCTTGTATTTCCAAGTTTCACATATATTGTGTCCATAAAGTATCCACTGGTGTTGAGTTATACTGTATTACCACTATTTATTTACTATGACGTTCACAGTACTGTTCTCTCTTTCTTTCCCACTCAGCTTTTTTATTTTGCTATCATTTTATAATTTGATTCCGATAAGTACTTGCTGAGGTTATAATCCACAGATACCTTTTACCCTTTTACCATGCGCTTCCTGCTCTGTGTGTAGGTGTGTGTGTGTGTGTGTGTGTAGGTGTGTGTGTTTCCTCCCTGGGGAACTGAGGCTGAAGTAATGAAATGCTCATTACTGATTCAGCTGGAAATGCTAGGGATACATTTACACACCTACACACACACACACACACACACACACACACACACACCAGCGATCCAGACTCTTTTCAAGGTCACCTTGCATCATTTGTGTGTGTGTGTGTGTGTGTGTGTGTGTGTGTGTGTGTGTGTGTGTGTGTAAGAGAGAGAGAGAGAGAATTAATGTCTGTTGTATACATCCAAATTAAGGAGCAACAAGATTGAGCATAATTGGGGTGTAAATTGACAGTTCTGTACGATACACCACGGGCATCTGATATCAGACACGGCCATTAATGCACTCTCTACTTCACACACACACACACACACACACACACATATTCACTGTTGCTGTCGGTTCACTTTTCAACTTTGACTTTGGCATCCTTTCATCACTCCATCCACAAACACACACACACATACACACACACACACACACACACATTGTATATCGAACACCCACAAATATTTGAACTACTTGAGGATCCCGTCCGAGGCAAGACGAGACAGCACGAGAGCTCCTTCTCTCTTGTTCAACACATTAAAATGCATCGATTTAGTCCTGCCTTACGCACACATGTGACTGATCAAAGCATTACTAACATGTTTCTGTGACACACGCTGTGTTTATGGGCACACACACATTGTCTGGCGTGATTAGGAAGGTGCTGTGTTGTCGGTTGGGGTTTTGTTTCAGACGGCAGACTGGGATAATGCATGAAAGGGAGTTAAACACAGTAATGCTGAGGTTTGGGCATTGGCTCCTCTGGAATGGATGCTTTAGGAATGCTTGTCACAGATCAGGCGGCGACGCTAGAGTCTGAACACGACGGCGGATTAAGGCAGCACAGGTGCACATGGTGATTTTGGCAGGATGGCCACTTGGAGGAACAATGTTCAGCTTTTATGACACAAAAACATTATCGAAAACAAAACAACAGGCACGCTGTAATGACAGGTTTTATCTCTGCGGTGTCAAATACACTGTCATTACATTGTCTAAAATTTTTGAATTTGGTGAACAAAAACATGCTGCAGCTCGGGGCGTCATTTATATTTGAAATTGACATTTATTTATTCAACCAATCAAGTATTATTCAGTAACAGTGAAGCCTTACAGAATTAACCAAATACACAGTGAACAATATTTTACGATAACAGTCACATATTTTAGCATCAGCATGTTTGAAAGTGTTCTCCGAGGGTCTAAGAGCAGAGGGTGTCGTACAGATTGTATAGCCCCTCGGGGCAAACTGTAATTTGTGTAATTGTGTAATAAATCAAACTGACTTGTCTTCACGTCACGAAAAAAATTAATTGTTGTTAATTGGCAAGCAAAGATGTGCATTTTTAACCATGTAGAGACCCCGGGGAGCTCGCCATGAATCAAAACATGGAAAATGAAGTCCTGATTTTTGCATTGTAATAATTGTAATATTGTAATAACCAGAACCTGAAATATACATCATTGCGTTGATATCTGTGAGTTTATTTTGTCGACAAAGCAATCTTCTGGAAGCTGTCAGATTGTGTTGTGATCCTGACCCACGGAGGCTGTTTTCTGGGGGAGAGTTCGCCGAAGAGTCGGCAGGGAGGACTGACCGGCATGCGGTGACTTTTCCACATACATTTCGAAGATCTTTTTCATGACAAAGACACTACCTACTACCACATTACTGTTTGTTATAACAGTGTGGGTTACTTGAAATCTCATCACATAACCACCATAGATACAGTAGGACTTTTCTGGGGGACTGTTCACCGAAGAGTCGGCAGGGAGAACCGGGTCTCGGTGACTGTAACACATTACGCTGAATCACATTCTGTTTTAATGTATTATTTATTATTCATCTTTGGAATCAAGTTTGGTTTTGTTAAACTGTGTAATGACCATATTAATTTGCTTTCACACTTAACATCATAACAGAAATAATTAGTTACAATTAGTGAGCAATAATTTCAATAATTTTCTTTGTTCCTTTTGTAATTATAAGGCATGTCTTTATCTTTTTAGACCAAAACATCTCCACCAAACCCACCAAACTGAGTGTGTGTGTGTGTGTGTGTGTGTGTGTGTGTGTGTGTGAGAGAGAGATATGCACTAAGCGCTTGGCAGCCAGTCTCTTTCCTGTGGGTCACCACAGCTCTGATTTATGGCCCTGCTCCACCTGCCTGGGACTCTTCCTGTCACCCCAGGGCATTCACTTTGCTTGAATCCAATTCCATTTCTATCTCATTATTTTGGAAAAGTGTCTAAATTACGAGTCAGTGGTGAGAAGGACTCGTACATTTGCTTGGATAGGAGGTGATGATGTATCACGCGTAGTTCTCCTACCCAGCCATTACAATTCACGGTGGCCATTTCTCGTCCTTCCTTGTAAAGCGTCAGTTCAGCTCCTCCGGGGATGCAAGCTGTGCATGAATGGGGGTGTAAGCTGCTCTCATGCCGGACGTCAATGAAGAACTCTGATCTACAATTGCACTGACCCAGACTCTGCGATTTACCTCTGCACCTCGCTGACGGGATCCTTCAAATGTCACTCCTGCATTCTTATTATCACACACACACAGGCAGACACACACACACTCATTATTCACAGTAAAGGTTAAACTACCCCATGAGTATGACCACTGACATTGTTCATCATTCATCTCTGCTGCATGTGTGTGTGTGTGTGTGCACATATTTCTAGCCAATCTGCCATATGTGACATGTTCTGGATTGTTGCTAAGAGACAAACATGCTGAAGGGCATGTAGGAGGGGACTGCATGTTGCCACCCGCTTTAGAACACACACACACACACACACACACACACACATGCACATGCACATGAACATGCATATGCAAAGCAGCCTTTCAAATTAGGAGTGACTGTCCGTCTAATTAAGAACCTTTGGATTACTGCAGCACTGGAATCAACTTTGCTAATCAATAAATCATTTATCCAGAAATGATACCAAACATTTTCATCTTTGTTTTACATAATTTCTTTATCAGTGTTTCAATCAGCTGGTCAGCTGCTTTTGATCAACATTTATTGCTTAGTTTGGAAAATAATTAGCAGGTTAATCAATAATGGAAATATTCATTAATTGATGCCTGTTCACTTCAGTGATACCACTGTATAAAGTACTTTGTACCAAGTAAATGTCCTGTATTAGGTAAAAACAGAAGTATCATCAGCATAACTTGATAAAATATCAACAGTAAAAATACCCATCATACAGAAAGAAACTAACTTTTTATTAACAGACATATTATAAATTAATCAATATTTTATGATAAAAATGTTGCTTTAAAACATGTTGACACTTTACTAAGTCACACATCACCAACTATTTCACTGATTTTGGTGAAACTGGATCATATTTTATGGAGAAAATGTTTTCTGGTTTTCCCTCTGATGTCCTCCGGCTGCTCCGCCTCAACTCTCTGTGATTTACAGAGTTTCCTGATGGACAGTGAAGTAAACTGCTGACAACTGTAGCTGCTGTTAGCTCATGTTAGCTCAGTTTGTTAGCCGGGCTGTGAGCTCAGGGCACCGGAGGGGAGTGTTTTCAGGCAGGCTAATGCGGATGGGGAGCTGGGCCGGTGTTGTGCCAGGTGCTGTCATAGTAAAATGTACAATATTTACCTTTGAAGTTTCATGGAGTAGAGGTACAAAGTAGCATATATTGGTAATACTCAAGTAAAAGTATCTTAACTACAGTATTTGAGTATTTATACTTAGTTCCATTCCATCACTGCATTTCCTTTCATGAGCAGAGCTGGAACATTATTCTTCAACATCAGTTGGTTTATTTATATCTTAAAAAGCTAATATGTTATTAATCTCTAGTTACCTAAAAATATGTATCATACTTTCACATATCAAGCAGCTGTTTTTTTTACACATTATTTTCCCCCCTAAAATCATTTGCTGCCTAATTTACCTTCAAATATGAGTGTAACCATGTGTGTGCTCTCCAGTGTCAACAATTGATGAAAACGTTCCTTTTGGCCTCATTAAAGAGACATAACAAGTCAACTTGCCATTTTTCATCTACACCAGCTCTCTGTGAGAGCAAAAGAAGGTCAGTTTTTGCATAATTTCATTTTTTTAGAACCAGTAACAGTCATTGTGCTAAAATGGAAACATGAATTTGTCAAAGCACACTCGTGATGTCAGAAAACAAAAGATAATATGATGCAGTTCTGTTCCTGAAACAGGTTCTCTCCAGATGTGACACAAAGGACATGAAACAGACCACACACACAAACACGCACATTTTGCACAGAGCATCGAGTCCACGGTCCTCATATTGCTTCAGGCAGATATTTGTCAAGAGAGCGCACGATAAGGGACACACTCCTAATTGGAAAATATTCTGCTGTGAGTAAATCATCTGGATCATAAAAACAAAAACACATCGTGCATCTCTCGCACAGATTCCCAAATGTTTTTGTGCAGGCTGATGTTTATGTGCGTATTGATACCGGTATTTTCCTGCCGTGTTATTATAAGATATAATATTAGTTTGAGTGTGTGAACATTAACAACTCACCTCATTCCTTAGCGACTGAAAGAGGCTCTTTGTCTATTGTACTGCAGGACAATGTGTATTGTAAGAGACAGAATCAAATTACTGCCCAAGCAGGTGTGTGTGTGTATAGGTGTGTGTGTGTTGGTGTGTGTGTGTGTGCCAAAATAGAGCATGTTGTGACTGAGTGTTTTTTGTGACAGCGCAGGTGAGTATGAGAATCTCTCTGGCTGATATGCCTTTGTGCGTGTGTGTGTGTGTGTGTGCACGTTTAGCTGGCGGCACAGTCTGTCTCCCTTCTGTCCTAATCCACTCATTTACCTGAGTTCCTCCCAGGAGGGGCCTGGAGTACTGCCAACACACACACACACACACACACACACACACACCTAGAAACATGCATACGAAAGCGGTAAAGCAGCTGGTGAAATCCGGCCTTATGCCCGTTAAATGAAACAACATTTCACACATCTGTGTGTGCTTGTGTGTGTGTGTGTGTGTGTGCGTGCGTGCGTGCGTAAGGTAACAGTATTCACATTTGCGCGTGGTTGCGGGTGGGTGGGGTGAAGTCCATAAATCTTTCAGGTCTAAACAACAACAAAACAGCCGTAACGAATGCAAGATTTTGTGCAATCATGAGACTAAAAACAGAACCAGAAATGTCTCTCACAGATCTCGACTCGACTCCGACTGTTAATTTATGGACTTGTTTATTTATGGAGATATTTTTAAGCCAGATTTCTCAGAATGATTGCAAAGCCCTGAACTTGTTTTGGTTCGTTTTATTGATCTTTTCAGACACTTTCAGTCCCTCAAATGTGGCTCATTGCTTGTAAAATTAGATTAACGGAGCGCTGTATTTCATGTAATATAATACATACTTTATGTTGGATAATAGAGCTGTATTGTGTAGCGCACTCAGAAACCGAGCTTTAAAGTGCATCACACAAGCTAATAAATTAAAAATCAGTATTTGTTGCCTCCAGTTTCAGAGTGTAATCCCACTGTGGTAAATATGGACAGCTGTACTCGAGTATTTGTTCTGATTACATTACTCATGACAGCTGGCAGCAGTTTACTTCACTGTCCATCAGGAAACTCTGTTGATAAAGAGGCACATACCCGCTGCTATACTTTATGTATTCATATTGTTGTGTACTGTTTCCTACACTTTCTCAGGTGATGACACAGGTGACACATCCAGTGGTCGCAGTCCAGCCACAAAGGACGTGGCTTCTCCTCCTCCTGCTCCTCCTGCTCGTCGTCCCGTGCCTCCACATCGTGTCTCACCTCCACAGGTAGGTCACGGCTGTCCCTCCCTCTTCTCCTTCTCGTCTGTACATCGTACTACCTGTCCATTCTTATATAACTTATATAATATGTTCTCTGTCAGGTGGCTGTTCGAGGCTCAGCCCACACGCCGTCTCTGCGACCTTTGACCCTGATCGCCCTGGTGCTGCTCCTGCTGCTGTTGCCATGGGAACACCGCTGATCACCTGGAGAAGCTCCCTGAGACTGACAGAGACAAAAAAAAAAAGACTGAAGACAAACACATAAGTTTTGTGGTGGTGAAGTTTGAGTATGTGCAGTTTCTCTAAGCGCAGGTCAACCGCTCTGAGTGTTTTGGTTTCGGGTGGCCCGGCTGGTGGGACGAGCTGTCGGTTCATCACAGTTGCAGGTGCGCACCTGTATGCATTTGTATGTTACCTGTACTGACCTCTTCATGTGTTTGTTTATTCGTATTTAACTCTGATAGGATAGGTTGCACAGCACTACTGACTTTTTTTTTGAAGAGAGATGTAAATACAAATATATATATATTATATATTTATATAAAGAATTTCTATAGATAACAATGGCTTGATGTGTACATAGAGATTAATATAGAACAGATCAGATTCACGTTAAGCGATGCTTAGTTTGGTTTGACCTTTATGTGACGTAGCCCCCGCAGAGATTCACACTGAGGAGGACGGAGCGCTAAACATAGGCTGGAAAAGGACGTGAAGACACTTTCTCGAAAGGCAAAGCAACAAATTACGTGTCACTTCAGACTATTTGCAGATGGTCATGCAGCATAATGAAGAATTTGACAGGCCTGTGCAGCCTGAAACCCATCCGGCATTTCTTTTTTTCACACGAATATGCTCTTTGTTCATGCAAGCTGTGCGATTTTCTTTCATTTCTGCAGCGAGTATGCTGAGAGTTTTAACGGTGTAACACTTTCTCAAACTGTTAACTCCCCACAAAATGGCTCTTTAATAATCGCTGAGATCTCTCCCAAGAAAACTGTTTGTGAACCTGTCACCATTTCTCTGCATTAAAATACCTCCTTTTGTCTTGGTAGCTGTGGGAAAAATGAGTTAGACTATTTCTCCTCGGCTGTTCAGTGTGCAGAGTTGTAAAAGCACTACAGGGAGAGATGTAACAGCTTCTATTTCAACTTCAATTTGACTTGTAAGCTCAACCGTTGAATACAAGAAAAGACTAAATATTTATGAGCACGCCACGACCATCTGCCTGAAAAGTCATTGTCATGTATAAACACTGAACAGTCCGAGTGTTTTTTAAAGGCTGGCCGGTCTCCAAATGTTTTAATTAAAACTGCAGTGAGATAACAGAAGACTTCCAATAAAACACGACTCAGTTGATACTTGTTATCAGCTCGTCTCCGTATCCAGTGGAAGACGAGCGATCAAGTGTCAGGAGAGCGATCAGAGTACGGTGACGCTCGGATCCAAACCTGAGAATTAAATGTAATTCATATTAATTAGGACCAGCACACGTCCTCCCTGGCTCCTCCCGCCGAGTCTCAAACTGCACACAACAGCAGGACAGGCAGTGATTAAATCAATTAAAGAGGGAGCAAATGAAGCAGCAGAAGGACACCGTGTGCATTTCAACGGGGATTTTCTTCTCCTTTCAAAATAACGAAATTCCCATAAAAATGTGTCGACTCTCATCACCTGAGACGTTTTTTTCATGAAGGAATGTAACTTACAGGTGAGACGACTCGAGATCCAAAGTGTGTGAGTTATCTGGGCACCGAGCCCAAACACCGTGTTAGCTAGCGGGATGCTTTTATAAAATAATCTGTAAAACAAGCGCTATGATTTGATCACGATTTAAACATTTATACCCAAGATGAGATGAGATGATGAAAATTTGGATTGGAGCCAACTCCTCCATCTTTCACAGACCTCGCGAGGCAACCTACATAAACAAACCACCGACACACACCAATGCACATCCAGATAAGTGGAGACATAAAACGGTGAAGCGCTATTTTAATGTTTCTCCACCTGGGATAAGATCAGAATTTTGAAAGGGTAAAAAGTTTTCGTGCTTCTAATGCTAACATTGAGCATTTACAGCTACAGTAATGAATATGGTCATAATTCTTGATCATTTGGTGTCCTTCTTTGGATGCTCTCTTTCATCTGTGAGCTACAAACTTCTATCTGTGCATCACAAGTTACAATCTTTGAGTCTCGTTGAATCTTGTTCATGCATATTTCTGTATGAGATGAAGCAATGTTTTATCAAGAGTAGAAATGATTGTCTGTTGTTCCTCTCGTGCTGTGATGGTTCTCAGCATGTGCGTCGAGGCACGCCGGTGTGCCATGGAGCGAGCTGTGCTGTCATTCTTATCCAAAATTAATTAATTCAGTGTACTTCATGGAGATCTAACAATTGTTTTTTTTGTGTTTAGAAAGTCTAATTTTGTCGTTTTAACGTAGCAGGAATGCCGGCATGCAACAAACAAGCAGTTAGCTCCAGTTCTTTGGTTTCTGTCGCCACAATTTAATAAACTAAAACCAGTGACTGTCATGTGAAACACAAAAATAAACCTACTGTAATATTCTCTGTTGTGTCATTAATCTTCAGCTTGATATCAGAAATAAACTGTCAAATATAGATTGCCCTTTGCTATTTTACATTTTGTTTTAGGTCTGTTTGTGCATCCGACACTGAGACTGTTACACAATGTGCAAAAAAACAAACATGATTTGTAAATAATAATGTTTCTTCACACATGGCTACCTGCATTCAGAGTTTGCACTATGCCCAAAGTAATAACGTGGAGCTGTCGCTGTAGCCGGGCACGTTCATGCTGCAGATGAAAAATCTGGTTGTGGGACTTCTCCCATCTATCTTAACATAAAATAAAGATTTAATGTTTAGCAGCTTATTTTATCATCTGAGGATTCGTGATATCTAAACTGTTCAAATGAGTTGAAACAGAGCGCAGTGAGAGCATTATGTATGTATATGGGCAACACAGCTGCAGCTCTTTGGCCTCTGGTCTTCTGAGAGATTACCGTGATTGGATTGGCACGGTCAGGAAGTTGGCACAGGATTGCTCGGTTGGCACAGGAAGCTGCCAGGGGATGATGGGAAATAAAGACATCATTGAATGCAAATTGCCACAGAGAGGAAGACACACAAGGAGAGCGAGAAGAGAGCGTGAAGGAGAAAGACATCATCCTGATGTCGGCACGGTGCAGTCCCACCCATATATTCTGTTTCTTTAAATGCAAGATTTTACAAGGTTTTCAGTCGTCGCTGTTGATTTATCACCTTCTTTACTTCCATGGAAAATGATGCAATGTGCTGCTTTGATCGCTTCTCATGCACTTTCAGCCAAAGAGGGCAAAAGGCCAGTGTGCTCGGCACATCCCTGAACATAGGAACAAAGAGCAGGCAACAGGAGGGATGAGGGGTGAGGACAGCGAAAAAAAAGAAGCTGGGATGAGTCAGAGTTCATGACAAAGAGAAGGAGCGAGGCAGGAGATTTGCGGGATGTTGTTTCAACAAGCTGGTGAGGCTGCTCCGCTGAATAACGTCCTTCCTGTGTGCCAGCGCTAATGAAATCAGAGCTCTGATTATTCTCACCCTGTCCACGGGTTATGATTGAGCTTTGTGCTATTTAAATCATATTTATGTTCCCGTCCTCGCCAGTGTTTGCAGCCTTCAAGACACACATTTATATCAGATTACTGACTGTGTACATGTTGCAGCTCCACATGATTTTATAGCTCTTTTAGGCCATAAAAATATGACTGGAGGGCTTCGTGTGGTTATAAGGATCACCCAAGAGGCACACGTGCCTGCCTCATAGGCCAAAAAACAACACAACTGGATTCATAAGGTGCTATAACATAGCGATAAAGGTCATGAGGCATTTATTTTTAAATCTTGTTGCATCTTGGTGGATGGGGACCCTTGAATTTTTTTGGATTTGCCCAAGGAACTATGGAACATTCCAAAATTCAACCCAATGTTTGCGTCATGGAATCTACTAATAAATCTCTTTATACAAACTGTAGTTAAATAAATTGAGGTGGTTTAAAATTATTAGCCCCCATGTGACTTTTTTTTGCTTTCAAACCACACCCGAGCAATCAATCAGCATTGGATTTTACTTAAGGGACTCTGAACAGGGCTAGTTGTACTTGAACACTTGATTTAGAGGGACTACTCCTAAATTCTTGGTAAGAATTAATCATGCCAAAAAGTAACTTGGATGGATGGGTGGGTGGATGCTCGTCTTAAGGAGGGAAGGCTATACTGACATTTTCAAGTGTTTCACAGTGTGTGCGGCTGCACAATTGCAAAGTACAAGGAGGGAAATTCTGTTGGAAACAAACCTGGGCATGGTTGAAAGTTTTGGATTTCAAAAACTTTAGAAAGAAAAATAGTCTCAGATGTCAACAACAATCCTTCGGATCTCTGCCAAGATAAAAGTTGTTGAACTCGCCTCTTCTGGACTTCATGTTTTCAAGGAAGGACTGCTGTGAGGCCTTCAACCTTTAAAACAGTCACCACAGTTAAACATGGTGGTGGGAGAATAATGCTGCTTCATGCAAAGGTAATCTTGTTCGAGGTGCATGAAGGATAATGTAAAGAAATCTGCTGCCAGTCTTGCTTTAGGTGACCGCTGGATCTTGACCAGACGTTTGCATCCGAGTTGGTGCAGAACTTATTGAAGGACGCCAAAATCAAGGTCCTGGATTGGCACTCTCAGAGCCCAGATTTAAATCCTACTGAGAATCTGTGGCTGTTGTGGGGTTGCTGTCAGTTGTGACAGGTTACACTATTGATTATTAATCGTCAGAAGACTTCTAATTTTAGTGTTTCTTGTTTCAGTTAAGTGCAGCAGTAAAATATCTTAATTAAGCTAAATGGAGACACTTTTGGTTTTGGTCTTTTCATGAAAGAGTTAAGGCTTTTGTTTGATTTTGTAAAGCGGGGTAATAATTTTGACCTTAACTGTACTTTTCTATACTGAATTACTGCAGCTCATGAATGAAGAAGAAGCTCTTATCCCTCTCAGTAAGTAAGTGCTCCCTCCAGAATAAACTGGACTGACCAACATCGGATCTTTTTGCCTCTCTTATCCCTCAGGTGTTCAGATCTTTCACTTCGTCTCACTGGAGCTTTTAATGTGAGAAGTCTATTGTTTCCTAATGCTTGTGGGTATAAAAGATCCTTGAATATCAATGACTGCAAATGGAATCTATATGGCAGTGGTGTGGCACTATAGTCTAAATTTGGATTGGGTTTTTAGGACTCATTTAACCCTGAAAGCTGATCAACTTCTCAGTGGTTGGCAGCCTCCTTATCCACAGTCTACAATGCCAACATAGAGCAGCTTTGCTGAAGCAATCAGGGATTAAGTGTCTTGCTGAAGGGCACTTTAACATCAATTTCTGTGTGAAAGGAGTGCGCTGAATCATCTAACTCACCTTAACACACCCACATTATCTCAGCCATCCCTTCAGTGCTCCAAATCACTAACTGTTTCTGCTAAACCTGCAATAATTGTTTTCTTTGGCCACTTGAGGGAAGCTGAAACAAGCTGCAAACACTCATATTATCGCCTTTGAGTAAGCAAACCATTCCCTCTTTAAACATCCAGCAATTGTATTGAACCTTATGAAGATATGACCCTACTTTAAACTTGATTTATTACCTCAGTGAACAGTTTATGGTAGCAATAGTTAGTTTTAAGTCTTCTTCCATACAGCATAATGAGCATGTTTGCATGCTGACCTTAGCATTTAGCTCAAAGCACTGCTATGCTTTGCCTGTAAACTGTTAGTCTTGTTGGTACTGCAGGTAAACCGGCTGCAACCAGCTATTTGTTTTTGTTTTAATGCGTCTTTCAGCTCATTGTTTCGGTTTTCTGGTCCACAGCTTTACTTCTCATTGCACTGTTTTTGGCCAGTGCTGTGATGTCACCAATTTGTTTGTGGACAGCCATTTTAAGCATCAAAATTTGCATTATGGATGTGGTAATCTTGTTTTTTCTGAGCCAGAAGTGACCACACTTGGACGAGGCCGTGGGTGATCGTTTCTATCCTTTGGTTACACGTGATCACGCATTGGGCCTTGAGGTCTTAGACAGTGACAGCACTAAATCATATCAGGGAAGATGCTCTCTCTTTGGTATGTGAGGCCGCTGTTTGGATTGCTGGAGGAGAGCGGGTGCCAGCCATCTCAATGTTGCCTGGTGACCAGGGTCGAAGAAACTGAATGTTGGCCTCCTGGACATAATAGACAGCTAACTGGAGTTGGCTGGAGCTGGAGAATGTGCTAAAGGTGAACACTAGCGTGGGTAAATGCATTCCCTTTGACTATTTTTTAGTATTTGTGGCGTCAGTAGGGGAGTAGCATGAGTTCGGCGGAATAGAGCCCGACTCTTATGCATACCTGATTGTATGTGAGGATGTCTCTGATTCTCCTTGATCAAGCTTCAATAAATATTACAGCGTAAGACATCAGAGGCTCCTGAACACTTTCTTCCCTGCTGACCCGGTGCCACTGATTTCAGCAATTTCTCCACAACAATCGTCTATTTACGAAACCGTTCACTTCAGGGTAGTCAGATCAGTTTGAAGGTTGGTTCGTGCATCTTTTTGACAAAAGACCGATTGACAGATGCAGTGTTAGCCGAGCTAACAACCTTCCCCCCCTGTCTGTTCTCTCTTGTTTACACTAACTGACTTTGGCCTTCAGCATTACTTTCACACTGTTTTCAGGTTGCAGCAGGTTCTAATTGACCTGGATGCCAGCCAGTCATTCACTCCCATGACTTTATGTCAATGTTTATTGGGCCACGGCTCAGAGATCTTATCTTGACTGACAGATAGCCTGAATTGAGGGTGGCAGGTAAGCTATTTAAGTTTCATCATCTGTGTGATTTATTGTTTGTTGGTGGGTGTACAGCATGTGAGTATAATGAGTGTTGGTGTGTAGGTACGCTCAGTGATGGACACTTAGAGTGTGTGCTCTACGTACAACAGCTCTCCACTGATATTTATCACTCCCTGGTTCAGTTGTGCCACTGCTGCTGCTGCTGCTACAGAGAATGACTGACGCGAGTTTGAATCTGCAGAGAAGGAAGTATCTGTCATCCTGACTTACAGACTTGAAGGCAGACAGAGTAGAATATGAAGAGAATACTACACTAAAACACTACAGATCGTAGCAAGCTGAGCTGCCTCTTCAAACGTCTTCATGCTCTGATGCATCAAAAGCATTCACTTGGTAATACAGAGCTCTAAGATGTATCTGTATGATACTGAAAGGATGTGTGTGTGTGAGAGAAAGAGAGAGAGTGAGGTGTAAAGGATAGTGAGCAGGGAAAAGATTGAAAAATGGTGAGAATTAAAGTATTAAACCTTCTACTCTGGAGTGCGTGGGCTTCGTGAAGGCTGATGAAACGAGGCAGGTTCAGAGAGAATGGATGGAAAAGAAGTTTAAAGTTGAAGAACTGGGCTAAAGTGATGAAACTGGTTCAGTTCAGGTGCGTGCGTCTGACCTGGCTTGACTATCCTCATATTATATCTTAAGAGAAGATCTCAGAGGTTCAAAAACACAATCGAGAGGATTGATTTACAGCATTAATTATGACTAAATAGTTTAACGGTTGCACAACTGACAACATTTAGTAATCGCTGATTTGGTGGCCTGAGCCGACCACGAAGTCCTAAGTGTTGCCAAAAACAAAGTCGAGATGACACTTGTAGCAGTCCGGAGACAGTATCTACATTGTTGCATGAATAACGACCTAAATATTTGCCTGATATCAGTTCAAACCAGTTCCCAGCCATGATTTAATCTGACATTTAAGATATCACACCTTCAATTTTTTGAGACCTTCTCCTCTGTGTGGATTATATCCATGTTTTTCTGTTGCACTTTTAAAGAAAGATTCTCAAAGAAAAATCTGGCTGCAGCATCGATACATAACAGGTAGATGCCATTCTTCCACTTCGTCTAAAGACAGGTAGCATATGAAAAAAAAGCTGGTATTTGACATATTACTCATCTTTCCCTCTCTCTCTGTCAGCTGGTTTAAAACAACATCTCTCTCTTCCCCCTGAGGGTTGAAGTGGCTGGTATGTGCCAATCTCTTTTAACACATTAATCCTAACGGCACTCAGCCTGCCAAGGCGGTAAATCATTGGCTGGATTAACACTTGGCTTGACTTTACACTCCGCGTGTACGGAGCTGAGAATGTGTGTGTGTGTGTGTGTGTGTGGAGGGGGTGGGGTTGGGGCTTACGTAAAAGTGTAGCTCTAATTTATCTTTTGAATGAGGTGGTGCTTGAAGGTGTGTCCTTGGCTTGACCTGGAAGGTGTGGCTGAACCTGAAAGCTAAAATTAGATGATCCAGACCAAAACAAATGGCGTGTTTGACCTGGGAGTTGTCCTCAAACAGCCAACAAAGTGGTAAAGTGGTAAATAGGCGTTGTTAACTGCAGGTGAAATCTGTGATAAACAATCTTAATAAAAAAGTTGTTCAATTCAGGATGGACAGTTAGTAAAAACGTGCAAGGTTAGTGACAAATGCTTTCATATCCTTTTGTCCGTAAAGGTCCGTGCTTTGACATGTTCAGAGATTAATGACAGGTAAATACATAATAGTACCTGATTTTATGAGTTGATTATGGGCAGCTGAGTGCACCACAGGCCGTCGTCACACAGACACACATCAGAGAAGCAAAAGCACACGTGTAATTAATCAAATTAATGATGCTTGAATTCTGTTGTAGCTGCTTCAGTTTCAGGAGCGTCCTGCTTTTTTTGTGCACGCCGGCTTACTGTCACACTGTCATGGTTTAGTGGGACACTTGAATCCAGCGGAGCCGTTATCATCTGCGCCTTTTTCTCACAGTAATGAGTCGACGTGTCTGCTGTGGAAGACGTCTCATTTAGCAGTGTGTGAGGGATCTCAGGGCTGCAAAATTGCAACAAAATAAGGCATAATTTTTCATGGACTCTTTCCTTTGTGAATCTATTGTCTGGTCTTAAAATGATTTTTTGGAATATTCAATCCCTAAAGTGGGTCACAGCTTTAGTTTGAACCTTTGCTTATTCCACCTTAACCCTCTGGGGTCCGTGCAATCGCTCACGATATATAGGGCCATTGAAAGGACCCCAGAGGGTTGAACTCTGACTACAACAAGGTATTTTTTTGCAATTCTTGGCTGATTTATCGAGTTCAGCGTACACTGCATGACCAAACTGACCTCTGATCAAAGTATCCAAAGTTTTCTGGGGAGTTTTTGTGGCTTTATTTACATGTGAGATAACAGAAAATGGGTGAAGAAATCGATGGGATACGACATGTGATAAAAGGCTCCTGCAGGAGTCTTATCGAGGACTTTGCTCTTTATGATCTGGCATCCTAAATGCCAGATCATACACCTGTATGTTATTGTCCCGCTGTAACGTCCTCCACCTCTCTGGCAAAGCTTCCCAAGATTTTGGAACATGGCTGCAGGGATTTATTCCTATTCAACACTGATGTTGGCTGATAAGGGCCTGGCTTGTATTCCAGCTCATCCCAAAGGTGTTGGATGGGGCTGAGGTCAAGTTCTTCCACACAAAAAACATTTCTTGATGGAACTGGCTTGATCTCATGTAACATAAAATGAATTTCCCCAAAACGATTGGAAACTGAAATATCAGTTTCAAACAAGCATGTCCACATATATTTGGTCATATAATGTAAGTTTCTACTCTTACAAAGGATATATCCTGAGGAACAGTACATCCAGTTTTAATCTTTATATCATCTGCTAATGTACAGCAGTCATTATTAATTAACATGCCTTAACCCTGAGTCTGACCTGTACAGCATTAAGAGTACTCACACTGTTACCTTTACGCTCCTCAGCCACATCCAATTATAAATCAATTAGAGCATATTTAAAACCATTTGTGGTTTTAACTTCATCTAACATTGGCTTCATTCTCAGCTGCATTTCTGAGGCGTCAGTCGGATTTCAGGGCTGTCTGGGTGACCTTTCCACCGGCCCAGCCTTTGGACCCGGCACTGCTGTTGGGGAGGATGTAGGACGCGAGGATTGGAGAGCGCCTGACAGCTCATCGGTCACGTCCACCGACTCTGCCAAACTGAGCTGGTGGAAGGCTCTGAAACTCCCTACCAGACCTCCCTGCAGGGATCCGCAGCATGTCTAACAGCTTTGTGTGAGTCACATTTTGTTTTCAGAAAAGCTCATTTTCTGTCAACAGCACAGCCTATTTCATATATTTACTTTGCAGGATAAAATGCAGCCTTGAACCTTAAATCCTGACCTCGATATCATTGTTTAAGTGTCTGCGGTGAAAGATTCGACTGATGTTGCAGCTCTGCAGGCAAACTGAACGCTGTGAAGAAAAATTCAGTCACGACTATGTGAAACTCGCAGTATCACTAACACCCTTACATCACTTCTTAAACTTAGACACAACAAGATGTATTTTTATAGTATCTTGCGTTGAATTTTGTATTTTTGCGATATAGAGGCTCCAGTTTCAGAGTGTAATCACACTGTGGTAAATATGTTCAGCTGTACTCGAGTATTTGTTCTGATTACATTACTTCTGATCAAAAACTAGCGAGTCGACAACTTTGCTAACAGCCAAACATCAACAAGGTCACCAACAGCAGACATAGCAGCCAGCTAATATTACTGACTAGTCCAACAGCAGTCAGCCCAGCTCGGCGTCTGTCTTTCAGCCTTTTATTTCACCAAGCTCTCACCAACCACTAAAAGTCAGTCCCAGATTTACTGGCGACTATTGCCCACTTGCCTAGCTCCAGTTCTGGCACAACACCGGCTCCACACACCCTGAAAGCCTCCTTTCCCAGTGGTCCAAGACACCTGTGGTCCCGCCTAACAAACTGAGGTAACATTAGCTAACAGCAGCTGCATTTTTTTAAAACTACATTTTCATACTTACTTAGTTTACTCCGTGTTACGATTATATTGTTATTATTATTATTGCAATCAACCTTTTTCACAGCAGCAAATTTGACATGAACCAGTTGGGTAAACACCTGCACTGACACAGAATGACTGCTGTGAAAAAGGTCAGTTATAAATCTAACTTGTAATCTAACTTATAAATTTAACTTGTCACTTTACTTATTTACTTTGATAATATGTAACATGTTTTATTTATCATGCTTTCGAGATTGAAGACATGTTCCCCCATTTGACTTCATATATTGCACAACTTTCCCATTATTACCTTGATGTTGAGAATAATATGAAAGCAATACAGTGTCACATAGTGTGCTCTGTCACTTCCAATTAAAGAGAATAAATACTACACATTTCTGATGGTGAACCCCTGGAGTGTGTGTGTGTCTGCGCTTATACCGTGCTGTCAGCACCTGCAGGTGGCGCTGTTCAGCTCCTGTTCTTGCAGCAGAAGACACACACGTATATTCATACACACAAAGAGAGAGAAAGAGAGAGAGTGTATGAGAGAGAGAGAGAGAGAGAGAGCATCAACACTCTGTAGCGTACACTCCCTCACACACAGTTCATTGTCCCACAGCCTGGAGAGGAGGATTCACCGGGCAGTTCATCCGCTGTCTGGAGCCTCATTCACGGATATTTTTGTTGCTCTTTTGTCGCCTTCACACCGGCTCATTTCCATAATCATGAACCGAGTGTGAGTGGCTCTGCTCCGGCTTTTGACTGAGCGACACCTGCTCTCTCTCTCTCTCTCTCTCTCTCTCTCTCTCACACACACACACACACACACACACACACACACTCTCTCTCCTTTCCTCTCTTTTGTCTCTGACATCTTTGCAGCTCGCAGCGCTGAGGAGGAGGAAGAGGAGGAGGAGGAGGAGGAGCGGCGTGTACCTGACACCTACAGCCGCGCGTCTGCAGCTCTCTTCTCCCGCAGAAACACCTAGGACTGCCCCCTTTCTCTCGCCTGGTTACCGGAGCTCTGTGCAGTTTGAACCGGGGACGCTGCTCCTGCTGACAGACTGAAAAATTAATAAAAACTCAACAAGATAAAAATAAAAAATAGAAACAAAGAAGAAAAAGAAGAACTCTGATTCAGTCGGAGCAGAATCTGCAGGATTTTCGTGCTGACTGGAAGAATAAAGGGACTTACACTCTGGAGAAGATGATGCGTCTCCCGGTGCTTCTCTCTCTGTTGCTGTGTCTGGCTGCAGCACCGGGCCCGGTGGCCGGGGCGGACAGAAGCTGCACCGACCTGCGGCAGTTCTACACGGGGAAAGGGTTCATTCTAACCGGGGTACCCCTGACAGAAATCTCTGGTGAGTTTCCGACAAACAATTCACACAATTTTCATGCAGTTCACAGCACTTATTGTTGGATATTATCATATAACGCGATTAATTTATGGGATTTCATATCTCACGTGGCAAAATATGGATCTTTATTGCATAATTCCTTTAAAATCATGAGATTAATCTTCTTCCATGAGGACTTCCATGTGCATAAATCTAAAGCCTGTTCAAGTTTTAAGTTGCATTAACTTGTTTTGTTGTTCTAAAAATGCAGCTGTGCTCATTTAAGGCTACATCTCACTTTATTTCTCGGTTATCCAGCTTCTCTATACAACTGAGCAAAGCACCTCACCTTAAGTGAAGTGTTTCCAGGTCTATAGACCCTCCTGCACATCTCTGTTATAGTCCTTTTCTGGGGCATTTTCATTGTCCGCTGCAGGGCAGGTGGGTGTAAGCCGTGCATCTTTGTGCACCTATTGTGGGTCTATTCAGGACATTGTCTGCTGAGCGTTTGTGCTGCAGGTGTGAACAGCTTTTAATATCAACTCCAGAGGAAATCATAGATTTGCTTCCTGTTACTCTATGTTGAATAGCAGTGATACACTCATGTGTTCTGGGGTGTTTTTCATTGTCTGCTCTGCTCTGGACTGCAGGTGTGGTGTGTGTGAGTGTGTGTGTGTGTGTGTGTGTGTGTGTGTGCCTCAATAGATGCTGAAATGGCCTGTTTTGTCATTTGCATAAACTAATAATTTAGGCTAGCCTGGGGCGAGTAAGACTCAGCATAAGCCGCTGTAACAGTGTCGAGCTGAGATTTTGTTATTCTGCTCTTTTGTTTGGTCCTGGTGCCCTCTCCTGTCAGTCAGTCAGCCATCCAACCATTCAAGCAATCATGCATTTAATCAATTAGTCAATTACACAGCCAGTCAACTAATCAATCAGCTCAACACTTAAGTCAGTCAACCAGTCAGTCAGCCAGACATCACACACACATCAAAGTCTCTGTATCTCGTCTCTCTCTGGACAGCACCAGTGCTGATTAAACAGTCTTGGCCTTGAGGAAAGTGGAAAAGGAGGAAGACGTGAATGTGGGGATTTGTGAAATTGAGTTGTTTCTTCCTTTAAGGCAATCATCTGTCGCTCTTTCTGTCCCGCAATTCACCTCAAATGTGTTCAGAAAGCGTCACAGAGGAGAGGCGAGATTGGCGGTGTGCGTGTGTGTTCAGTGTGTGCGAATCTGAAGGTCATTTCACGGCGTGTCAGTGAAAATAGTCTTGTGTTGGCGGCTGAGTTATTAATATTGGATCTGTGTGTGTGTGTGCGTGACATAGAGACTAACAAACAAGAGTGAGGAAAAGAGAAGCTGAGACAGAAACAGGGAGAGAGAGAGAGAGAGAGAGAGAGAGAGTGAAGCAAGGTTGACAGAGAGCAAGTGAGTCACTCAAGGTTTCTGTCGGTGCTTCATGGACGACCCTCCCTTTCCATTAAAAACTCATCTTTTATTGACAGATGAAAAACACAATGCTTCAGTCACTTGGACCTTGATCTGCTCTTGAGCAAGAGTTCTTCTTTCCCAGAACCCATTAAAACTGACAAGCAAGATAGAAACAGAAAGATGGCGACCAGCAGCAGAACTCCCCACAACGACAGGGGGCCCGCTTCAATCTGTCTCATCTCAGAGACCCCAAGGCTGGTAAATTTAGCTTCTTCTTCCACCCGGTGGGAGAGACAGACTCCTCCGCAGTCACTCTGGAAGATTGTGTGAGTGTCGACCATGCAGGGTGAGATCCGTCATATTAAAGAGGTCGTCGTGTTATGGAAAGAGATCATTTAGATGCCTTTTCTGCAACTTTACAGCCACGAGGAGGGACACACGTGGATGATGCAGCTGTAGTGCAGTTTGCAGACATGCATCAGTACAAAAGTGCTCAAAAGTAACTTTTCATGCACAACTCTGTTTGCTAAATTTCTTTAAGGATTCAAACTGACCTGATTGTAGAAACATTAATGCCCCTGTTACCTGTCAGGACTTATAAATGAGTAACGTTGGATTTAAGTAGATTCAAGCATAAGAGAAGTGTGGCCTGTCTTTAAACTCTAACAAATTTAATGTAATGTACAAGTTTGGACTGTGATTGGACAGCCTGTCCTTATAAATAAGACTTGGAATCTAATCTTACCTCAGTATAAAGTTTAGAGTATATGAATAGAATCAAACTTAAACATGTTTTAGTGCAGAGAAACTAGTATAAAACAAGATGAACATGGCTCGCTCCATATCTAAATATATCTTTTATCACTCAGTCAGCGCGATGAACACATGCACGGATGTTTCAGCCCCGTGGCCTTCCTGTTCATCTGGGCTCACATTTGGAGGAACAAACAGCCGCCTAATGATTTAGGACAAGACCCAGCTGTTAGCAGTCACGATGAGTTCATGATTAGCATTATCTGCAGAGCGCAGTTACTGAAATCACTGGTTCAACATCCCTCAGTACAGAGGATGGTGCTCCAAGATGGGCACCTGCAGTTCATCATAGTTTTAGTTTAAGTCTCAGTAGGGTGTTTAAGAGGAGCAGTGTGTACAAACTGTAGTGAGGTTTCCTCTTTGTTTGTACTTCTGACGTCAGTCAGACATCGATGGCACGGTCTATTCAAACAGCCTCCATAACTCATACAGCCTGCAAGCATTTGTCGTTTTTGGGACTAGTTTGAAACATGACATGACCTTTTGTCTTATTTATTAATCTTTTTGCTGTTCTTGAAGATGTGATATGTGAACCTTCTCCAACCTCAGTTGCCCAGTCGTGCCGCTTTGCACTTTACAACATGATAAAAATCAGGCCTTACTTAACTCAACATGCTACTCAACTCCTGACACAAGCTGTGGTCATCTCCAGACTAGATTACTGTACCGTCCTCCTGACAGGCCTCCCAGCTTGCACAGTGAAACCTCTTCAGATGATCCAGAACGTGGCGGCTCACCTGGTCTACAATCAACCCAAAAGGTCACATGTCACCCCGCTGCTCATCGAGCTCCACTGGCTACCTGTAGCAGCCCGCATTAAATTCAAATCGCTAATGCTGACTACAAAGTATCTCCGGTACTGCACCTACCTACTTGAACGCCCTCATACAGACATATGTTACCTCCTCCAGTGAACGACGCCTGGCTCTGCCACCCATTCGTGCAAGGCAACCAAGACTCTTCTCGTCTGTTGTTCCCCGTTGGTGGAACGTCCTACCAGTTCCTACCAGATCAGGGGCGTCCCTCTCTACCTTCACAAACCTCCTGAAGACCTCCAGCTCTTCAGAGAGGACCTCCTCTGCAACCCTACCAACAGCTGGACATGCTAAATCTGTTCCTTTAAGAATTGTCACTTTCTTATCGCACTGTACCTTTGATTGTTTCCCTTCTCTGTGAGTCACTTTGGATAAAGCTAAATGACTTAACTCAACATGGCTGGGATTGGTTGTTGTCTTTTCTTGTGGTTGTGTTATGTATTGAGTCATATTATATCGACGTGTGGATGTTTTGATGTATTTTCTGCTATAGAAGTATTGAAGTCGAAAATATGGAGTCAGCAGCTGGGATGGAAACAAACAAACAAACAAACAACAGAAAAATACATTGAAAATTACTTTAAAAAAAAAAGACTCACTTGTGGGCTGGAATGTTCTTCCAATAAACATGAATTGAGATTTTTTTACATGTGAATTCTGGCATTTATTATGACTGCCAACTACTACTGTAGTCAAACATCACTGACGTGCAATTAGTTTGTTGCAGGAGGAAAAGTATTTTAAGCCAAGCAATCAAAATTCTCCATCTGTCTCTCCAGTTTCTTCCAAAAAACCCACAAGCTCAGCGCTTTCACTTTATTTTTTAATGGAACACAGTTTGGAAATTTGCATGCAGATTCGAGAAAGGAAGTGTATATAATCTGATATACGGCGTGTGAATCTGCAAAGGGAAATGTAAAATACAACACCGGATCGAGAGGACAGTCTTTGCTGGGTATAAACAGGGTGTGAGACCTGCGTTTGTAAGTGGATATGATAAATATCATAATTCCAAAGTAAACAGTTTGTAATCTGACAAGCAGATGCTCTCAATTCCTCCCCAGAGTTTAAAAAAAGCTATTCTTCTCCCTCCTGCTCGCTCCTATTATCCTATAGCTTTAACACCATGTGAATGGAAGTCATCTTTCCTGCTGTCTGCCTGTCTCTCTTTGTGCCTGCGAGCGTTTTAACTCACATACATTGTAACCTTTACCTGGTCAATAGTTAAAGACCAGCTCGTCTTATAGTGTGTGTGTGTGTGTGTGTGTGTTTGAGTGTGTGTATGTGTGTTTAAAAGTCAGTGAAAGCTAACACCTTCTCCAGGGAAGACACTTCAGATTCATTCACACATGCATTGTCTGCTCAGAGCAGCACACACCCATGTGATCGTATGTCACACAGAGAGAGGGACTATATATCCTGCACGCTTCATATTCTGTGCAGGGAGGTATTGAGTTTTGACGCCTGTGTGTGTGTGTGTGTTATGTAGCCTACATATCGAGTATTTGTCACGTTGTTGGTTTTATGAAAGAGCAAGCAGGGAGGATGGTGTGTTCGAATGACAGAGTTTAACGTGATACACTGTGTTTTAGGTCAGATTACCGGTAGATTAGGATGCATTACGGGTTTAGTTACCGGTCAATAACTCTCTAGTCAGCTCGGGACGATCCATTCATTTACATTTACACAATGTCAGTGCCCTTTTTCTTTAGATTTGCAGTCCCCAGGCCTGGGGAATAGTTCAATATCATCATATATTAGTCAAATTTTCATCCAAATGTCTGCAATAGAAAATGCAAGTGAACCTGCGTCTCCATCCACGACGGCTGTGTGAATATTAGGAGTTGTTTCCTCCAGATAACCAGTCTGTCGAGTGCCAGTAAAGCATTGCAGGAAGAGAGAGGACTCAACGTGCAATTAAAAAAGTGCCAGTCAAACATCAGGCGAACAAAACTTGAGTCACCTGCTTTGTGCACGTCGTGATCAGGAATTTATCATGAAAAAACACTTAGAAAAGTTAAAGTAGACATTTCAGAATAATGTACATGATGATTATTGATGCATGAATGTGTACCACACCTTAAATTGTGACTAAATTAGGTCCAGTAGTTTTAAAATTTAGCTTTAAACTTTCACTCTGATTCATTTTATATGAGCATGGCCCAATCATGATCATGACATATCTTGATTCTTATAATAACAGTATCATAGTCTGGAGAGTTGGTTCAGGTGTCTGTGAAGTGTCACGTCATTAGCACAAATGTTTGTGTGCTTGCAGTCGACTTGAACTCATCACCAGGTTTTTGGAAATGATTGTGAACTCCTGAACTCGTCATCGTCGTCAGTCTGTAAGCGTGCGGTTAATAATCAGTCAAGGTTAATCATCAACAATTTTACCAAAGTGTTGAAGTAATTTATTAAAGACAAAGTGACATTCTGTGGGTTCTGGACTGTTCTGTGCCATTGGTTTAGACCACACAAACAATAAGATGATGTCAGTTTAAACTCAATGAACTTTATCGATTTTCAAGATTTTTCTAGGCCGCTTTGTTTCTTTTTTTAATGTCACTGTTAAAGTTGCTTTAGAGTCAGCACAAGTCTGAGGCCAACGTTGAAATGCTCCCTCTGGGTCGGGTGTGAATTGCTGCCCCACAAGCGAAGGAGTTCAAGTATCTCGGGGTCTCGTTCAGAAGTGACAAGAAAACGAAGTGAGTGTGAGGTGCAAAGTCAGCAGTAAACGGGACATTGTACCGGACTGCTGTGGTTCAGAGGGAGCTGAGGTGGAAGGCGGAAGGCGAAAGCTCTCGATTTCCCGGTCTGTGTTCATGAGCTTTGGGTGGTGACCGAAAGAGCTTAGAGATAGGGTGAGGAGCTCGTTGGAGCTCCAGCTGAGGTTGTTCGAGCTTTTGATTAGGATACCTCCTATAGGTGTCTTCCTTTAGAGGTGTTCTAGGACACGTTCAATTGGCAGGAGACCCCGGGGCAGACCCAGAACCCCGCTTGAGGGACTACATAGCCCATCTGGCCTATGAACACCTCGGGATCCCCCAGGTGGAATACGTTTCTGGGGAGAAGGACATCCGGAAGGCCCTGCTAAACCTGCTGCGACTCGACCCGGAATAATTGGAAGGAAATAGATGGATGGATGCTTGAGTTGCACTTTGCAAATTGAATTGTATTGTTCATTCTCACGTGTTACAGATTTAGATGAATATATATATAACTATTTCCGCCCTGATGAAGAGTCTGTGAGGTCAGAACCGCTCCCTGTTTCAACCAACACAACCTCTCTCCTCACTCTGCCCAATAAAGCCTGAAGTGCGTTTCTGTTCTTTGCATTTTAAAGTTGACATTACATTTCCTGTGAGAATACTGCTATCATACAGACAAAATGTATTTGTGAAATGAAGCCAGCATCAATATTTTACAGTTTACCTGCTTTACATCTGGTGATGTTGGCTCGTATCTGCCCCTTGTGTGTATGAGCGTTTACGTATGTGTGTGTGTGTGTGTGTGTGTGTGTGTGTGTGTGTGTGTGTGTGTGTGTGTGTGTGAGAGGGAGGAAATTGATACTGTCCATCATCTGTCACACATCACATGCTCACTCAGGCGCTCACAGCACACGCCACCAAGTGGAACGCCGAATACCCAGTACACACACACACACACATACATAACACACACACAAAACACACACACACACACAGACACACAGCCTCTCTTTACACTTCTATAACTTTTGTTCTGTCTTATTCCAGCTTCCATCTCTGCATTGTTTTTCTAGACAGGCTCAGATCTATGAGTGAGGGCGGTGTGTCTTTGTGTGTGTGTGTGTGATGGGGGCATGGTGGAGTGGAGGCGGTGGAGGGTTTGGTTGGCAAGATCTGTTAAAAGCAGAGCTGTGAATCTTTCATGATGTCTGATGCAGCGACATGAGAGACAGACAGAGATAGAGGTGAGGGAGAAGAAAGGGGAGAGGATGTGAGGAGCGGCGACCAGAGGGAGGAGGGAGGACGGAGGACGGAGGAGGCTCTGTCCTTGTTGCCTTTCCTGTCAACTCTACATTCATCCTCCCTTCACAGACACGGGATGAGGGTCTCTACAGCTGGTTCGATCCTGAGCTTTTCATGAGACGTTTTAAAATGTGTGATTGTGCAGGACGGGAAATATTTGTAAGTGTCTTAGAAGGGAGTGATTTTATAATCATAGCTTAGCAACTGTAACTCTGTCTGACATGAATTCTTAACATGCTGAAGCTTTGTAGCCCTGTGGGGCCGTAGTAAGAGCAACACTTATATATTACCTATATTATATATACCTATAGTAGTAACAAGTGTTGTAGTACTCAAGCTCAGTCTTGGTCTTGAGACCGGTCTCATGTCTACTTTTTAAAGGCATTTTTACTCAGTCTTATTGTTTGGTCTTAGTCTTGACTCGGTCTTGCAACACCTTCATCTTAGTCTTGACTCGGTCTTGCTGTCTCAGTCATGACGTGGTCTCGGTTTAGTTGGTCTTGACTCCAACACCGGTAGTAACTGAGTGTTACTTCCAAGGCCAAAGAGCACATCATTAACTAACAACATGAGTTTAAAGGTCCAGTGTGTAGGATGCAGTGGCACCTAGTAGTCCCACGTCTCACCCTCTTCTTTCAAGCATGCAGTAAAAACTCTGGCTCCAAAATTCACATAAAAAACAAAACGCCGCATCTAGATCAGTTGTAGTTTGTCTGTTCTGAGCTACTGTACAAAAATGGTGGTTCAAAATGGTGGACACTGTGGAAGAGGACCCGCTCTTACCGTAGATATAGAGCTAATTTTTAAGACAATGAAAACACAACGATTCATATACTCAGGTTATTATACACCAATGAAAACATACTAATAAATATTATATTCAATTCCTGCAAAGAAATACTCCCAAATCTTACACACCAGACCTTTAAAAGATAGTTTTACTGTTTCCCCTTTTGTGTGGGAACTAGTCCTGGATTCTGTCAGAGTTTAATGTTAGCGGCTCGGCACTCTTTATTGGATTTTGACTCCAGCAACCGCAGTTTTCTCGCTTTGTTTACTTCTAGAGCACTTTTGTTCACTTAGTAAGAATTACGAGTGATATATGCTGCAGTTATCGTTGTGAATTGCTGATTTATGTTCCATGCAGGAACATACGGCTTGACAGCAGTCACTAAGGGTGCAAATTAGCATAGATATCTTCCACAAAATGCCAGTAAACCTGCAAATTTTCATTGCACGAATCCTTTTTATATATTTGTATGTGTGTGTTTAAGCTTCTTGATAGATGTAATGCAGCTGCATTGCATATTTACATTCGTCATAAAAACCCACAGCTTCTTTTCCAGACTGTGGGTAAAAGCCCAATAGATTAAATTCCTCTGTTGCCAACGTAAGGAAGTAAAACTGATGAATGCAGGGTTGAGAGTCATACAGCCCTCCTGCATCCCTATGATCATCACGTAAAATAGGAACGGTAGGTGTGGTGGAAGAAGAAGAACGGGAGGTGCAAAAGTGCAAACCGTTCGATGCCTTAACATCAATCTTTGCACCTAAAATCAATTTGGTCCAAACCGGTATCGTTTCTCGATAACCTCGGGCTCTCTTTTCCTCTGCATTCCTGCCCTCCATTCCTCTCCCCTCTTTAATTCACACCTCTTCTCATTGTTCCCTCTTTTCCGTTTAATGTTTACTTCCTCCCTCTTATCAGCCTCTATTTTTACTTTCTCCTCCTCCTCCTCCTCCTCCTCTTCCTCCTCCTCCTCCTCCCAGCCCTCCTCTCATCTTCCTCCCCCCTCTGGGAGTCGAGCATCCATCTGTTTTCCAAATGAAAAGATGAGCTGTTTGTGTGATGTGGTGGACTTGGTGGTTGCTCGGTTGCTTTATGAGTCAACTCTCTTCATACATATGCTCCATGGAGCTGTATACACTGTGTGTGTGTGTGTGTGTGTGTGTGTGTGTGTGCACGTATATGTCTGGACTGAAGGGATGGTGATTAATTGGTATAACGTTTACATAGAAATGAACTGGTTGTACTGGTGCTTTCTGAGCTGATTCTTCAGTTACGTTACACTGAACAGTAACAAAACAGCTCATTCAATTAGAGCTGCAACGATTAGTCATTTGACAGCTAATTATTAACAAGGTTGATCATTTAAGTCGTTTTAAAGCCAAAATTAAAACAACTTTCTTGTTCCACCTTCCATTTTCCATCTTCTATGAAGGGAATATTTGGATTCTGGATCTTTGTTGGTTGGTTAACAACCAATTTAGATTCTGTATGGCAACTTGGGTTTGTGTAATTGTGAATTTTTCACTATTTTCTGACATTCGTAGAGAAAACATACTTAAAAAATTGAGAAACAAATTCTGCAGAATAAATTTTATGCAAAAGAAATGTTACTTGCAGCCCCTCATTTATTTACTACTGATTAGTTGATGTTCAGCAAAGAATTAAGGCAGAATTACGTAATGAAATCGGTATTTTTGAGATTTAGCGCCCTCAATATCAGAGAGTAATACCACAGTGGTAAATATGAACAGCTGTACTCGAGTATTTAATGTGTCCAACAGCAGTCAGCCCAGCTCGGCGTCTGTCTTTCTGCCTTTTATTTCACCAAGCTCTCACCAACGACGTCCTCCTTTAACGTCGTCTTCGGTCTCTTCCCCTCTGCCATTATGTCCATCTAGCAGCAGCTGCAGTTCTCAATAGTTTTCTTTACTGTTCATCAGGGAAACATGTCAACATGATTTCAAATGTTAGTTTATGACAGAAAAGTTACACAATGTTTCTCTAAAGCAGGGCAGTGTTGTCATTATGCTCATGCATTTGAACTGATAGTTATATAATACAGCAGTATATCTAGATGTGTAGTTACTTACCGCCTTCTCTTGTACTTCAGCTGAAGTTGAAGCATTTGAAACTTCTCATGACAGCGAATAGACACGACAGGAGTGAATGAGATGTGTCGACTCTGTCGGTGTGTTCCCGCTCGCAGCTCTGCGTATTAACTGTCATGCATTGTGGTTTGTAATTTCATGGAAGGACACGAGTGCAGCCTCCTTGCTGGGTTATCTGCAGACACATGTGTATTAGAGAATGTACAGTGAGGCACTGCGAAGCCTCTGCATGCCTAATTTATAATAATGGGTTATAACAAGGATTGATTGTTGTGATTCAAGTCTGTACTGCAAAATATGATACAGTGACATAAGCAAAGGTTTCAGTTCATGCAGTCGGTCTTGAAAAAAGGTTTCATTAACCTTTTTAGATAGATCATTGTGTAATGAAGTCATTATTCTCAATTATATCAATATTATAATACAGAGTTATGTCCTACAATTAATCCTGCTTTCATGAATGAGGATTTATTGCAGGACACCCTCATTGATATGAATCTGGTGGGCAACAGCAACACATACATACATGACCGTAAAGCTGAATCGGCACCTCTCAACAACAGTTTAACTGTTGTGTTAGACTGCATTCATTTTGGCTAGGTGTATGTCACATGTTATAGGGTGAAAATGTATGTCTATGAATCGAGATGAAGTCGAGCGTCAATCAATTTTTCCTCGTCAGATTAAGCTGTTAAGATGGTTGTCGAAAGCAAGCGGCAACCTCCGTGGCTGTAGTGCCAAAAAAAACATTGCAGTTCCTCTAACGTCCACTTGAGGCTGGCTCCAGAAGTGAGTCAGTCTCCATAAGTCCCCATGTTAAAATGTCCAACTTCACAGCAGAAATAAACATGTTTACAGCCTGGTACAAAAAACAGTTTTGGTCTCTATAGCTAATTTCCCCGTTCATGACAACTGTACTGAGGGTGAATTTTTATACAACTCACCTGTTCAGATTGTATTAAGGCTTAAAGTTATGCAGGATTAAGAGCGTGGACGCTTTGATTGACAGGTGGGTGTCGGTAAAGGTGGCTTTTTTGACCAACCAGGCTTCATTCAGCTCGCCTCAGCTCCACATCTTTGCCCATTTTTGGATTAGCAAGATGGCGGCGGCCGGAGCCACCACACCGAGCTTCAAAACTGCTCTTCAGAAAGCTGTGGGTGACGTCACAGAGACTACGTCCAGGTTTTATACAGTCTGTGGTTGAAAGTATCACTGTAGGTAACATCACTTAACTGTGTCCTAAAAGCTGAAGCTACAAGAACAAATCTGGACTGAGATTTTTTGACGAAGCTTCACAAAACCAATGAAGCAAAAATGTAATCTGTCAAGTAAAAACATGAAAATTACTAAAACATTATTTATTCCCCTGAGAATCTGTCGTCTACAGATGGGATCCAGTTTACAGCCAAAAAAGTGTTTAACTGTCAAATTAGCCTCGGCGTGTTGAATGACTGGCTGTACATTTGTTCAGTGTACTGTACAGTCGCCAGGGGAGACGTTACATAATTACAGCTAATCGCATAGTTTGTAAGTATTTTCCTCGAAGCCCAGCAGGCCTTGTATCTGTTTTATAGCTTGAACGGGCTCGTTAGGAGAAAATATAAAGTGACTCAGTGATTTTGTACAAAAGAGGATGTTGGTGTCCTGACAGAGAAGTCACAACCGCACACACGACAACCAGAGTGCTGATAGGATCACCGGTGAAGAGTATTATCACAGGCAGATCTCATTGAGTGTAACAGGATGTGTGTGGCAGGTGTATCTGTCACAGCTCTGCAAGGTAACAGAAAAACAGCAACAACAACTTGGCACCGGTTTCCAATAGCAACCAGGAGGCAATGATCATCTTTGATACATTACATGTTAGCGGCGTGAAGAGATGATCAATTTTAATGTTGGAGCTGATTTCAAAGGCCAAATCAATAAAGTTGGCCATGCTGTCGCTTTCACCTGAATCCAAGTGTTCGCGCTGTCTCGTGGAAAGAGCAAGTTGGTGAATTTGTTGACATTTAACACACACACACACACACACACACACACACACACTCACAGGGGATATCATGGAAGGTGTGGCTGGGGAGACTAAATGCTGCATCTGAACAAAGAATCTACCACAGTGTGTGTTTTCATGTTTCTGTACGTGAGGCTGGGACACACAGTCCTATAATTAGACATGTTGCTGTGAAAATCCATACTCAACATGCACGCGTGCTGTGCTTGTGTCTCTATGAGGCTCGCCATGCTCCATAAAGCCGGCCTTCCTTGTACTTTTTTTATCATTTTAACCTCCCGAGCGTCAGCTCCGAGGCTATTTCATGTTATTTTTATTGTTATTTTTATAGTGTTTCTGCTTTATTAGATAGCTTGCCGCCGGAGGTGCCAGAGAAGTTTATTTGATAGAGGTGGCGAACTGCATAAAAACTGCTCCTTGGCTCATAACATTTCGAAGACACAGCGTGCGTCATATCCTGATGATACACCAGGGCATTCATATGAGTTTTTCCAAATGTTCCACAATTTGTGCAGCAGCTCCTGCACAATGCTCACAGGTCTTTGCCCAAAGGCACCATGGGAGACATAATAATGAATTTCTGTGAACAGACTTCCAAGCAGACGAAGAAGAAGTGCTCCCTGCTTTGCATTTTCTTCACTTTTCATTTGAATCTTGTCACATTCACTGCAAAGGATCTGTCGTAAAGCAGCCGAGCCGATTATCCGCTAAACATTCTGATTCCCTCCCTGACCTGTTTGTGACAAATTGCTTTGGTGACATTTTTTCCACCAGAAGTTCAGTTAAGTTCACCAAACGTCAAGTGAATGAAGTAAAAAAACGTCGATTGTAACAGACGATACGTGATTACAAAGGTCTGATCGAGGGGCGTCGGCCCTGAGCAGCCCACCATGGAGTCCAGACACCGGTGGCGGTGGCTGATGACTCTGCTGTAAGGCTGATGGCGGATAAAATGATGACGCTGATGAATCTGCAAAGGGTTAGAAGCATGAATGTAACTGAAGGCAGAGAGAGAGAATCCTATTTAAAGCATTCAGCAGCAGGATCAGAGGCTAACAGTGCAGATGATAACATGATCGACAGCAAGAGAAATGGACTTCAGGCCTAGCATGAAAAATAAGAGTCTTCCTCTGAGCTGCATTTGGAGCTCCACCTTTAATGAAACCAAACCAATGACATGTCAGCATAATTCATGAACCACTATAATGATTGGTTCCCTTGACAGACGCATAGCAACTCACAAACTTTATACTTTAACAGATATGAATATGAATCTGTAGGAAACGGACCAATAATTTGGCATTGGCAACATTGCGGTTTCCATTTGTAGTCCAAGTAGTATTAACCAATCACATCTAAGTGGGTTTTGGTTGCAACAGTACAGAACAGGATGATTACAATAATACTAGAAACAGAATTTGGCCATAGCATGGCACGAAGTCGCTGGAACGATCCGTCAGAGTCTGGAAGTCTGTGCAGGTTGACCAGTTGATGGGATGCAGGTGTGGTGATTAGCCAGGTGAAAGAGAAACCGGAGGCCGTGCCGAGCAGCACACACAAACAAGCAGGCAGACAGACAGCACACACAAAGGGTGGAGGAAAACAACAGGAAAAAACACAAGGGAAGGAAGGAAGGAAGGAAGGAAGGAAGGAAGAGGAAAAGCCTTGACTGTAACAAAGAGAGGTGGAACGTATTGGCTGAAATACAATCTTGGAACCCATCGGCTGTCGTCTGAAGACAGTTGAGCTTTAAGTTTTAATAAAAATTGTATAGAGATCAGCCTGAATGTGTCTCTCTCGTCATACTCATGTATCAAGTTGCTAACTGGACTGCAGAGGAAGTCTTGAGCATTTTCTGGATATCTGCTGGCTACAACAGAAACATTCAGCTGCTCAGAGATTCACAGTAACACAAACTGACTATTGATGAGTACCGAGCTTGAAAAGATTGTCTGTGTTACTGTAACTTCACACTGTGGTCATTTTATCCATTGTTTCTGATGGGGAGAGATATAAGTCAAAGTCATGCAGGACTCGAACAGCAGCTTTCTGGGTGAAATGTCAACGTCATCCTTATGTGACCTTCTCACTCATTACACTACATCACCTGACTTAAGCAGGACATCACAACTTTACCTTAGACATTCAGAAATGATGCTCGAGGGGGACCGAAAGTTGCCGTCATAGTTTGAAGTGTCAGCCATATTTGACAGCTTGGGAGTGACACCAGACCTGTTAAAGAAAACTGAAATGTGGGCAGCGAATCAGGATAAGGAGCACCAACTTTACTGTAACATCTACTCCAACATTAGATGATTATTGCTTTCCATTATATATATTTAGCAACCACAGCATAGTAATAATTTTCCAAGCAACGACAAGAGTTTGCTTCACTATCTACATTTTAAAACTTGGTCAGCGTCTGTGCGGAGGGCCGTTCTGCTCGAGTCAAACTTCAGCTCTGTTGGTGCTTCAGTTGTAGCTGTTCTCAGCAGCTCTCGTTGCCACATCAGTTCAGCCTCTCCACTGTTCTGACATTAAAGATCTGACCTGGAAACAGCCGACCTCAGGCTGTGACCTAATGTTCTCCCATCCACGAGGATTTGACGCTCCCTGCTGAGAAAGAGCATTGTCTGAGAATCCGCCTCTGATGTACCCCCTTTTTAAACCCCTCCACCCTCCTCCCGCCTCTCGTTTGCCACCTTCCCATCACCACCAGCAACGACGCTGTTCTGTTGGATTAGGGGATGATGTCTAATCTCATGCTAATCCTGCTCCGTTAATCTACGCGCTAGCAGTTCTTAGCTCACAGCATGACAGCTAACACACTGACCTTGCCGCTGAGGGAATAACACACACTCTTACTGACTTATTCCATGTTTGTTTCTGTCTCTTTGACCTCCGCTCTCATTCAACATGTCAAAAGTCTCATTATTTCTGAGAAAAACTTAAATCTCCTTTTGATTTCTCACAGGGCAGCATAATCCCGTGTTTACAGTCAACTGTAATATGGGCTGATCCCAGCGGTCAAAGATAGCTGCCTTCACCTTTGCCCCTCACTGGAATTATCCACATACTTGCACAAATGTGCACAATCAGGCGGCGACTCTCACTCCTCAGCGTGGCACACACGCCGGTTGGCACTTGTTGTGCTTTTTTACAGAGCGAGTGAAAGGGAGTAAAAGTAGTAGTTAGTTTAAGAGCCTTTAACTGCTCCCAGAAATGACATAGAATTATGGTATTATACGGCGAAGTCGGTGCCATGCGAGCACACACACACTCGCCGGGCAGCAGACAGGGCTGGACTGTGGGGCGGTGGGGTATTTTTGGTTCGGTAATAGTATAAAATAAGGGAAAGGTTCACCCAAACTACTGTTTGTCTGCAGCTCCCTCGGCTTTTCTCTGCTCCTCTTTTTTAAATCTCACATTCTTCATTTCACTCGTCTGTTCTCAAAGAATTCAAAGCATCAGTAATTACATTTTTCATCTCTCTGTGTCGGATGTTTGTTTTTCCTAATTAAACATGCCCATATTGGGGACAGTAAATACATCATTTCACAAGTTATAGCCGTGTTATGTAAAGGATTAGCAGGAGGAATGTAAGCGGCGGGACTCTAGTCAAATATGAAGTGCTGGAGGAGCTGAAATAACTTGGCAACGGCAATCATGCCAAAAACATCCTCTGCTGCAAAAGTCAAGACTACGTTCCCATCAGCCTCAGTCATAGTTTGCATTGAGTGCTAATGTTAGCATGCTTACATGCTAAACTAAGATGAGCACACTAAAGTTGAGTGTTTTAGCATTTAGCTTAAACTCCACTTTACAGTGCAGCCTTCATGTTGAACTGAGGCTTCAACCACTGATTATTTTTATTATTAATCTGACGCTTATTTTTGATATTTAATCATTTTGGTGGATTTTCCAACAGCCTACACAGCCCAGTAGTCCAGAAAATGGCCTCACTGGGATGAAAGCCGTTTTTCCGACAGCCTTTTTGCTCCGATGACCCATTTTCTGAAAACACTCTCACCCCCACTGAGTTTTTTTGTCCTTAATATCGTGTACATGTATTTGGAAATGCACAAAAGGACGATGGTAGGTGACTTTCGTCCTCTCGTCCTTTCGTACTTCGTCATCAGGTGAAACAATCGCAGTTTGGGCACCAAAACTTCTTGGTTAGGTTTAGGACATAAACATGGCTTATGTTATATTAAATACATCACTTAAGTTACATAAGTTGATGATCAAAACGCATAACTTTAATGAATTCATTCAGATGATTTCACCATCTACAATCCATAACATCGAGAATCGAGAGAAATCTCTGCATGTAAGGGGCAACCCACACAATCCTTCAGACAGCACTGCATTAAACCTACATGACTGTATAAAAGATACGACTACACGAGCTCAGGAACACTTCAGAAAACCATCATCAGTAAACACAGTTCATCTCTGCATCTGCAAATGAAGTCGAGAAAGACAGATATGAACAACATCTAGAAACACCACGCAAAAAGTGTACCGTGGTCTGAAGAGTCCACATTTCAACTAGTTTTTGGAAATCATGGATGTATTCAAGGCCACCTCCAGGTTTTCCAAAGCGTCCAACTTAGACTGCTGTATTGATTAAAATAGAAACATCTGTTCAGTCAAATGCACGTGAGACGGAACGACTGAAAAACGAGGCTGAAACATGAGAAGACGAACTGTAAGATGACGTCTACGTAACGCTTGTTCTGTTAGACCAACGGTTAAAAATCAGTTCATGATCACGACAAAGCAAAGCACACATGAGAGACTAAACATAAATCAATCATCATAATAATAATCATTAATAATCATCTCACCTTTTCTCTGACTGAATTCTGCAGAGCAATTTTGCACCATTCCTTTCTTCTTCTTGCAGCGAGCGTGCAAATATTGATATAAGCTGCAAGACAAGCAGCCTCATTGATTTGCATGTTGACCGGAGCTTTGAATAGCTCTGCTTGCCGTGGAGAAAAATTGTGATGACCTGTCACAAAACTGCAGCGGAAGTCGTTTTTGTGTCAATCAATTATGCAGTCATTTGTGAGACAGATGAGCCAAAAAAAAAAAAAAGGTGGTTTGATTTTAAATCACAGACAAAAGATTGAAGCTGGAGATTTATTAGACACTTAGAAAAAGATCACAGCTTTATAATTTACTCCATTTCCCCTTTTTCTCTCTCTCTGCTGCTGCTGCTGCCTCCACCGGTGATCTGTCACTCCTCCCTCCCACCTCTCCCTCCTTCTTTCATTTCCATTTTATTGCCTTCTCATCCCTCCATCTTTCTCCTCTTTCATCATTACAGCCTCCTCCTCCCTCCTCCTTCCTCCCTTCCTCCCTCTCTTCCTCCTCCTTTTGCTTTTTGGTGGATAGTAAAAAGGTAAAAGTGTACTTTGGGAGGAAGGCCATGTGGGACGTTAAATCACATACAGGTGCCTTTAAATGGTGAAGAGAGTGTTAGATGGAAACACACACACACACACACATACCAGCAGCCCCTCATTTAGGTAGCAGTAATTTGCCGCAGTAAGTGACAGGGTTATTGTAAGACGCTCATTAAGAAAGGGAAGCAGCGAATAAACGTCTGACTGAAGGGAATAAATTGAAACCACCACGCCACTTTTACTGCAGCCGCTTTGATGTGGTGTGTGATGGCAGCGCTGGGGCAGACTGAGGGCGTGTGTGTGTGTGTGTGTGTGTGTGTGTTGTATGTCCTCCAACACTGATTCTACATTTTATTAATTACTTTCTCTTTTTTTTGCTCAGTGTTTTGTCATCCGTCATGTGAGCCGTGCTGTATACTGTAAGCGTCTGTCCTTTACTGCTTCGAGGTGCAGAGGTCAGATCGGTTACTACGAGACAGACTGTTACCGCGGGAACACAGCGCGAGGTCACTTCCTGTGACAAACTTTCATCTCAGCAGGAGAGAGAGAGAGAGAGAGAGAGAGAGGGAAGGAGAAAAAAAAAGGAAAGGAGAGATGTGTGGATGAAAGGAGTTGAAGGAAAAGGCAGAATGGACGATGGAGTGAGGCGATATTTAGGTGACAAGACTGAAAAAGGACGTGCAAAGTCGCCTTTATGTCTGTCTGACTCTGTCTAGTTGTAGCCCATCATAAAATATGTTAAATGACGCCGAACATGGACGACTTTAATGATAATTATGACATATAAATAAAGTCTCAAATTGCTCAGATTTTATTGATGCCAATGTCGTTATTTATTCAATTCTTCATTGATTCCTGAGCAGTTTTCTGTGTGTGTACGCCGGTTTTCAGCTTCGAGGCTTTACTGTCTGAACTCGGTGTCGTAAAGGAAAAAATGACGAGCGAGTGGAGCTACAGTTTGCTGTAGGAACAGTCTGTCTCTGTTTGTACAGCGTTTGTTTTCATTTAGGCTTTCTTAGTCAAAGAAAGAATCTGCCCGCCGCCCGCCTGACGCTGATGTTGTTACAACAGGATATCTACTCTCGGGAATCAGCGGCTCTCGTATGCGATCGTCATGGGTTGTCCTGGAATGTATGCCGGTGTGTGTGTAGAACGATGTTTCAGTATGCTGCTGATGTTTTCACACTACTTAAATCATTGTTAATTAGCTACAAACAGTTTCTCCCTCTCCTCCATGAATCCTTGATTTGAATTTAGAAAAACATGTCGGCATCGATGAAAGGACTCGATCATCTTGGAGACGTACGATGGATTGGACAATTCAGAATCGGTTCTCGAGTCCTATCCTTAAACACTCGTTATGAGAGTTATTACCATCTCAAGACCAGTTAGCACCTCAATGAATGGCAATGTTGGTCTGTCAGTTGAACCAACATGTTGCTCTAGACTGAAATATCTCAAGAACTATTTGATGGAAAGCCATGAAGTTTTCTATAACCTCACTGACTTTGGTGATCCCCTGACTTTCCTTCTGCTGCCTTTTAGCCCAAAAAACTAGACAGCTAATCCAACTTTGCAGTTTGTTTAAAATTGGTCTGAACTTTTGGATTTTCTTGTCTGGTCTGACTTGAGCGATGTTGCCACGTTTCCACAGTACTTCAAATTAACTTGGTGAACACATCGCTCATATTTTGGATAGAAATGATGACCAACGCTATGAAAGTGTGACTCATGTTGCAATAAACTGAAATTATGTCTTAAAACGCTGCAAAGTGATGATTAAGTTCTTAAGCAACTCCAGGTACGTTCAGAGTTAATTGTTTCACTCGTTTAAACGGACAGCGGCGACGCTCCACCCAAACAGGAAAGCTGTTTGTCAAACTCCAACTTTCCTTTGTCAGCACCTTTAAAGCAGGTTGAGCAACGCGCTCACATCTGGAAACTAGTCATTTGAGAGACTTCAGTTATGCTTTACAGTGTGCTGATTCAGCTCCAGCGTATACTGCCCGACCTCTGAGAAAGATTAGTCTGCAGCGTTGGTGCAGGTTAGATGTGTGATGGAGCTTCTACTGTGTGGCTGTGGAGTGTAATTGGATTTACACGTCTCATTTAACCTGCTAGATGCCTCAACAGTCTCAGATATTGGAAACATCGCTCGAGTTTCTCGAGTAAAACAAAATTGATCTTGTAGTTTTTCATGGTACAGAAATTGTCTTTAATTACTTACAATTAAAGAAAGTGCAACCAAAACAACTTTTAGCCAGTTCAGCAAACTTCAGCCGTTTAGATACTTAATTATGATTAAAGTTATAATTGCAAAGTCTGGCTTTCTTGATTCAAAACACTGGGGATCAATTAGGAAGCTTCACAGTTTCTAAAACACCAAAATCTGCTGCTCCCGCACGTGTTACTGTAATATCTCTAGTGTGTGTGAGGTAGTCTGATAAGTGTGTGTGTGTGTGTGTGTGTGTGTGTGTGTGTGTGTGTCTTATGAAATACAGAGTGACGTGATCTTCTTAATTGTATGTCTGGTGACCCTGATCCACCTAATCAAGAGGAGGTGTGTGTGTGTGTGTGTGTGTGTGTGTGTGTTCTCATAAGCTCCAATTCAGTGATTAAACGAGGCCTTTTGCATTTAGCAGTATTAGTCTTTCTCTGTTTACATATTGATATTTCGTGTACGTCGTCGTTGATGATTTAATTAAGAGATAAACTGACTGCACTCAACCACTGCGAGATGCTGACGCCACAAATCAAAAACTGCCAAGTAATTCGTAACAATCAGGAGCTGACTGTGTTAAATACTTTAAATTCTACTTGCAGGATCAATGGCATGAACTAATATTCATCAGTTTTCATTCATTCCATCGTGCAGATAGTTATATAATTAACTGCTGCTAACTGAATCTGCCGTTAGCAGGCAACAGAACCGGGCTCAGCAGCCGGACCGGACCGGGTTCGAGCACAGTCTCTGAGACCAAAAGGGAATAACATTACATTACAGAGGTGATTTACAGACTTTATGATTGAAAGATTGATAAGTAGCATACCGCCAAGTGTTCTTAGCTCAGTCAGCCGTGTAGCTAACCGAATTAACTCAGCCCGGGATGCCAGGAGCCAAACCTGGCAAGAAAACCACCTCGGTAGGCTGCTGTATTTCCAGCCCGAATGGCCACAGCTGATTTTGGAAGTTGTGTTTGGTCCTGGTCCGGCTACCTCTTAGCACTACCTGCGATGCGTAGCAGTGGGGGTCGCTATTGGCTACTGTATACGACAATCAATATCTGCAACAAGTCCCTTTTTACAAGAAATACGAGGAAGCAAACAGCACTCTGGTTTCTGTTTCATGGGGACTTTGAGTACAGAGCAGGAGGTGATTAGCTTAGCTTAGCATACAGTCTGAAAACAGTGGGAAACAGCTAGCCAGGCTCTGCCTTCCAGCACATCTGAGGGCAATGAACATATTATATCTCATTTATTTAATCCACACAAAAACAATTTGTGGTTTTTGAGGTAAGTTGGCCGTTTTCCCGAAGCTAAACAAGCTAATCGCCTCCTGGCTCCAACTCTGCGATAAATGCAAAGACATGAGAACGGTTTTGATCTTCTAATTTTGACAAAACATATTTCCCAAAATGTCAAACCACTGCTATTAACAGAAGACAGATTAATGGTGGATTAAAGGTACAGATGGAACTGATCATAATTACAGGGTATCAGTAGACATAATCTTGCCTGATTAATACTTTTATTTGATCACAGTTAATCTAAGATCAATGCTCAGTTTATTCACCCTCCACTTGAGCTCAGCTACAGTAGGTCCAGCTCAAATTAGCCACATTTGGCTACTAATAGCTTCTTTCACATTCTCTTGGAAAGACGTGTAACCATGTGCAACCAGCCACCGATGGATCAGAGTCAGTATAATCAGCTCGCCACGTCATGTAGCAAGAGATAAACAGCCATGTACATTAAAAATGCATTTTTCCAGAGGGAAAATACCAATTATCTGACTGTAGCCAGAAGCCAAACCAATAACTATTCCCATGTCTGACATATGAGCCAGCAGCATGGCACCATTACACTGAAAGAAAAATAAGAGTCGAGGGAAATGAATTGATTCCAAGTGTCAGACTGAGATAAAAAAGCAGCCGCTGTCAAGTTGTTTCAGTGAATTACTCCACGAGCGTTGTCTTTGATTAAATGTGGGTGATGTTTGACTGGATTAATGAACGTTTCTCTTGATGGGAGTTTAATTTGAGTTTAGTTTAGCATCAACAGGCAGGAAGCTGACGTGTTTTTGAGGGCCACTCTTTTTGCTGCCTGGCTGGATAGCTTCCTGTCAGCCCCCGCGGTGCGGTGTGGTGCGGTGCGGGGGATACCTACCTGTTCACCTGTTTGGAACACGTGCCGAGGATGACTCGCTCTTGTCGAGACGTGCTCAGGTATGTCGAGGGCTGCCACGAGGAATGTGTGGAAGAGGGGGGGCGTGACGGAGAGAAGAAAGCGAGAGGCAGATGTTTTTTTTTTGTTTGATGGGAAAAGGAAATGTTGTCTTGATGTGGTCTCCATGGCGACAAGTGTAAGTGTTATATGTCTGCAGGCGAAACCCAAAAAAAAGAAAAAAAAACAAGTTTCAAATTAAATGGATTCACTAATGATTAAGTACAAAATGCCCTGCAGGAGAACAAAGCTCTGTTATTTTATGTGGCGCTCAGCTCCAGGAGGGCTGTGGGAACGTGTGATGTCTGCTTGGAATAATACACACCGTTAAATTAATCTCCATAAATATAAACATCAGACGATTCCACGTAATCAATGCTAAAGAATTTACCTCATCAGTGTTGTGTTGTGATGCTGGTCTGATGGTATGAATAAAATATTCCTCATATAATAAGCATGCTAATCCTTGTTTAAATAGATCTTCCTTTGACTCGGAGTTTGCAGAGATCAGATTGAGGTTGACGGTTTGAGTCCCAGAGCTGCTGCTACGATGTAAAAAGGAGAAGAAGGCCAAAAATAGAAGGTTGTGATTGAACTGAGGAGCACTCGGGGTTGATTGCGATAATGTGAAGCAGGATTTTTTTAAAGCATGCCCAGGTTTCCTGGATACATAAATGTTCAAAATTTGAGTGTGGCGATGATTATGTAAGAGGTTTTTAAGCTAGATTAGTGCTTTATGTTGTTTTTTTTTACTACCTGCAGTCAAATTCATATCAGGTGTCTCTTCTGTAGCCGCACGCTCTCAGGTTTCATCATTGTTTAGAAGAGCTGCAGGAAATTAATTTCTTCCTGCTAGGAAGCAATAAACCTTCGCTGCAGATGTTAGCCACTGAACTCTTCATATTCTGTTTGCTTTTTTTCACCAGCAACTTTTGGATGATTTTTCATCACTAGTGGCTGGCAGCCTTTAGCGTGGACAGCCCTAAATAAAGAGTCATGTTTTCAGGAGGTTGTATTGAATTAAGCTGTCACCGTGCCTTTTTCCTCTTCCTTTATGTAACTGGCCATTCAAACTGTATAAAGTCAAACCAGACTTACACTATCACTCTCCTTGCTGATAGCCTAGAGGGAATTTATCTCATCACTGCTGGGCAGAAATGAATGTTCTGCATGTTGGTAACTGTGTGTGTGTGTGTGTGTGTGTGTGTGTGTGCTGTTGTACTGTATCTCTTGCAAGACCAGTTTCTGTTTTAAACCCTGAGATGGAGAACAGTTGTTTCTCTGGTCCTCACTTCTTTAAAGGCTAGTCTTAAAAGACTAGTCCAGTAGCAGTCAGCCCAGCTCGGCGTCTGTCTTTCAGCCTTTTATTTCACCAAGCTCTCACCAACCACTAAAAGTCAGTCCCAGATTTACTCTTGTCCGGCGGCTTCTTGCCTTTTCTCATCTTAGCTTCCTCCGTCAACGTCCTCTTCTCTCTCTTCTCCTCTGCCATTATGTCCATTGAGGCTGCACGACTGCACATACTGGCACAACACAAGCTCCACTCCCCGTCAGCTTTTGGCCCTTTTGCCTGAAAACCTCCCCCTTTTCTTCCCAGTGGTCCAAACACTAACACTCCCGCGGTGCTCTGAACTCAAAGTCCGGGCAGCCCGGCTAACAAACTGAGCTAAAAAATGTACTAACAGCAGCTACAGTTGGCGGCACTTTAGTGCATGTTCTGGCCTTTAGGGTTTGAAGGGTTGGTCGTGATGAAAAGTGAAAGAAGTAGACCACAACAGACAACCAATGGGTGAAAAAAATCCTGTTAAGCTAATTTATATTCCAGTTTAGTTTTTTTTATTTTATTGCAGTCGGTCGGTCACAGCTCCTGTCTCTCTCCCTCTCTTGCTATGCTCTTAGCATCTCGTGTTTTTTCATCTGACCGGTGGCCTGAGGCACCAGGGAATGTTTTATGTCAATGACGGTCCCCGTAAGTATAGTGCGAACCTGTGTGTGTGTGTATATATATATACATATGTGTGTGTGTGTGTGTGTGCCCCCAAGGATATGGACTGATATGCTGAAGCTTGAGGGCAAAAACAGCTTAAGGAAGGCAAATCACTTATAGCAACTGATTTTATTTAACCCCTCTCCTCTCCTCTCCTCTCCTCTCCTCTCCTCTCCTCTCCTCTCCTCTCCTCTCCTCACCCCTCCTCCTCACTTCTCCTCAGCCCTCCTCCCTTCTTCTTCTCCTCTCCTCGTTTGCACCTTTTTTTTTTCTTTCCCCAGCAGCACTTAAAAGCTTTGTTTTGCTTCAAGGCTTTGCTCAAAAGGACTTTCTTCCATTTTGATAATCTCGCTCTCTCACCATGTGCAGATGGTTTCCCGAAGGCTATCTATTTTCCATCATGAAGCCCTTGAGCAAGGCACTCGTTCCCAGATAACCTGCAGTGGGCTTGTTTGATTTGTTTGATTTATTCATGAGGACGACACGCATCAATCAGCGTTTCTGAAAAAGCGCCGGGGTTATCAACATGCTGCTTTTCAACACGTTCTGGGTCTTTTCAGCTCCTGTAAACGCGTCTCGTCTGCATGTTTTAGCGTGTTTGCAAAGCTTTGCTTTTTGCACATGTGTTTGTGTGTCACCGCCTGTCACCGCGTGCTTAGCTCTGTCTTTTCAAGTAAATTAAGATTTTATAGCAGGATGCCAGCTGCTTCCATTACCCAGCAACCCAGGAATGCAGTAAAGCATATGTGTCTGTGGTAAACGCCCTGCGTCGTCGAGGTTGGTAAGCACACCAACAACAAAATGCTAACATTAGATGCAGTGCCCACTGATGGTGTCTGCTGTCTCTG